>JAWLRI010000436.1:2793762-2838353 GCA_034781795.1 Crypturellus tataupa | reverse complement strand
AAAGGAGGTCCCAAGCTAGAAGTCAAGCTCTGAGAGAGCCTGTCTGGCTCCTTGTCCACCCACAGTCTGTTTTCCTTAAAAACAGTGGTTCTTGCTTGAGAGCTCTTTCAGCCACCTTTACCCAGTGCAGCAAGGGTATTTTGCCACCTTTGCCAACTTTTTGGCAAAATAAAGTCTGCTCTGAGTTCTGTGTTGTTTTCTTTCCCTGAATGTTGATGACCCACAGATGCATGATGTTTGCGGTTTCCGAGGTCTTTGGGTATGTCTCATTCTGGAAACACTCAAGTAACCAATGCTATTTTTTTTTTTTTTTAACTTTAGGACCTGGAGATAACAGCAGAAGAACTCGAATATATTCTGAATGCCATATTAAAAAAAAGTAAGCTCTGATAACAACTGCACTTGTTCAGTGATATGCAGCTAAGAAACTTTTTAAAAGCTAGAATTAAATTCACTTGCAAATGGGAAAATAAAAGCTCTGTTGCCAGGCTTGTTTAGTGTCCTGCAGTGTTCTGCAGACAGCAGCAGAGCTGGACCTTGATCTACCCATTAGCTTGCCTTGCCTCCAACATGATCCATGTCAACTTCGTGAGGCCAGGACCCCATTGCTCTCTTGCTGTGGTCTGGAGAGCCAAACACTGGGCTGGGACTTGCAACAACTGGACAAGATTTCTGACTCTGCTATGAGCCCTTTATATGACTAGAAGGTCTCTCTGAACCTTCTCTTCTGATTTACAAAACAAGAACAGTGTTTCTTTTCATGTCTTCTGTAAACATCTCCCCTGTCTGGAATTTCTCTGTAGCATGGGCTGTCTTCCTCTCCAACAGTGAGATCTCAGAGCCAGCCAGATCTGCTAGCACTATGTGTGCTTAAGAAAAGTTATTTTGTATTGTGAGGTTAGAGAGAGCATGTTTGCCCAATGACTTCTTTCTTATTACTGTCTTTTTTTTCAGTAAAGAACATCAAATTCAAGAATTTAAGTCTTGTGTCATGCCGCAACATCATTTCTCTTATGGATGTATCCTTTCAAATAAGTGTTTATGAGGGTAAGTGGTTACCGAATACAACTGGCCATAGCATTATCTGTTGTAAGTAATGGAGATGGATGTACTTATGTCATGGACGTGCACTGTCCACAGGACAAAAAATATGCCAAAGTTTTATCCTGATTTTTGTTTTGGAAATTTAGAGTTAGAAGTCTTAAACACAAAAAATCTTTCTTCACAGAATTTAGGGACGGCTAATTTAATGCTGAGCAATTGTGAAAGTTGTTTTTTATTTACGTCTAATTTTTTCTAGATTTTTTTAAGCTATGGCTTACTTGAGAAGAGTCTGTAGGAGATAATGCAGAAAAAACTGTTATCTGGAGGGTTAAATTCCCCAGACAGAGAGCTGTACCTCACTGGAAAAAAAATATATGGATCAGAAAATGACGGATCAGAAAAATACTGAAAATTATTGATATTAAAAACGTGGGTATTTTGGCACCCAAACTAAAAGCCAGACTATCTAGTCTTTCAGCAGGATCCTAGAGATCCAGGAAGTAGACATGAAAGTGAGATATGTCTGTCCAAATATAGAGATTTATGGTGTAGGCGTCTGCATGTAAGCTAGTTTTCTAGACTCCTTTTGTAGACAGGGAAAAGGATGGTGTAATTGTGCTTGTTCCGGAAGTGTCTGACTATGAGGAATGCTAAATGGCTGCTCAGACACCAGGTGAAATAAATCACAGCCCTGGTATTTCCCCACCAGATTTTTCCTTTGCCACACTCTAATTTCTACTGAATTCCCTTTGTGTGACTTCTCCTTAGGTAGGGCAAGTCAGTTACCACATATACATAAAGACAAACAGGGGACTAGTCCTAAATTTCCTCCCCTAGAAATTAAGCTTGAGGAGGAAGCTGGTCCATGCTCGTATTTCATCCGCACTTGGCATCGATACAGAACCAGGGTCTGCCTGCCTGTGACTCAGAAGCATGGCAGTAGCCCTAGGTTCACTCTTTAGGATAAAATCAAATGGTTTCCATGGTTTACAACACTTTCAAACAAATCTCTGTGTAGTGTGGGATAAATATGGGAGACATTTATTCATGGGGAATGCCAGCATGACCATACCATGCTGAATGCAGCAAAATGACATGAATGCAACCCCATGGCAAAACTGGCAGAATCTACCCAGTGTTATATACTGCATAATTCCCTGACTGAGATCAAGCTGTGCAGGAGGAACGGCCATGACACAGGAAAAGAAAATATGAATAAAGAATAAAATTTGCAGAGATGCTTTGACTCTGCCGTCTGGCCAAAGTTTTCAGACCTCTCCAGTTTAAAGGACAGGTTATCTGCAGGATTAATAATGTCCTTGGGATGTGGGAAGGCCCTCAGTAGTGCTCTAAGCAGGGTCCTCAGTGTAGCTGCTTAAATGATGGCAGACATTATCTAGGTACCACCTGGAAAATTTTGGCTGAGCAAATACCCATCTGAGCAAAGGCTTTGTCCTGTAAAGTAAGATGGAAAGTGAAAAATGGTCACACTGGACCATTTAGTCACACAGCGAGTGAGCTCTGCTTGGAGAACGTCAGTAACTCAGTAAAATAATTATTAAAGTCTTCGTATTTGAAGCACAGGGAAGTCCAGACAGATGTAGACTCCACTTCTCATAACTGCTGTATAGGCATTTTTTTCAGATAATAAGGACCAGGTTTTACCAACCTTGCTTTTTATGTCCCCCCAATTATTGACTGAGCCCCTGTGGTGGAGCCTGATCTCTAGCTAACAATACTGAATAGTGCAATGGCTGACTAACTCCTTTGAGTACAGTTGCATTTTTTTTTCATCAGGTAATTTAAGTCTCTGAATCATTTATAGCCCATTTACATTCAAAGCTGTTCTTGCCTTAGAACAATCTGTCTTTCTTAGCCCCATGGCGCCTGCGTTGCTCAGCTGCATTATTGTAGCCCATCACGTCCCACAAGTGTCACAGCAGCAGCCGTGCTGTAACCGCTCGAGCTGCGCCGCATGAGAAATCCCAGTATCGGTTTCAGCAGCACCACCAGCTTTCGAGGCAAGATCATGTTATCTCTTTAAAGAAACAGCCCCGGCAAATGTGTTCAGCATTTAGTCCTTCATGTTATTTTCCTTAATGCAGATTACTAGTCCAGTGGCAATGGGAAACTGGAATTTGATGAGTTCAAAGTTTTCTGGGAAAGAATGAAGAAATGGATTGTAGGTGACATTGTTCACTGTATTTGCTTCTCCATTTTATTAGCTATTTTTTGCATAGTTTAATATGTATGTGCAGACAAAAACAGACACAGAAGTGTTTGCAAACCACAAATTGTAATTAAAAACAAATGTTCCAAAAGTAGGGGCTTCTTTTGGATAGTCAAAGACATTCTTAGCTAAGGATGTGTTGCTAAACCATAATGGTTTGCTGGACATAACAGAGATTTTCATTTAGGATAAAGAATGCAATGGGCACTAATACGGAAGCCAATCAAAAAGAAACTTAAAGCTTTTCCATTACTATTGTTTTACAGAAGAAAGTGATGATTCATGACTAGTATAAAACAATCATTTCGTAAGTCTCTGCATTGCCATTATTGATCTCTCAAGAATCAGCAACACTGAAGTCTGGGAAAGTGTTTGTTCTAATTTTAAATGCATTTGCCTGTCACTGCATATGGCAGTAAAAATAAGCAAGCTTGCAGGATCAGGCCAGAGACCAAATATTCAAGAAAGGACATCATAATTGTTTCCTTATGGTGATTAAAAATTATTATGAATTCATGCTTCAGGCAAGCATTTGAAATATGCAGTTCTCTGCTTCTTGTCTGGCCCATCAGAAATCACAAATACTTGTCTAGGCACTAACTTCATACTCCCCCTTATCAAAAGAGGTACAGTTTTTAACAAGGAGGCTTGAAAAATCCTTGTTTCCTACAGGAAGATTTGCAGGTATTTCCGATGAAATTTTTTCAGCTGAGGATAACAAGAACTCTAATCAACCTGTATTCCAGGGAAGGTTTGTGTTTTTTGTCCTATTAAAAGGATGGAATTTAACTGCATCTTAATATTTATGTCAAAATTCAAGCCAGTTCTAACAGTTCTGTTGGTTGTACCATGAATTTTTAGATATTTTTATAAATAGATACAAGGGAGTAATGGCAATCTCAACTTCATGTTAAGCAATTTGTATATAGCCTTCAGGGCTGTGAACTTTGGAAAAAAATAACATGAGAAGAATACCTCAAGAAGGAATATTTAGAAGATGAATAAGAATGTATCTTTCCCAGATAAATTTGCTTTTTAAAAAATCACAGATTTTTTTATGAAGAGCAACTATTATTGAGTTCTTGTGTTTGGCAGTACTTGTTTAATTTCACAACAACCTATTCAAATGACAAAAAGAGAGCTGGAACCCAGATTTGCTCCTCAGTTGCAAAATCAGACTGGATCTAGACCAAAGTCTTGTCAGCTTTCTTAAATGCTTGCGCTACATATTTAAACACCTTTCCTATGTGTGTATTCTCTTTCATATGCAAATTCTGAAATTTTGCTGTGCTCCTTTCATAACAGAATATCTTTCTTCAGTTTGACTTTGACAAATCTGGCTCCATGTCCTCATATGAGCTCCGCAGTGCTTTAAAAGCTGCAGGTAAGTCAAGAACTTCATCTTATCTGGGGAGCTTGTTGGCAGATCCACTGTAGGTAGAGCGAGCTGCAAGAAATTATGCTGGCTGAGTGCCTTTGGACAGGGAGGAGGAGTAAACTCCAGAAAGGCACCTAGAGTGGAAAGTTTTAGGTCTGGAGTTGGGCCATGGCCCAGGCAAGCTCATGACTCAAACGGAGAGTACAAGGAGATGGTTCACTTTGACTAGGGTACCTTCAAAGAGAAGGGATGATCCTGATACCTGGTCCTTGAGTTGTCTCATTCAGGAAATGCAATATTTTTTCAGAAGAACTTTTGGGAGCCTGTCTATGTGCAAAACAAACTACTTGAGAACCCATCTCCACTCAAGGGTCAGAGGGGCTATGAGCACACTTGTTTGTCATGAAGAGCAATTGGTGTGTTTGCTTCATCAAAAACTATTTTTATTTGAGCACCTAGCTTTGCAGAAATCCTTACAATTTTCAAGGAGGCAAAATGGTCCCTCATACAACAAAAAATGCAAGGACTGGAAATTGCAGTGATGCAGAATTTCTTGTTTGGAGTTCAGTATTCATTATCAGCTTAAAGGGCTGTGCAGTTAGATCGCTTTCTGCATGGATGCATGCTGTAGAGTATCCCTCCATCAACTGTTTTTCAAGATTAAGCTAGTAGAGATTTGCAGATTCCTTTCTGGCCTATGAAGTTGCTCACTTTTCCTTTGCATGCATGTGTTTGGGAAGGATACCAGCTCAACAACTACCTGCTGCAGCTGATTGTTCTCCGATACTCTGATGAACAGTTCCAGATTGAATTTGATGATTTTCTGAACTGCCTAATTCGTTTAGAGAATGCAAGTCGTGAGTATCTTCTTCCTCTGCAATTACTTCTCATTCAAAAAAAATTTCTTTTAGTTTTTGCGGAGCATATTGTGTAATACTTCAAGGGTGCACATGGAACAGCTAACAAAAGGAACTGTGTTTAGGATTTGCTTTTAGGATAGCTTTTCTCTCATAAAGTGAAAAATGTCCTACTGCTAAATGGAAAATTTCCCCTTGTGAATAGAGCTTGCTTCACCAACTTTGTAGCTCCACACATGAAGCTTCTTCATGTGAAGAGTGCTTGCAAAGCCCATGTTATAGCCTTTCTCATGCCTAATCTATCTGTTTAGCAGGTCTTAACCAGCTTGTGGCCAAATCTCACTTGCAAAAAAGTGATGGGTTGTGTCTCTCACTGACCTAACCACCAACACCCAAGCATTCCCAACGACAACACCCTTTCCTGGCCTATCACTCGCTCAGGTTTCCGCCCTCATTTCCTCATCCTACCCCAGGCTCCTGCTGCTCCTTTGCTCCCATGGTGCTGGCTGAGCACATCCTCCCAGGCTCCAAGCCCTCCAGCAGCACAGTGCGTGTGACTCAGGAGTGGGGCACCCTCTCCTGTGATCCCACCCATGAGCGTAATGGCCCATTGGGGCACTCAGTCAAGGCAGTTCTTCCTTTCGTACAAGTGGTGAGAGCTTCATTTTGGATCGCCAAAGTCAAAGTATCAAATACTGCTTGTGTCTCATGCAAAGAGATACGAGCCATGCACTTGTGCAGGGATCTCCTGCACCTCTTACATAACTTCTCCTGCTGAAGATGGCCACCAGGCATCCTGTGCCTCATGCCATCCACATGCAGAGTCTCTCTCTTTCCAGAAGTAGTAGAAATAGGTAAAATGGTTAGATGAAACATTAAAGTGATCTTGAGGTGTTGCTCCAAACTCAAACCAAATTCCTCTCACTCTGTGAGGATCAAAAGCAACTTTCCTGAGCAATATGTTTTAGTTCTGTTCTCTTTGCTTTCTTGTTCGATTTGCATTGGAGTAGAATCATAAAGTTACTGAGAGAGAGAAGTTAAATAAGATATATAAAGAAATGCAAATTGCTTGTCTTCTTTTCAGGATATCATCCAAATTTGAGTGTTCGGCACTGCCAGAACACCTACTGATAGTCAAGATCTGAAGTGAGACTCACACAAAGACCTAAGTTAATGAGATATTTCCTCTTGCAAGGACTTAATTTTTCAGAGCAGCTACCAACGCCAATCAATCACAAGCGATCGATCAGTCCTTGCTCTAGGTCTTGCCTTTCTTTGGCATGGCCACCCTGTGGGATGGGGCCCACTCTGTGGGATGGGAAGCTTGCGTAAAAATATGAATGAGGTGTGTTTATAGCTCCAACATCTTGTTTTTCATTCCAGGAGTATTCCAGACACTGAGTGTGAAAAACAAGGAGTTCATTAATCTGAATATAAGTGAGGTAAGAGAAGAGCTTCATAATCACAAGCAAAATTAAAAGGGGCTTGTCCAGAGCTTTGTTCTCTTTTAGGAACTAGAATATTTTGGCCTGACACTTCAGGTGAAATCCATGTCCATAAAAGGGCAGGGAGAATTTGAACTGATTTCTGCAGAGCTGTGATTTTACAGTGCACATACTGATTATATCTCTTCTATGCTATTTCCTTCCACTCTTGCTCTGTTGCATATTCGCATCTTCCCACTGCCTTTCTGGACCCCCTGCTCTTTCTTCCCCAGATCCCAGCTCACAATAAGAGAGCTGCAGACTGGGACTGCATGTCTTTTGCTCTCCCCAGATCACTGCTCAGGCCCGGCTTATTATTTTCTCGTGCTTCCTTTGTTGCCTTGTGGCGCATGGGATATCTCTCATTTTGCACTCTATCTATCTGAAAGTCCCCTGGGGCAAGGCACAATGAATTCCCAAGCACAGCAAATGTGGGAGGCCATATGGGGGGGGGCCATGTGGGGATGCAAATACAATCACTGCCACTCTTGTCATCTGATGCTTGCAAAGCTCTGTCTCCTCCTTCCAAAATGCAAGACTAAAGACTGAATAAATACCGCTTGCATGATAGGAGAGGTCTACTTTCTGCTCTCATTCTGGCGTGACGTAAAGGTTTACCCTCAGAGTTCCCCTTCTCTGTGTGGAACAGCTTGGGGAAAGGCAGTGCTTTTGAGCTCTTCTCTCTCATTTTGTTGCAAGTGGCTGAAATTATCTATTCTAACTTCGACCTCTTTTCTGATACTAGTTCATCAACTTGGCAATGAATATCTGAAGAATTCTGACTGGGACGCCAGGAGTTTCTTGTAACACTTCTGTTGAGACATCTGCCCAAATAGTAGCAGTCTCCTTGTCATGCAAATGTGACTGGGCACCTTTGTGTGGAGGAACATGGAAGATGCCCATCCATTCTGGGCTCCAGCCCTGCTGTGTTCATGAGTTCCAAAATCAGATCGAATATGAGGTGTTTGGTTGGGTGGGGGTTGCTGGTTGCTTTTTCTTTTTTCTTTTTTTTTGATAAAGCCTGAGGCTGGGTTTGTAACTGAGAGAGGCATGTGGCTGGGACGGGACATATGTCTCAAGCAGACCAACACTAATGTCCCTGAGTGACCAGAGGTTTTTTTGAAATGAGATTGTTATTTAGTCTCAGTACAGCACAGAGTACAGTGATTAAAAATCTTCATTGCTGCTTGATGATGGATTACCGTAAGGTACTTTTAAAATATAATGTTGCATAAAACTTTGTTTAATTTAGAATTTGTTTCCAGATGTTCTGCATGGCTGCAAAATACATCTCTTGTCATACCCAGGTGAACCGCAGCCCAGTAATCTGTGAACTAAGGCAGACTGAGGAATGTATAGACAAAAATTTAGCTTTGAATATTTGTAACAGAGGTCCCTGGTCCAGACTTCTCCAGAAGGATGCTGAAGTTAAGGTTCAAAAGTCTTCGGAGATTTAATTTAGAGAAAAAATATTGCTTCTCATTTCCCCTCAGTCTTCCCTGTAGTCTGAACCTGGCCAAAGCATTTCCCATAAGACCAATGCTGTAGAGAGCTGCACGCGGCTGCCTTCATCTTCAGAGAAACGTGCGGTGCCTGAGCTGGTGAACTCCTGCGTGGGGCCATCTCCCCGCAAGCAGCCGGAGTTTGTGTCCCCTTCTAAACACGCCTCCAGAGCAGCTCTTTATGTCATTTCAGATGAATTAGATGTAACCCTCCAGCAAGTGCTCAGAAGACCATGATCCATGCAGCTATTGCTGTTTTCCATCTGACAGCTAGACAGTACTATTTATGTGACATCGGTAGCCAGTGCTGATTTAAAAAATAACAATATTAGCAGCCAGGGGCTTAAGAGGTCTTTGTAGGATTTGTTTCCAAGATTATCTTCATAAGTTATTTCTATTCTATAATGAATCAACAGTCCGGGTTTGTTTTCTAAAACCTTTCTTGCAGCAAAACAGATGGCCCTAGAATAGCCTCACATTCCCTGCTGTCCAGGATCTGCCACACTGAGATAACCAGTGTTTTGACTTTTTTCTAGAATTAATCTAATGAGCAAGTCTGGAAGGAAAATCAAACTACCATAAAGATAATGTTCAAATGATAAAAAAAAATGCAGGGATCATGATGTTTTTACTATAAGTTATAGTCTTGTAAATATGCAGAAAATGCTGTGGAGCTGACTGGAAGCTGAGCAAAGGCTAATGGTTGCAGTATTTGATTAACCATGATACTGAGTCCCATGAGGTATATTGATTTTCAGATGTTCAGATTGTGAGCCCTTTTGACAGCATTAGAGGCAACTGTCTAAATTTGTGACAGTTTGGATTAAAATCTACATTTAGCTATATACTTGAAACCAAAAATCACAGGTTCTTAGTTGGTTCACTGTGAGTACTTGGACACTGATGCAAATTTATTGTATTCCATTTTCTTTCTATGTCCACCAGCTATGTAGAAGAAAAGGGATGTGTCAGTGCCTGGTATTGCCAGTGTAGTTTTCTGTTTCTCTACCAAAAACTGGGAGTGTTTTGAGGAAGGGATAAAAAAATCATAAACATTGAAGCAGCAGAAAAAGGGTGGGAAGCTAAATCTTCTCTACATTTAAGAGAAAATTCATGCACTGAAAATAAAACCCCCCAACAGGTATTTGCCCACTCAGAGAAGTTGCCTGCTAACTATATCATGAGGAATTTGAGAGTTAAGATCTGAACCCTTTACAAATAAAGCCTCTTTCCTAGCCAGTCAGCTCCCTGCAGAGTTCCCTGTTACAAAATGCCTATAGCCACAGCACTCGTGTATGTAAGGAGAATTAAGCAGTAGAAAACCTTGACTTGAACGTGGTTGCACAGACAGGCACAGCCCGGGATGTGTGAGGTCTCCCAAATAATGACCTCCCAAATAACAAAGTGTCTCAACCACTTGGCACCCTTGTATAACCCACCTGTCCCTCCCTATCTCACCAGTCTGTCTGTAAGGATGCTCCATATTCAAAAGGGAACAGTAACCCTAGAGATAAGTGCATGTGAAGATGGAGGATTATATAATTCCCCTGTAGAGTTGCTTTCTTATTTTTTCCTTTCTGCTGTAACACTGCTGTGTGAGTGAATGAGTGTGACTGTGGGAGACGTTTGCCTTCGCAGCCCCATCTGAATCCGATAGCTCTTCCCAGTGAGACCCGTGCGCCGCGCTCAGGACACTGGCAGTGCAGCGCCCATGAGCAGGGCGTTTGGCTTGCTCTTCTCTCTCCTAACCAAGGGGCTTGAGCTCGGAGCCCGGCCTTGCTGCCCTCCCTGGCCCGCAGTGCTGCCGTGTTTGGCTCCCGGCATTGCGAGCGCCGCGGCACATCGCTTTGTGCCGCTCGAAAGCCGGGTGGGCAGTACGTTCCCTAATGCACTGCACGCAGCGGCTCGTGCTGAGAGCCCTGCTGTTTGCTAATGGCAACACTAATGGGGGAACACAAGAGGTATTTTTCATATTTATGCTCCTAGAAAAAAAATAAATCACTTTTAGCTATGGATCTCCCCCTCCAATCACAGAAGCAAAAATACCTCCTGAAACCTGCTGCTCAAACCTGCTGCTCAAACCTGCTGCTCAAACCTCAGCCAGACGCCAGCCATGACTGGCTGCTGCCCCCGGGATCCGTGTCTCTGGTTTCTCCTGGTGCACTCAGGGCTCCCGCAGCTCCGCAAGCCTCCAGGCAGTGCTCTGGGGCAGCATCTCCCACATTAAAGGCACAGAATCAGCTGAAGGCATGAGCCAGCTGAAAGGGTATTTCTGTGGAGTTTCTCCAAGCCCACTCGCTCCCACCTCCCCCAACCATTTGTGACAGTAGATCTTGCAAAGCTGCTTTCCTGCCCATGGAAAGGTTCCTACCCATCCTGATGCTGGATCCAGAAAGGATAGAGTGGGAAGGACCATGAATAGTTTCAATAAAAAATATAAAGGAACTGAAATAAAAGAGTGGAATTGTGTTTTGTCATTGCTCCATGAAAGCAGAGATAGAAACTGTCAATAAACATTTTGGGCACCACTGTGGACAGAAGTAATTCCAGGCCTCTTTGAAAAGCCTCGCTGGGAGTGGCTTAGCGATGTTGAGGTTTTGGCAGCAGTATCTGCCTGAGGAAACAAAAAGTAACACATTTTTCATGGGCCTATTTTAAACCCTGCTGCTGGCCCCCAAACACTGCGTGTGTCAGCACTGGGGTGGCTGGGGCAGGAGGACAGCAGAAGAGGTGAAGGCTAGAGGCCCAACTGCTGGCAAAGCCTCCATACTGTCAAGTTGCAGCTATGGACAGGAGAGTGGCTAGAAGTGATGGGGCAACAGACCTCATTTATAACAGCTGCAGTTGCTTACAGTATAGAAATTAAATATTTGCAAATAGATAGCCGGGTTATCTAAATCGTTTGCATTTCAACTGCATCTTCTCGTTTCTTCCCTGCCTCTCCCCTGAAATCTTTGAGTCTTTGCATTTTTTGACTATGACAGTGTAGGATTTGGAAGCACATCAGAGCACTGAGGATGGCTTGCAATGTTCCCCATAAGGCTGGAACTTAGCATTTTTGAAACAAGTTACAAGTACTTGCTGGCTGAGGCAAACGTGCAAGCTGTCAGCAGTTGCAAACAACTATCTCTTGCAAGGCAGCCACCTATATAGAAGGGCAAGCGTGCTATAAACTGTGCTCCAACCACCCCTCCTCCATTCTCATCCATTGCCCTTTGCCCAGCCCTCCAAGGAAAGCCGGCCCCGCTGAAGAGCAGGTTTGGCCTTCTGGCTAGCAGGAAAGCCTGGAGACCTCTTTGAAAGTTATCCGTAGAGGCAGAAGAGCCAAACTCAGCAAGCACGAGGACTGTAAGGGCAGCAGATTCTGCTTGTCTTTCTGTTCTTGTTCTGCCCTGGAGAGCGGTGCAGCTGCCCTGCCGGGCGCACAGACCCCCTTGGGACGTGCCAAGGGCCCTGCCAGCCTTTAGAGACAATTTTACGCAGTTGCCAAGCAGCAAGATCCGGAGGACACAAATATGAAGAAAACAGAGCGCCTGGAGGAACACAATTGCTGCCCACATGTTCTCTCTTTGCAGGGCTGTGCCAGGCTCGGTCACAGACCCACACGGTGCGGGGAGCAGGCGTGGGACAGAGGCACCCCCAAGCTGTGTCCACAGCTCCTGTCATCCAAGTGCCTGGGAGCAGCCAGCCATGGGGCTGGGCTGCTCTACCCACCATGGGCTGTTTCTGAAATGGTTGAAACTGTTGGCGCTGCTGAACAGCAATTCGGATTTGGGCCGGTGATCTCAGGGGAGTCATCAGCAACCAAAGCCAGAGGCCAGTGCCCAAGTCTAGACTTTATTTCCTGCCCACTTTATGCCTAACATCAGAGTTTCCTCAAGGAAAGTTCGTTCAGTGTCTCAAGACACACCCCTGGCAAACCCAGATGCCAGATGTGTGTTGACAATACCAAGTGGGTTGTTTGCAGCCAACTTCTTAGTGAAAAATTCAGTAAGTGCTGCCTGGTTGTTGGTCTGGGGTCTGGTCTGACAATGCCTCAGAGCTGGGACTTCACAGGAGAGAGTGCGGCACATTTTTAGACTCGTTGGTAGAGTGAAGCTCCAAGCTGAGCTCCCTATGGACAAAGTGTACGGTAGCCAAACACCCCAAAAGGTGAAACGGACTTTCTTCACCAGCTTTATATCCAAATCAAAGTCTGTCAGCCATCCAGGAACTAACGAGGGAAGATGCCTCTCTATCATGTGGTGTGCAAGAGTGGCAGGTGTCACACCTCAGCACAGCACTTTAGGGCACAATACCGTGTAGCAAAACCCTTTGTGTCACTTGTGCAAGGGGGCACCAACACAAGTGTCTGGGGACGCATCCACACTGCACTGTGAAGCAGCAGGCTGACAGGACATTCAGCATCTGCCCCAGCTTGAAAAGAGATTATCTGGAGTTGCAGGGAATGGATTTATCATGACTGGTCCCATTCATTCCCCCAGAGGACATGGCATGTAACAGAAATAGAAACGGGGTCAGTGATTAGCAGTGTAGCTCTCAGTCACTGTCATTATATGCTGATATGACGAATGTCTGGTTTACATACTTACCTGATAAATAACTTAGTGAAAGTTTTAGCAGGACATTTTTCGAGGAGAGCTGAGACAGAAGCTGAATTTTTAGAGAACGCCACTGTAGGGAAACTGCCTCCCCAAAAGTTTCTTCTCCAGTGTGAAACCAAGAATACATATTTCTCCAGATTCAATGGGGATTTCTTTACTTTAGCGGAGAGAGGAGTGGATGATTAGCTATCAGCTGCGGTCACAGCTCGTCTTTCTGCCTCACTAGGCTCAGCTGAAGTGTCTGATTTTATTCCTAACAAGGTTGTTATATATGTTATATTTTCCTGAGCTAGGAGAGCAAAAGTTCCTTTGAGTACAAGAAACAGTCTGAAAAGTGTCTTTATGAACGCTCCACAATGGCAGTGACCCAAGCTGTGTCCTATGCTGGTGCCAAGAGTCTCTTTAAGGCTCTGGGATGTCTTCAGTAATGCCACCACAAGGACTACTTCAGTTTCTGATCCTTTTAATAAACCCAGTTTTCTAAAAGATCTATGCAATGTCTTTCCAACAGAATTTGCTCTGCAGTTTTAGATGTTATTATTATTTCCAGAGACAGGAAATTTCAGGCTTGTCAAAGCACTTTTCTGAGCCAACTAGAGATACAGTAAAAAATTTTGATCAAAAACAGGTGTGTGACTGAAAAGCAGAGTCACCATACAGTTTGCATAACCCCTGGGGGAAAGACATGTATTCGGTGTGAGGAAAAGAAAACGAGCACTGTGCTAAGCTTGACTTTGTAAGCCGGAAAGGAGCCAGGGAATGGTGGCTCCCTCAACAGCTTGCACCGAGTTCCGCAAACACATCTTTACAAGTCTGGCTTATCTATGCGGTGAGCTGGTTTGCTATCCTTATTGGTAGCAAGTGTGCTGGTCCACCCCGCCAGTGCAATGAAAGTGTGTAAGCCACAAGGAGATGCAGGAATTACCATTTAAAGTCTTGGAAACCAGAAGCAGAGGCTCCATGTCCACCCTGAAGGACCTGAAAAGGTCTGTTACTCAGAGAGCCCACTGACATCAAGGAATGATTTGTGGGATAAGTCCTTCAGGGAAAATGAGACCATATTTAATTAGGTTTTTAAATCCTCATGCTAGTCCCAGAAGTCTGAGAATTTGGCTAGTCCCTCGGGAAGAAAGAGGACAGTAAATTTCAACAGTTTGTGCTGTTGGCACAGGTCAGTGTTTGGATATACTGTAGTTTGCATTTTCTGGGTAAGGTTTTGGCTCCAGCCAAGATGCTTGCCTTCCGCGTGAGGAGCTCCAAGCATTTACAAGCCCACTGTGCCCTGCAGGAGGTGGACAGCTATGCTCTGCACTGGCCAAATCCCCAAGAGCTTGGCTACCTTCCAGCCCTGTTTTCATGGCTGGACATCAGTGACAGGCAGGCTGCTTGAAACGCAATGGGCATGGTTGGGATGGGCTCCTGGGGAATTTCGGGAGCTGACGCAGACCCCGGTCTGTGTTTTACACAGACATCGGCAGTTGATGCAATCCTTCACAGTCGCATTTTCTCCAGAGAGTGACCAGTACCGCAGGTGAACCCACCCCAGAATGGGAGCTTAAGGAGGGTGCTGGTGATCCCTGTGCATTTCAGTCCCAACATTACATCTCAACATGTAAAAGGAGAGAAAGATCTGCTGCCTGGAGTCACAGACTGCATCTGGGCCAATCTGAGGACTGTTGTAGACGCATTGACCCATTCGGTGCCCCTTGGCAATGCGTCTTTCTAGCAGGTTCTGAAGATGAGACAATTTTCTTCACTGTTTCAATCTAGAAAATAAAAATAACCAGTAAAATACTATCTTCATCTGATGAGCAGATACGGATGGCATTGGAAAGAAACTTTCCCACTCCCTCGTGTATAAGTGCTGCACTCAGGAATATCAGAAGCCACTAAAAGAAATGTCCTAATGCCTTTCCATGTGTATCCTCGAGAAGAGCCAGCTAGTGTTCACACTGAACATCTGGTTTAAAAAGATACCCCATTGGGAATAGAAGAAGCCCACGTGGTTTAAAAGAGTTTGCTGGAGAAACAGGGAAGGAAGAAAAAGAGAGAGAAAAGAGAGGTAAAGAGTCTGTTCAGATTTCAATACTTTTTCACATAAATGTAGAAGTCTACTTCTTATAGTCTTACAAAAATAAATTAATATAGGTGACCAGCAAATCTGCAGGCTGGTGTGGCAAAACTTCTAACATCAGACAAAAAAAGAGAGGCGTTTTGCATCCTCCACGCCTTCCAATGTCTTACAGCTCAGTAATGTTGGCATTTGCTTTCACTGCGGGAATATTTCACGCTACTTGTTCTGTGAAAATACTGTGGACAGAGAGTCAGCAGTTTTTCCTGTGGGATGCTCATTTGCCCAGGCTGATAAAGACCAGACTGTTTTTTCTTTTGGGTTTTTCTATTTAAGAAACACTGGCAGCCAGGTATCCCTGGAGCAGGCAGAGGATGGCTTCGCCATGGGTTTGTGGTGGCTCTAGACGCGAATCCGCTATCACAGGTAGCCTGAAGAGAGGCCACACAGCCACGGAGATTGCAGCTGGACTGCTCTGCTGTGGATGGACATGGGGAAGTACCTACAGCACCCTAGAGGCCCAGGACCATACCCATGTTGCTGGGTTTTTTTATGTTTAAACCACATTGATAGTTTTAACTGACCATAACTCAAGACTTGTTAATGCTTTTACATGCCAGTCCTGTTCCTGACATAAAACATCCCCATACTGGCTATGTTTACAGGCAAGGATTTCCTTCCCTAATAAATGATTGAAGGCACTTGGACAATTAAGTCTCCAGAGTTGTTAATTAAGTAGTTACCTAGATTGCTAACAAACAGGTGTGGAAAATTATTAACACCAACCTACCACATCAGTGGGAATTAATGGTCTTAATACTTTTGAAGATGTAACCTTAGTTTTTGAATGTAGTGTTTTTTAACTGAGCAATATTTTTGCCCATAGTCACTGTTCCCTCTCAGATGCATAAACAAGGAAGGGGCAAATAGAATATTGCTACTTCAGATGCACATTAATATATACGTTTACTTTTGTATATATATACTTCATATACATGTAGCACAAATGATTGTTTATATATATATAATGATTTTTTATATTTTGTGCATATTTCATTCAGTTATGTATTGTGTAAAAAGCTTTAGTAATAATTCTGAATAGTGAGGTACTCAGTCCGCCAAATGGACCGAGAGCCAATTTTTGATTTGCCCTGCATGGATTATGCCATTTCGAAGTCAACTGTAACAGACAAAGGGTGACGAAACCAAGCTCTTTCCACAGAGGCAGCTGCCTGTAGCCATAGACTCATCTCTGTCCCAAGGGGAACACTCACTTCCTCCTGTTACTATCGTGTTAGTCTTGAAAAGCAAATAAAAACACCCCCACTGGTTCGTGGATGAAGCATACCTAGGGGGATGACACTCCTGCGTGCATGCAGGGAAGCCAGAGGAAAATCTGCTCTGCATGTTCAAGGCCAGGCTGCGTGGGTGTCCCGTGGCCGTTGCTGTCTCCCTCCCGCCCTCACTTGAATTGCCCCAACAGCAAGGGGTGGGGATAAAACGCTGTTAGATTCAACCTCCTGTCCGCTCTGGATCCCACCTCCACCAAGGGTGAGGGTCCTGAAACACCTGCTGTCTATGGAAGTCGCTTGTGTTTGGCAAACAAGGTCTTTTCTGTCAAGCAGACTGTTTATTGGTGTATTTTGAATGTGTGACTGTAAATAGTGTTGAAAATGACTTATTGCAACAAAAGTTGGCATTATTGCATACCTGTGGGTACATCCTCTGCCTTTGCATAGGAATTGCCTTCACATTTCCATTGATGAATTGGCAGACTGTGGTTTATTACTCCAACACTCTTGTGCAGGCCCTAGCCTGAAGCTTTTTGAGGCGGAGAGACATTTACCCCATAGTTAACCCATACTTTCAGGCAGTGGTCACAAAGACGGCTTTTCCATCTTCTCCAGTGGTTTACAAATATCTATTTCTTGAACTTCCCACCACCAGATTGCTTCCTGGTGATTTCAGACAGTGCTTTTAGTGCCTTTCCAGGACACCGAAACAATACTTTCCACTGTGTGCAGGCATTCAGCACTAAGGTGAGTTTTGACATTTCATATCAGCTCCAGAGCCTATTGCTTTTATTTGCAATCTCAGAGCAGGAGTCCCAATGTACTTACTGTTATCAGGAGAATATCTGAGGGACTTCAACAAGGAAAACTTCTTTAGGGTAACTCCAGTACAAGAGCAAAGTATGTCCTATAGTTACGGCACTTGCAGCTTCATTCATGCATGGGGCTACAATTCAAGAGGTCTGCTGAGAAAAGGACATCCTCCTGGGCATTTACAGCAAAGATCGGTGTGCTGTGGTATATAAAGGGAAATAGAGTGCTCTGCGTGAGGCTAAGAAGGGCCAAGAGGAGCCTATGAAAGGCATTGGGAATCAAGGATGTTTTTACTTACAGGCTTTCTTTTGAGCTCTCAATATTTTATCTTAAGTTGCAAGATAGAAGGAAGAACCTTCAAGCTAACATTCAGTTCACTTGATTAAATACAGGCAAAATATATTGCTGTGCTTGTATTGTTCTTCTGCTGACCTGTGATGCCCTGAGGACCTCTCAGCCCTATATTTAAAATGCTCTTGAGAGTCAGAAATGCAGTACGTCTTATATATCTTCTTGGGGCATGGGAGGGGTATATCCATTGTTAGTGTATTATACAACGTACAAATACATTTTCCCTCATTCCCATTTACTCATCACTTGCAGGTGGGCATGTGCACATGTGCCTGCCTGGGGTTTTATTTCCACTGATGGCTGCACAAGTCTGAGTGCACTGATCTGTGCCTGAAATAATCACATTTGTCAGGTCAGTGCAAAGGCCGGCACAAAAGGCACCATTGTTTTTACACGGGCCTCTGCATGTTCCTGCAGTGTGAATATATATATAAAAAAGGCAATGATGTAGTATCTATGACCTGATTTACTTATGAGGAGGGCCAAAACAACTGAGTGCAGTTAGCACGGCACAGGCTATCTGAGAACATACTCTTCTGCAGAGCTATTTTCAGCCACTTTGGTGAGCTTGCTGTCGCCTCTACTTGCCCTGCAAAGAGCTGAAGCACTGAGCTGTGGTATCAACCTGTGACGCACCGGCCTCTGCAGCCTTCAGCTAATCACTCCTCAGAAGATAAGGACAAATAGTCAGCAGGTTGGTATGTCCTCCACAAGGAACAGGACCTCCCAAGGGTGAGCGAGCTGTCTGAGGTCACACAAAGTTTGCTGTCAGGCAAAGGCTTGAATTGAGATATTCCCTGCACTCAGCTCTCCACATCTTATCCAAAACCATCCCTCTCCATTAAACTGAGAGCCAGAGACGAAGAGATGCTTTCTAGTGGGAGGCCCAGGAGCTGCTGCCAAAAGGGTCAACAGCAACCAAGCTAGCCCTGATCTTCCTAGTTCTGCTAAAAGGGGGAAACACCGGCAGCTTCGCAGTGTTGCCATTTCTGCTATTAAGGTTTGGCATTTCTAAATCCTGATTTCTTGGCTTTAAGAGTATATGGGCTTTTTTGTATCCAGTTAACACCCGATGTCCTGAAGGATGATGAGTGTCCATGGATTTGGAGTCCATCAAGGATCTGGAGTCCCACTCTGTCTTGTAATCACTGAGCGAGAAAGAAAACACGTCACAGAAAAATGCAGTGAGCTTCAAATAAGTCTGGAAATGACAGCATTTTGCAGGTTGTTGTTTGCAAATGCTGAGGCTGTTTAAGTCAAAAGAGATTTTAACTGTGGCAGAAATAACTCAGAGTATATGAATTTTTAAACAGCAGGACTCTGGATCACTTTAAAATCTTTTTCTGTGTCTCTCCATTAGCAGCTTGTTTATGTGCTGCATGCTTTCCCTCGCTCTTTAATTAGACAATAATTACTCTGTTTACAGTGCTGTGCATGATTAATACCCTTACACGCCTTTGCCTGCTCTTCCTGATTCAAACTGGCAACTCTGATCCGTTCCTGCCACATCTCCAGCTCCAGCTGGCCTCGGCGGCCGGGCTGCGGCCAGGCTCTCCGGCACGGCTCTGCACGGACAGCTCAGGCGCGTGAACGGAGCAGGGATTTGAACCACATGTCCCCTACTTCAGGGTGATGCCGCAGCCATGGGTTTCTACTCTGCTTTGGCTGTTTTTTTGTTTTGTTTTGTTTTGTTTTGTTTTGATGTGAAATACCTCAGCTTCATCCAGAGACAGTGAGAAGCCCTCAAATGCTGATTTTTTTTTTGCCCTGTCACTGGGTAGGAAACCGGTGACACCCCAAACAGCAGCAGTACCCAGAGGCTGCCTCGCCAGGCTCGGCAAGGAGGCTGCCACTGCTCTGTCCAGCGGCCGGGCTGGACTGAGAGGCATTTCCCCGTGCCCTGGGGCACAGCGGGCTCGACCCCTGTGTTGTGGGAACGCGGCGCAGTTTTCACAGTGGTGCTCGAGAAGCGGCTTCTCACAGGCAGGACAGGATGGGGTGCAAGGGAGGCATGTGCGGTTTGGGCTTGGGAGCGAAACACAACCCCTTCCTGCAATCTGCTGCTGCTTGCAAACCTCCAGAAACCTCCTGTGCGAAGCTTGTGGGGGTCTGGCAGTAAAAACTGGTGCCAGCCAAATCCCTCGCTAGTGCCTTGCACAATGGTGGCTTTGTCTCAGCTATTTAAATCAAAGTTTTATGTAAATCGGGTGTTTTCTGGAGAGTGTGGAGCAGGTCTTTCTTCACTGCTGCAAAAAGCTTTATGGAAATTGAACCCCGTTTTGTAGGAGACTGCTGTGCTTGCCAGTCATGCTCTGAACAGACACACGCTTGCAGCAGAGCTTGGGAGCAGGGTGAAAAAAGGCTACTGATCTTCAACATAGAGTCAAAAAAGTTATGGAAACTTAACACACACAGAAGCAGGAGTCTTAGTGGGTTCTGCCCTGGAGGCTGGGATGTCGTGGCCCGGTAATCACCTCTCCTAGCCTTTCCAGAGGTGCTGGGCAATGTGCCGCCAGCCCCACACACACCATGCGATGTGTTTAGGTTGGCTGCTTGTGAGGCTGGACTGGACCGTGTGTCCTTTGAGTAGCTGGTGAGTGAGAGGTCTGGCCTGGTCATGGTCTGCAGGTGGCGGCCTTGCAAAAACGCCCAAACTTCCCGTGATAACATGCTGTCTGCGCGCCCATGGCTGTGTATGGGAGCACATGCTGACAGAGCCCAATCAGGAATTCATGCCTGATGGACATCCTGAGGGGAACAGTTATGAAATACTATATGCAATGCGTCCTACAAAAATATTTTTAAAAATGGGAGTTTAATAATTTCTTAAGTCTTTCTATTGCCTGGCCAAAAATGCTATCTAAAATTAGCTACAGCAGATAAAGACATTTTTGTCATATTTAGAATATCCCTATCCAAACACTGAAAGCCAGCTGCTTGGGCTGCATTAGGGAGACCTATCTGTTTGTAAGTATAATGATCTGGCATTGTTAGTGCTGGAATTAATAGCTTCTTCTTTTTTTTTTTTTAATCCATCCGCGTCCTATGCTCATTTTTTCCATAGTAGGCTAGTGCCAGAGGAAGCATTATAAGGGCTATATAATTAAAACCAGAAGTGCTTCGCAGTGAACTTAACAGTAAATGCTAATGTATTTTCTAGGAAAATGTAGTGCCCGGTGGGACTAATTGAAAGTGAATGGAGAAGGTTTCCATACTGTCGCTTTTAGGGGTATTAACCAGATCTGTACAGTTAAAAGAAGTCAAGATTTTGATTTTTACATCTCAGCTTAAGCCCTCTGTGACTGCAGTCACTGACTACTTGGTAAAATCCATGAGCCAACCCTTACTCCATAGCTTGCCAACACATAACTTCTCTCAGAAGGACGTTCCCATTCCATCCTAGTTTTTCCAACTTCCTTTCTGGCTCTACACTGCTGCAAGTCTTTCAGCTTCTTCCCAGTTTGGACGTTGTGGTTAGTGAGAAAAAAGTTGGGCTTGAGCACAACCTGAGGGCACTGTGAGGCTGCAGGTCTTGCCATCCTTGTGCCCATGTTCGGTTGGTGCCAGCATAGATGCTAAGGGGTGGTTCTTTGGCAGGGAAAAAAAAAGACTGAGAGAAGCAAAGTTATATATTTCTTAAAATGCTTGCAAAAGGCTGACACTACCACAATGGCTGCCCTTTGCAAACACTTTTGTGCCTAATTTTAAGGGCGTGCCTGAGCAGTTTGCATGGGAAACTTTGAACCAAGTGTTTGAGAACATTTTTTTTCAGTAACTGAGAAGCCCTTTATGCCATCTGGCTAAAGGGGTGTTTGCTTGAGCAGAGAATGTGTTGGTCAGGAAGGAAAGAAAGAAGGGGAGGCAGGCAGACAGTAGCCAAAGTCCTTTCCTCTGCTGAGGGCCATGAGGTCCTGGGTTACACAGTCGCTCCCTCACAGCAGGGCCCTGGTACCCGAAGGCAGCAAAGAGCCCCGAGAGTACTAGTCCTGTCTGAGCAGTGGGCCCTGCTAGGCCACGTCCGTGATAACTGCTTACGGGACCCGGCTTGGCGCCTCTCCTGGGAGCAGCATCCCCAGCAGTAACCCAGGCCCGTTCCTGGCTCACGGGGAGATGGGGACAAACACTGCTCCTGGCTGCACAGCCTGACTGTGATGAGGGACTGTGTAATCCTACAGGACCAAGATTTACTCGTGGATGCCCTAAGCAAGCCGTTCTGAAAGACACTGCATGACTTTTGGTGACAGAACATTGGTTTTCTCAGTGAGATGAGGACACAAAATAATCAGTATTCATGCTTTGGTAGGACAGTGGGACAAGAAAGCTGCAGCTTTCCCAACTTTTGTCTATGACTTGGGTCAGACTCCGTTTCTGGAACCCAGCTCAGGGTGTCTCAGTCTGCAAGTCATGAGGATTTCCTGAGAGTCTAAAAGGCTTTTGTGAAGCCATTCCTTGGGTCCTCAGCAGCTCAATTCCTCCAAAAGGCTCTGGTTGCTCTCTATGTGCAGACACATTACGTGTCTGTGATGGTCAGCGTTGCCCTGACTCATTGGCAGCAGCTTAGTTTCTCCACAATGGGGAAGGGGAAATAAGCTGTAATTACTGGCCACATGTATTTGCACTAATTCTCTGGAGGAACTGAGCTGCTGCCAAACAAGCAAGTTAAAGCGGAAAGGTTCAGTGCAATGTACAGGCCAGGATAGTATTTTTTGAACACAAATTCCTAGGCTCACACCAGACCTTTGCTTCTTGGCAGATGTAAACTCTGAAAAATGTGGCAAGGATAGCAAGATGCTCAGTCAACCTTTTAACAACAAACAGCTGTAATGAAGTCCAGGCTTCCTACAAGTTAAAATAAATTTTGCCACCAAGATTAAGGGAGGCAATACTTCAGATCATGTAGCTGGGAAATATCATGTTAGAGAACCCAACCTGGTGAACCTTCTCCCTCCTCTTCCTGCTTTTTTTCCACTTTCTCTCGCCTTTCTTTCTCCTCCTCTTCATTAGCAAGCTGTATTCCACGGCATCTTTACATAGCAATCAACTTGTTGGAGCAACAAAAACAATCACTAGAAGATACTTTCCATCTAGCTATAAATGGGAATTTTTCGAAAGTTTCCCTCACTGATGACTTCAGAAAACCAGAGAGAGGAACAGACAGCTTAACTTCAGGTCACTGGCACTCTTGCAACTTTTTGGTGAAAAGGGAAGTTAAGTTTGAGCTCAGACCCCTCTCTAGCCCTCTGATCAGTTACTGAAATTGTTTGTAACCACTCAGAAAACAGAAAACTTTTCTGCCTCCCTTCCCCCTTTCTTTTCATTTGTTCATTCTTTTTACAGATGAGCATCACCGAAAAATTGCAGCGTGCTATTTTCGGAGCAGCTGCATGTGTTTTTGACTTGCTGGCATACCAGTAAAATACTGACCTGCCAACTATATTTTTTTTTCTTGTGTCTGTGCTCCAAATACAGTCCAAGTTTCACAACCATTAGGCAGCAGAATTGATAACTGCTGTGATTTAGAGGTTACTTAATGAAATCTTTCACCCTGCAAAATATTCATAGTAAAATCCAGAGTGCTGCTTAAGGAAACATGAAGAGCTTTAGGAGCAATGTGCTGTGAGCAGAGACGTGTGGCAGCAAAGCTTCTGCCAAGCCTGGCTGAGATAACACGGGTTGTCCAGCCTGACACCCTGCTGCCCCGCGAGGAGGTCCCCTTACCCTGCTGAACACTTGTGCTTCGTCCTGGCAAGAAAAAGAAGCTGCCAGCGAGGAGCGGGTTGAGTCGTGCCCTGCCCTTCGGCATTTTAGCTTCAAACAGCAGAGAGAAGGATGGGAAGCAGTAAAGCCCCCCGAACAAGTCGCTCTGTACCCTGGTTCTGAGGGCCCCCTTTGCTCCGCACAGGTGCTGCATCCTGGCTGCGCTGTCGCTAGGTCCGGGCTAGGGAAGGCCCCAATGACAGTGGAGCGCCCGGGGCCACATCCTCATCTCACAGTGTGGCCAGCCAGCTCGTGTAGCCAGCCCCAGGACAAAAAAAAGGACAGTCCCCCAGGTCCTGGGGAAGCTGCTCTGCACTGGGAATAATGTGTGGTTTTGTCCTTGTCTGGAAGGCATTAAAGCTCTGTTTTGCTTGGACAGGCTATACAGGCCTTGGTTTCTCCAGTACCGAGACAGATGAGTAGGCTCTTGGGGACAGATCTGTTCAAGGACAGCAATGAATCGACTGTGAGATTTCCTCCTCTGCTCCATTAGCACAGTACAGTTTTGGCCTCAGCTACGTCTCCTTTCACTGCTGTTCCACAGCGCAGGGCAGCGGCTGCGAACAGACCCTTCGAGCACTTCCCTCCTCAGCCGCTGCCTCCAGAGGGTGCTGCCAAGGTGCACGTCCTCTGCGTGAAGAGCTTGCTGTTGAGATGTAATGTAAGGGGACAACACTGGAATCTTTTATTCCTGTCTGCATGGGCAAACACGGACAGCAAAGTTACAGGAAGGCCCGTGAATAACGCCTGCAAAGACGTGTGCTTCGTCTCAGGAATGACTTGTAGGTTTTTTGCAGGATACTCTGCTGTGCAATGGACAGGATTCTGCCTGCAGCGCCCACAGAAGTGTCCTCAAAGACAGCTCTATACTGCTGCCTTCCTGACTCATCCTCAGGAACCATGACGGATTCAGCAGTAAAGTGACGAGCACCCTTTGGCAGACAGCCAGAGCTGCTTCTCTGCATCGCCCTCAGCTGCCGACTCCGTAATCAGACCTGCTGTCCCTACCAGTCTAGGCCACCTGCAAGACTTTTGCTTTAAGAGGTTCATATAGCAAAGTAATATTAAAATGTACATCTTTAGGCTGCATTAAAAGATGTCTTTTTATAAACAAGACTGAAGCAAACTATATGTAGGATAAAATCCTACCTACATTTGGAATATCACTTTTAGAAAGCTGCCAAATCTCTCCAAACTAGATTCTTCCTAAAATACATTTTAGTTGATAGAAATTCAGCTCAAATATAAATTGGGTTGTTTTTCAAAATAAATTTCAGGATGGAGGCATGTAATACAAGAATTACCCCCGTACCTGCATCTTTGATTTTCTTATCCAGAAAGTTTTCAGAATATTGAACAAAAGGCAGAAAGTGAGACTGACTACCTAGCAGCCTCAAGAGCATCTTGCTTTTTAAATAAGCATGTCAAGTAAAATAGGTAACAGTCTTCATAAATTTCAAAATCTTCCCTTGTCCCAAGCAAAGATACAGTAAAGATACTTGCCAAGACACTTCTATATAGAGTTAGAAAAACTCTACGCTCTAGCAGTTTAGAGAATTGATTTTTCTTTATCCTGATCTGAAAAAAAAAAAAAAAAAAAGAGTTAATATTTCTAGAGCAGATCAGTCCTGACTGCCTCTCTGGCTGAGAGATTTCAAGATGCAAACAAACAACTGCAATGGTAGTGAGGAAAGTGGAAGGTAAGGGACAATAAACAAAAGCAGAACAAAAGCCTTGCATATTCTATTTAAAGTGAATTTATTAAAACATTGTTAATATAAAATGTGACCAAGTACAATTGTTCTGTAAGAAGGTTTAATAAAAACATACGAAAGAAGGAGGAGCATCAACTTTTGTCAAAGCACAGGAAAAACCTACGAGGATAAGTAGAAAGTTCTGCAGCATGTTCTACCAGCTGGTCCCAATGTGTATTAGGGTAGAGTTAGCCAATGCAAGAGACACAAAGCCCGGGTTCTTCTTGAAGAAATTTTAATGTGTTTAGCAGGTATTTAAAAGAACACTTCTCAATAGTAGAAGATTTTGCTTTAGAAACTGCAAATGTCAAAGTAAGGTTAGAACGCACACCTTTAGGTTCAATTTAAAACTTCTCAGTAGGTGAATATACAGAAAATTAGACTCACTGGTAATTGTAAAACCCAAGGAAACCCATCTGTCAGCTTTGAAAAGAAGGTGCGTACTAATTATACACCTAAGGAATTTGTGCTAAAGCTGCTTTAAGCTGTATTAATGCTGGATACCGGTAATAAATCCTTAAAAAGGTCAGCTAGGAAAAAATAGAAGTTTAGGCCAATAAAAACAACAGAAGTATTTTCTGAACTGCTGAATACAGAGGCAATATCCATGAATTACAGTAGTTTGTACATCCCAGCAAGGATATAAAGAAGCTTTCAGAATTCTATAAATAAGGCTAGACAATGACCTATACTCTGTGGCTTTTCCTCTTTAGCTAAGGAACCTTTTAAGAAAACACTTAATAGGAAATCTTTTTTTTTTTTTTTTAATTTTCTTCTTCTTAGCTTATAGCTTTTTTCCTTGATCAAGAAATAAGGTTTAGTGCTCTGTCAGCATACAATGCTTACTCAAAGCAAGCAGTACGCCAATGTGAGGCAAGACTTTTCCTGTAACGGGCTTGCATTACGCAGAAGAAAGTCCTGCAGCATCCAACTCTGCACATTTAACTGCCACTGGCAGCCAACCACACGCCAAATGCTAATGCACGAGAAGCCTGGCACAATTTTGGTCTAGTTGAGGGTGACCTTCTCAGAGCTTTGGCTTGAACCCATTAGACCCATTTAGAGCCCTGGGTTTTGCCTTCTACCTCAAACAAATGCTATGGGACTACTGCTGAGGTAAAGGGGAAGGTCAGACCTTTGGCATTG
Source organism: Crypturellus tataupa (assembly GCA_034781795.1). Classification (NCBI taxonomy): domain Eukaryota; kingdom Metazoa; phylum Chordata; class Aves; order Tinamiformes; family Tinamidae; genus Crypturellus; species Crypturellus tataupa. The sequence continues at coordinate 2,812,070 of JAWLRI010000436.1, read as the reverse complement.
GAGCAGACTGTTCTCTGGTTGTGCGTAGGGAGAATTAAGGCTTCCAGTGAGGTAAACACAGTGAGAGTCAGTGTGTAAATCATGCTGCATTTCCGAGACGGCACACTCAAACGACATCTAGTCTTCTCCATGTTTAAAACACCGAGCAAAGATCATTCAAAAGCAGAAGGGGAGGCAAGCCTGACGAGGGCCACTCGGAGATGCTACTCTGCCTCTCAGGAACACGCGGAATGCCGAAGGGAATGTACCCACCAGGAGAAAAAGCACCAAAGTTGAAGAGTCCTTGAGTCGGTAAGCTGCTTGAAAAGCAGTGACGCCTCGCACTGCTACCACCTGCCACGAACACAGCGGCTTCCTGAAACAAGGCCACCTACACTCCAGCAACCACCAGTGCGCGTCCAGCACTATGTTACGGAAAGCTACGTTCCAGCAAGGAGGCAGTGAAATCTTTAGGCTTATGTTCCCTGAAGACAGTTTCTCCCATTCATTAGAGTTTTCCTCCTCCCCCTCCTTTTTTTCCCCCTGCCATTTCAATCTTTAATCCAAAGACAAGAAATACTTTTTTTTTCCTCCTGCCCAAGGTCACTTTCCTCCACCCTTCTGGCTATTTCATGAGATATGTAGGGTTCGAGCACAGTGCTTCTTTGGATCTGTCGTTTTGGCAATGCCTTTGTCCTCTTCAAAAGAGAAGTGTTTGCAAACAAGTGATACAAAAATTACACTCAAAATAAATGAAATACAGAAATTACTTCAATTCTTCTGTATGCTGACTTTTCACACCTTTTTGTTTGCTAGTTACTTAAAGCACAGAATTACTTGTTTATTTGGAACCATTGAATGTTGTGTGCTATTGCTTACAAGCCATGCCAGCAAGATTTCAGCTGAAAATAGCAACTTGTTCCTGTAGTTCCATTTCAAGTCTTTTTATCTTTAACATATATATGTTAACTTCCTCCATCTGCTCAATACAATAACTACAAAAAATTAACAGATATTTTAAAAAAATTCAAATGAGACCACACTTTCATCACTGTTTAAAAAAAATGCATCTGGTATTACAAAAGTTTATACAAATGCAACATTTAAGATTTTGAAAGTTACTTCTAGAAAAAGACACAGATGCTAGTAAATTAACATACAAGGAGAAAATGCTCCACTCCTTCTCCAAAATTAGTTTGAACTATTTTGAAGTATCTTTTACCAGTTGTCTAGAAAATCAAAGCCAGTCTTCAAGATAACAGTGCTTGTATTACTCTGCAAGAGAAAAAAACATTAAACACGTGATTGTTAATCATGCTATTATAAACACAGCACATTATTGCCTATCTACAAAAGAAAGCTTTATGTCAACTGCCAATATTTCAAGTTCTTCACCTTGCTCTAGGACACCAAAGCACCTACATCAAAAAATAATTGACACGAGGAAATACTAATAATGACCAAAAAAGGCAATTCTAGTTAAAAATAAATTTCTTGTGGTGGTGTGAGGCAAAAGGTTCTTTATTCCCCTGAAATAACTCATAAAGATATACTTCTTGACTGGAATGGGAATTGCAGAGAAGGGGGAAAAAAAAGAAGAAAAAAAAAGAATGCAAGTATCACTAATCCAAACAGTCTACCTGTAACAAAGACAGTCAGCTTTTTTCAGAAATTACATCTCAAGCTTTGTTGACAAGTTATTTACTTGGCTATCAAAAACATGCTTATTTCTGCAGCACTTCATCTTTAGCCATGAGATTCAAGGAAATCTGAATAGTCTTCCTGAACATTAGGAGGAGATGACTGAGCCTCTGGATGCTCTTCCCAGAAAAGGAGGCAAATTCTCTCATATTACCTTCTCTGCTCTCTGTATATATTCTGATATAGGAAGCCTGTTTTTGCATGGAGAGAGAGGAAAGAAAAAAAAAAAAAAAAAAAAAAAAAAAAAACCCACCAACTTCCCCCCCAAGGCTTTTCAAACTATTTAAGTCAGCTAGAAAATGCTCAAGCAAGAATTGAAACTGCAACAAACAATTCATTTGTAGGTAATCATAACACTACTTTTAACCACAAATTAAATAACTACTGCAGGCATAGTTTGCCACAATACTGTTAAAGAAGCTTAATTTCTTAGCTTCAAAAAATAAGTAAGCCTAGGGCTCCAAATATTGAAATGGTTTAAATAATACTTGCAAGTGTTGGCATTTACATCACTGTCAAGTGCTTAAACTCAGGCTGGATCTTTTTATTTGTACATCATGTGGTTTGCAATTAAAGAAAAAAAAAAATCACTGATGTAAAAATAAGGGAGTTATATTAAAAAATAAAAATAACAAAAAAAATCACCACACCATCATGTAGCATGCTTAAGGTGTACAGTAATGTGTCAGGCTTATGCCAGAACGCAATGACACAGATTCCAAATAGAACTGCAAAACTTTTGTTTAGAGAACTACTTCTCTACTTCAGAGGTTAGACTTCATTAGCTCTTCTTTTTCTTTTCCTCATCATGTCACATCCTGCTGTTCTTTTCTTTTTCTCAAAGATCAGCATCTGCATTTTGAATAGCTCCAATTGGCTACTGAGTTGCTTAAGGTTATTTTTTGTTGTTGTTGCTGTTTATAAAAAAAAAAAAGAGAAGGCTAATTCTGGAGGCTCATTCCATTTCCATTTTGGACTTTAAAAGAAAGCATATTTGAAAATAAGCCAGCTGCTTGGGAGAAAGCTGACTACGCCCAAAGAGGTATCCCAGATTCTAGTCTGTCTACTTTTCAAGTTAAGCTTTTTGCAAAAAGTGTTTTGCTATTTCATGAAAAAAAAAGTCTTTAATTCTTATTTAATACAGAAAGTTCTCTACCCAAAACTGTTAGGTAACTTGCTGTCAACAAGACACTGTATTCCCAATCAGTGTTTCTGGTATTATATTTAAATAATGCCTTTATCCTACAAATATTACCATACTGAAAAAAATACTTATAGAAAGAGACACTGAGAGTTAACATGTTGATTAAATAGACAGCTCTAAATCTGCAGGATAAAAAGCCAGCAAGCTTAGCTTAATGCTTTAGGAAATCCCCAATCTTCTAGAACAACCTTTTAAGGTTTTCATGTGCTATATGCTCTTAAATTTAAAGAATAGTGAGTTTAGCAGCCCTTACCTGTCCAGATATTTGTGGATCTGTAAGTGTAACACCATCAGTATCTTCACTGGTTGTCCTAGCAGGTGCCAGGTCCCGCGGTGGGTCAGGAAGAAAGAAGTCATCTAGAGAACTAGAAGGTTGTTGGCTGGGTCGAGGTTTTTCCCATTCTAGAGATGCAGAAGGCAGGCTGGGGGTGACAGGCTTCTCTGCTTTAGCTATGCTCGGCTTCTCTGCTTTTGCCGCCTCCTTCGGAGCAGACTCTTGTCTGTAGAAAGAGGGAAGGGATTTCTCTCCTTTTTCCATGGACTTGATCTGGCTTGGGGTCAATGACTGGAACTCAGATTTGTCTCCTTCAATCTTCGAGCGCTCTGCATTAATCTTCCAGAAAGAGGACTCCTCTTCCTTCCTGGGTGCTAAGAGCCCATCAGAGACAGGGGTCGTCTTAGCCTGAGAAGATTTAGGAACTTGGATACCAGATGCTGCTTTAACTGCCTGCTTCTGTTCATTTTGCAACTGGGTACCACTTTGTTCTTGTATGGACAGAGATGCAACACTGAACTCCATCTGACTCTGTTCAGGTTTAAAAAAAATAATATTTCAAATACTTTCACAAAAGAATAGTTTGAACTTCTAATCTTCGTGTACACAGAGAACACCTTTGCCAATGACCAAACAGACTTATTTTCTCCATGACTTATTTTCTCCATGAACATAGAATCATAGAATGCTTAAGGTTGGAAGGGACCTCAAGAGGTCATCTAGTCCAACCCCCCTGCACACGCATCTACCTTTCCAGCTACAAATATACATTTATTGTTACATTTGTACATTTAAATACTGCAGGTGAATATATATACATAAATAAACTGCAAGCTGTTAGCTGTAGACTAGCCGGCTGGAGGGCAAGTATATTTGCATTACATAATGCCATCCAAAACAGCAGTGCATGGCCCAGCTCCAGAACATTAGAATAGGTGTACATACTTTTTGAAGGCTCTAAATCTTGTACGATAGACTTAAGTAAAAAAGTTTTATAGTGTAGTTGAATAGGTGGCCTTCAGTTAGGGACTTTAAAATATTGGGCTGTGTTACAACTTCATCTTATTACAGGATAAATAAATAGATACAATGGAGACAGACAGACACACACACACGCACACATTGTAGTTTTAACAATTCTAATGCTCCTTTGAAATAAGAGAAATTACTCCAGCAGGACTGGTTCTTTACTTATTCCAGTGATTTTTTTTTTTTTTTACTTTCTTTCTACTTTCATTGGGGATAGCAGTACTCATTTCTTAGAGATAACACTGGGATTTTTCCTTAGATAAGCTCTGCATTAACAAGCTATGAAATGGTGCTGAGAATTATTCACAACGACAGCTGTTTCCTATATTAAAGTATACAGATTTATTTCTCTAAGCTCACTTGGCAGTGCTATTGAATAGAGATTAACACCCCGCAGTTAAGATGCTTTAAAACCTCAAATTGATAAAATCCCAGCTTAAAACAAATTAATAAAACGCAATAACATATAGAACAGGCCAGTACTTCCCCAGTATATAAAGTGAACAAAACCCACTTATATAAAAAGGAATTTATTCATCTTGATAGACCTCAGTACCTTATATGTAGAAATTAAAATACTGGTACTTTCTGTCCTCAAGTCTTCCTTCTATTGCCCATCCTGTCGCACTGCTAACCTCAGAGACGGCAGTAGCTAAGGCCGTCGCAGCAGCAGCTAGTTTCACCAAAATGATTCTCTCGCACTCCAACCCAAGGGAAGAGGGGATGAAGGGCCCAGGAGATGATGGACCATTACGGGCCCAATACTGCTAGTGTCAGAAACAAAATCTGAGGCCAAACATTGATAGAAGGAATAGGAGGGTTCTGTCAGAACAAGAATTAAAGGAATTAAAAAAAATAAAAATCCATAAAACACAAGATGACTGTCTTTCAACGGCAGCAAGAGACACAAATAAAGTTATGCCTCATGGAAAATTCTTGTGTTGTGGAGCAAAAGCCACTTCCTGTGGTTGTGTTTTCAGTTCTTTTACATGGGTCCAAATGTCATCCTAAAGGTCTGGTCTGAAAGCAGCAAAATGCTTTTAGTGCCAAGACGAGTGGCACCGCAGCACAAGGGCAGGCAGCTTCACCCTTCCCAAGCCGCCTGCCTGCAGGTTCTTGAGAAGTTGCTCTCTCTGTCCTTACAGGATGGACACCTTGGGGTACGGAGGGGGCTGCACACACTTCTGTATTCCCGCAGGATTGTGGATGCACGCATCCTAAACTCCCTCTGATCTTTGAGAAGAATGTACCAAAACAAGACTATTAAGCATTCAAATTAAAAATAAATAAATAATTTTGGTTTAAAAAGGAGAAGTACCTGCTGTTCAGCTGGATACTGCTCTCAGTTCTTGAGAACTTTTGTCTTTTAGGTATGAAAAGTCATTGAACACTCAATAAAGAAGTCTGCAATATATCTGTTTCATCTAAGCAGTATTTTGAAGTAGAACAAAACCCAGTCTCCGGGGTTTTTTTTTGAAGCCCTATACTTCTGATCTCAAATAATTGCAGTTAAAACAAGGTGAGCCTATATATGCTATATTCAAATGGTAGTTTTAAAAAAAGTTGTTTGAAACATGTCCATCTTTCCTTAGAAATGATTATAGTAAGTAAGGTATTTATGAATCTTATTTACTACCTACTTTTTTACACCTAGTTTAAGTCTTAAGGCAGGGGTAGTATAAGAAATTCTCATACTATTTGTATTGTTTTTTATCTGCATCACTGTGTATTCATGGCAAACAATATATTCTAAAATAGACACACCACAGACTAAGTACCTAATAGTTTAATAATAATGTATAAAATCAGATCTCAATTCTTAAGCTCTGTACTAAAAACAAGATGACCGCAAAGAACCTTTGCATGTTATTCACTCATGGGGAATGTGTAGTATTTTACTAAACAGACAAGCAAGCACAGCCAAAACAAATTGTTTTGCTTGGCATCCTCAAAAATCTAAATTGTTGAGACAAAGATGGCAGAAACATTGTCAAAAAACAGCTTGTTTTAAGCATAGCCAGATATATGCAGAGGTAAGAAAGCAGAGTTAAAAAAAAATAGAAGATGACTTTAGTTTGCCAAATGGACAAAAACAAAATAAATATGGGACCCAAAGTAGCTGTAGTTTTTACTTCCTTTCTTATGCAGACTGTGATCTTGAAAAGAATGAGAAAGAAATCCTTAGGTCAGCAGAGACCAATCACAAAAACAAAATTAGGACAAGCATCTCAAAACAAGCTAATTTTGGTCCAAAGCAATGACAGTGTAAAAGATGAAAAACACAAAACTTCAGAGGAAGTTCCATCATTTACTATTTTGTGATAAGAACAACTACCTAGTTCTGGATGACTTTGTTACTCTAGTTGGTTAGTTGGAGCAAATTTTTATCTCTGCGTGGTACGTGCAAGTTTTTATGTTCAAAAACAGAAGTCCAGAGTGATGCAGGCAACTGCATCTGTGGCCGAGAACACCTGGCCATGCAGATTATAATAAACCTTGAACACCACATATTTTTTCCCCTCTCAAGAACTGGGAGTCCACAGTATTCTGAGAGCAATATTTTTAAGATATCTATAGTCTAGATCAAAAAGGTTAAGGAAAAATCCACAACCCAAGGCAGCACTTTTCTCTCCTTATAAGGAAGCACTGATATTTTTGTCAACTTGATAAAAATAATAATACTGAATTATAGTTTGTAACAAACAAACAAAAAAGTCTAACATCAAGCTCTTAAGGAAGTAGGAAAAATGTTTCTGATCCCCTTTTTTTTTCCCAAATATACGAGTTGGGCAGAGAATAATATTGAAGACTGTTAGTGTGAGGCCTTAAGATATAGGGAATATAGTTTGCAGGCAATATTTTCAGGTGCAACACAGTTTGGCTATTTTTCTTTATAAATTTCTGCTCCGATTAGATCATTCTGTAGAAATAGAATTAGAAAGTCAAGAAACAGAGTACTAAATGGGATTTAAATGGGATGAAGTGCTACCCCCTCACACACACTACAACACACACACACACACACGCACCTGGAAGGTTTTACTTTACAGAAAACCACCTGAGGACTTGTTACAAATAGAGAGATGAAGGAAGAAAAGTAAGGCATAGAGGACTTTAAGCACACCTATAACAAGACCAACATATTTTTAGATGTATGTGTGTTAATTTAATAGATTTTTGTGAATAGAACTTGTTTTAATTAATAATGGCTTTTAGAAATAGATTCAATTTATTCCCACTCTGCTCTGTGTGTTCAGCGTGTTGGCTGAGGTTGCTGATTGACATTACAGTATCTTCTGTCCCCTAAGTTAATTAAAAACAACCACAAAGTTCTGAGTTCAGAAAAAGTTACAAAGAAATTTCATTTGCAAAAACAGGCATGATCTTTGTTTTCCATTTATATCCTGGGGTTTATGCAGACTGCCACTGAATTTTTAGTTCAAACAAACCAAAAAAGCTTCAAAGGTTAAATTAAGCCAAAACATCAGTTTTCATCTCACTTAAACCTGAAGCCATAAATAGAGTGCCCTAAATTTACAAACCTGGCTTTAGCTCCAGCTAAACAACATAACCCACATTTCAAGATGCATTATATTCACCCATGAACCAAATCCCTCCCTCCAAGTCAATCAGTAGTTAAAGGGAGAGTTTGCTTGCAGTGGCACAAGAACTTGTTGTTTCCTTTAGAAAGTTCTACAGTTTTCTATTTGAAATATTAGGTCTTTCAAATATTGTCTTACAGAGCTCAACAACTTACATTGCACTTCTGCTTTGTTTGTTTAAAAATAAAGGTAGGACAAGAATTTTAAAGTAAACATACATCAATTAGCTAAAAATAATGGAGATATCTGTGCAATGGCCACATTCTAAACTTCTTAATCCTTATCTCACATTTGTGTTTAAAATAAGAATACAGAAAGCTTATTTCTAATTTTAAGAACTACTAATACACAATTCTCTGCTCAGTTTGAATTAGGGAATTCATTGCACTACTGCAAATTAGTGTCTCAGCATTGCAAATTTTTCTAACTCAGTTTGTCTCACACTCCTAATTTTTCACTAATATTAAGTTTTGTTTCCAGCTGTGGCCATCAGAATAAACTATTCTACTGATAACCCACAAATATAGCAGGTATTTTTGATAATAAGTGTTTTCTAAAAGATAACTGTAGTGAGCGTCCTTAAATAGATGTTAAAATCATTTGAAAAGTAGATCTTCAAGTTCCTCCGGATGAAGGAATTTCAACAGACAAAGCAAAACAAAACAAAAATCCAGCCCAAATCGTGTATGTATGCATTTTAGTAAATGGCCTGACATCCACAAGAAGCATGTGTACCATAGGTCTCTATAAAGGAGACTGTAGCTTGGGTTTTTTTGTGTATACTTAAATATGGATTAAGGTGGCTGCTTTGGTAAACTCCATGCAACTATCTACAAGAACTCATCTGCTTTTTTTTTTTTCTTTTTTTAATAACTAGAAGCACAAAAACCCAGTAGTGCATTCATAAAGTCCTTAAACTTTTCAAGGACTTATTTTTAAAAATCGTGCCATATTGCATCATTTGGAATCAACATAACTGTCATTGCTAATAGCCAAGAGAGGCTCCAGTAAGAAGTGAGCTTACCCTCCTCTCCTCTCCAGGCTTCTTACTAGCCTCTTAGTTTTCCTAGCATAAGTTACAGAAAAATATTATTTTGCTACTTTATAGTTTTCTTACCAAGTGAATGTTAAAAAAGTCAAGCCTATTGGTTTCATTCTTTTAAATCCTCTACTTTCTCCTCTGCAAAAGTAGAAACCTTAAGTGTCACATTTTCTTCCTCAGGTGAACCAAAGCACATTCATATGAAGCAGCAAAATAATGGAGGAATTCCCTTGTAACAGCAATAATGAACAAAGAAAGAAAAACGACCCACAATTCTGCATGGAAGAGTTATCAAAGAATATCATGAGAATAACTCCCCATGAGGCATTGCTAATGAGAGCCTGAGAGCTTCCAAAAACAAGGGGAACAGATCTGGCCTTCAACATGCTGAACATGTCTCAATGATGAAAACTCTCAATCTTGTTAAACAAGTCCCCTCAAACTCAACTGCTTTCCAATGTTTCCCCAAATTGGACTAACTGGCTGAATGGAAAGTATCCTGGCCCAATAACTCATGGAGAAATTGCAGTCCAGTATCTTATTAAAGCATTACTTAAGGAGGAGATGGAAGAGCAAGCATCAAACAAGATAGAAAACTCAGGAATGGGAAGAGTCAGCTGTTGAGGGATTCAACTGAAAGGTGACTGAAACAGTGGGAAGCACTGGGGAAAAAAAAGAGAAAGAGGAAGCACCTACACCAACCAATCCACACCCCATAAGGCTGGATAAAATAGATTCTCCAAAGCTTTGCACAAGGAAAAGGCAATCCAAGCTCTCACACCATAGCTGAAGCACAGCTTCACTGTCCTCTCTGGTCAGCAAAGAGGGAGTGGGGAGGAGTACAGCAGAATTTAGTTAGTTGAGGCAAGCAACTATCACCAAAATAAGTCCTCTTCCTCCCCTCACTCTGCAGCAGTCATAGGATTGGCAAGGGATAAGCCTCAGACTGGGTGAAGAAAACTCCACTAGACACACAAGCGTTCAGAGGAACAGACCACAAGGTAAAGCCCATTTGCCTGTAGAGGTATTGCATCATGGATCACTGCTCAGATAGTGTATTACAGGAAGAATTATCCTTGGGAATTTCAAGTATTCAGAAGTTATTAAATCATATCAAGTTAGAACCTGGATATATGATTTCAGCAGCAGTGTTACCAAGATTTGGGTTTTGCACCAGGAAGTACGGCAGGCGGCTGCGGTACCTTAGCTTACCCCAACATACGATCCAACTCAGCTTATGGCCAATGACTTCCACACTTTTCTCACTACTGTTCTTTTCTTGACAGCTACACTCAAGTACACCCACACATAAAAGCCTGTCTAGTATTATATTAAAACCAGTGGCTTCTTCTAAGCATCCTGATTAACAAGGGCCTGCACGACTCAGCCTGAAGAGGGTGTCATGCCCAGTTAGGCACTCAGTCCCCATGACAGGGGCCTCCACTACTCCATTTGTACCTGAGCTGCCACAGCTTATAACGTCTTTCAGGTAAATCAGTAAATCCGGATTGGCAATGGTTGCTTTCAAGATGCTGCTCTGTGGCCAAGACCAAGTTATGGGTTAATCGGCAACTGCCCAGTGCCACTGGGGTACGCAGGCAGTGACCTTGGGCACAAAAACCTGACAGTACTTCTGGGGTTGGGTCAGCTGGATTAAGTCAGGATTCACTGGCATTTCCAGATAATTACTTTGCATTAGGCCTAGATTATGCTCATAAGCTCACACATGATGTCTACACAGTTCAAGGGCAAAAAAAGAATAATAAACTAGCAGCTTTCTCTGGCAGATAAAGTCAGAGAACTAGAAGCCTGAAACTGTGATAAATTTAACATTCCTACTTGAGAGGGGCACTGAATTGTACTTCCATCTCCAAGTTTTCCTTGACAAAAAGGATTATACTTGATTCACCACCAAAAGCATGGTATGATTCCATTTCCTCACACCACAATTTCACAAAGATGAGGAATTCTGGCTTTATTTTAGCTTTATGAGAATCCTATTGTCCCACTCTAAGTAATGCTTTAACAAAACATCAGCAATATCACACAAAAAAAGAAAAAGCAAGTAATTTTTGAAGAAGCTGCGCTTCGAAAAGGAAACAGTACAATGCTTCTATCATAGCTCACATTAGCAGGTTTCTTTACAATCTAATACATAACAAGAAAATGAAGTGCAAGATAGGCTTTTAAAAAAATCCAAGGAAGCTGCTAGATATCTGTACCTTTCTCACTCCCTCTCCTAATTAGTTCATGTTGACTTCAGAAGTGAAATTCAATTATGCTTATACTTTACCAGATATGTATTTTCAAGATTAACCTTCCTTTCCTCACTAAACACAGAAAACTGTTTAGAAACCTTACAATGAAAGATATTTGGTTTGGAGCAAACCAGTTTGGTGTCAGAGCACTGGTTCATAAAGTACCTTTTGTGTTTCTGTTGACATAAATTGAAGCACGCCAGCCAAATTTCATTTGTCGTATGGGTCACTTTACAAGGCTCTCATAGAATAAAGGTGACATTCATGTATCAAATCCCAAAATGAAGGTAAGATAAAAGTACAAGGAACACAACCAAATGACAAACCAACATTAAAAATAGAACTGCTGCATATTTACCTTTGTTTCCCAAGAGAAAGGAGCTGAGTGTTCATCTTGCCAAGTTATGTCCTGAAAAAAAAAAAAAAAAAAAACCAACTCTAAAAATCAGAAAAGCAGCCCAATTTGTTCAGGCACATAATATGCATATTAAATTATGTTCCACTTCTGACAGCGTAACAACCAGCACCACAGAACTAGCTAACAAGTGATAGCACTACTTACAGTGTATTCAGTAATGTATGTAGGACTCAAAGGAAACAAGTTCTCTGGCACAAATATTACTCATTTGTACTCTACTTTAACCTATAACATATATGAAGGCTCAACGTGATGTAAACCTCCTGAAGACTTTCTCTACGAATAGCTTTGAAACATGTTTTATTTCCACACACAGCAGGATAGAATTAACTAGAGCGGGGTCCTTCGGGAAATAAAGTCCTAGTTCCTCCCCTGCACATACCGCGAGTTTGTGTGGGACTGGGCAGCCACAGATGGCAGCTGCACATCTGTCCAAGTCACAGCTGGAGCCGAGTGCATCATGATGCACTTCAGTCATCGGCCCGAAACAAGTGTGCTGCGCTGTTCAAAGAACAAAATAATGCGAAGAGAAAAACCGCAATCCGAACTCAAGCAGCACCATTCTGGGAATGCACAAATTTCACAACTGATCAGCAGCTCCAGAAGAACAGTCAGGAGTTTATTGACAGATGTACACATACTTTTGCTGTCCCTTTTTTTTAAAAAATGATTCCTGTATTTCATATTTATTGCTAATGGAGAGCCAGTGCCAGTAATAGAAAATTCCTTTGTAACTTTTAAAGAAGCTATTTTTCTGCAAGTAATCCCAATTTGAGAAATTTTAATAATACATAGTATGCCCTCCAGAGATGCACACAACTAACATCTAGAATGAAGAGGTTTAAAAACAACAAAGAAAAAAAGTGACATGTTTGTTCATAGCTTGCAACAGAGTGACTGCATTTTTACTTCTGTTCATAAAACCTGTTTGTATAAATGGTGTTCATGCTGGCAGACACGTATGACACTGCTCTTGCCATCACCGCAAATCAGGGGAGTCAGCGTGAGGGCAGGAAGGACAACAGCCCGAAGTGATCGTGCACAGGGAAGGAGAGGACAGGATAAAACCTGGAGTGTTTGTTTCACACTCCTATGTCTAAAGTAAGTACAGAACTAGACTAGGTTTTATGCAAACTATGACATAGGAACCCCCCAAATTACCATAACCACCCCTCTTCAGATTTCTTTCCCCTGCATAGAACCACATTTCTCTGAAACCTGATAGCATTCTCCTCATCTGCCATCTCTTATTTTACTCCAGTCAGATTTATTTTTGTTGGACAAAGGCTATGAAATCACAGTTAGAAGTACCTTAAATCAGCTCCTAAACATTAAAAGATATTAATCTCAAACTATCACTTATCTGTGAGACAGCACACAGGACTTCTAAGCAGTCAAGTCTTTGTAATATGAGAGTGATCTACACTCCTGTCTGGAGATACACAACCAAGGGTTCATCTCCCTAGTTCTTTACTGGTCAAGATCTTAGTATCTAAGGTGAGGACTGATACTTTTGAAATCAGAAATGAGTAGATAAGAAACTAAAATGAAAAACTTGAGCTCTGTTGGAATACATATTCTGACCAAAAGGGATTTTGATAGGAAAGTGTAACACTAGGTTCTCTCATTACTAGAAGATAGATACTCAGACTCATTACTATTTAAGGAAAACAAAGTGAGTAAAGTCTGCCTTTTCCTTGCCGTTCTAACGTTTATCAATGTTTGCACTATGGACTACTGCTGACTGAATGGGAACGTCATATAGCTTAGGTGGGATATCCTACAGCACGTGCACTGTCGAGTTATTTTAGCATCATTTATGACTGCATCTTTTGCACCCGAGATCCATGGAATTTGCACCCTATTTCTGAAGCATCCACGACACGGATCGTAGTCAATGAAGGAGCAGAGACTGGAGTCAGCATTCAGCGAGCCTGGCCACCACATTAGCTCCCTCAAACCTGAGGCAGGACTGCAATCCTCCTGTGCACGTGGGGTCTGGGAGAACTGGTACACAACTAACCACAGCAGAACCCAAACCCGCAGAGTGCAACACTCCTGCGTGCTGCCACACAGCTTTGGAGCTCCAGACAAGCTGGCATGGTTGCTGGCTGATTTTGCCTAAGGAGTTTAAGGAGAGTTCTGAGTTCCTGTCAAACACATGCAGCGACAGTGAAGCAACAGTCTTGGGCTGTTGGGCCCACATGCAGATAAGACAACATCTAATCTCCAGCAAACTAAATTTAATGTGGGGGTTAGCACTTAGCTTAAATGACTCTACTAGGCTGGAAGAGATTAAAATATATACATGGCTAGACTACATGTCATGAGAACAGAACAAGCTAGAGAGATGTTGGCTTCCCCTAGGAGTAGGTATCAGAGAATAGCAAGGTCTATACTCTCATCAAGGGAAGGAGATACTACCCATTAGGGTAATTTAGTCTCGAGTCTGTCTCAATTGAAAAGTGTTATCTGACGTAGCAAGGTTAATGATGGACAGCTAATTACCTGGTGTTAGTAGTTACATGCATACTAACCACAGGAGCATGGTGGACACAGTGTGTTGTGTCCCACCGTTTCTGTGCTTTATGGGGTAGAAACACTGCTCAGGGAATCAAAGAGCTTGAGTCCTGTGCTTCTCTTTCATAAAACTTTGCAGCTTCTTAAAATACCCTCAATTATTTGTGTTACTTTTCGCTCTGCCATGTCAGTATCAAGTGTGGATCTTGTTCAGCTCTGGAGCCCTGGAACTCATCTTCTCTGGGACCTGCACTCACTATTCTCGGTTTACATAGCTCCAGTTATTAACTTAGCCACTGCCAATGCTGCAATGAGGATGAGATAACCAAACAAGAGGAACAGTGGCACTCAGTTAACTCAAGAGATTTGCAGAGAACCATGTGTGGTACTACCAACACCGTACGCCTGCAAAACACCTGGATCATGAAATAAATCTGGACAGCATTAGGGGCCACAAAAGGCTTATCTATTTTTGTCACAACCTTCAGATAACATACTGAAAAACGCTTTGAAAACATTACAAATGCTCGTGCTTCATAAATTTAGTCCTGGGTTTAACATTTAAGAACCAATCTGTTGCTAGCTTGCTGTATCAGAAATGGTAAAGGAAGAAAGAGGAACACAACTGCCCAAAGATACAAGACCAATAGTACAACTTCTGTACTCGGTCTTGTACAGTGGTCTTGGGCATGAAAATGTGGCTGACATGATAGGAGTGCCCGCCTCAAATCAACATTTTCAATATTCATGCCCATTTTACCTTCTTCCAAGCCTTCCACAGTACATGAGGAAAAAGGATGTTTATGCAAGCGCAGCTGGATGACTGTGGAATTTAGCGTTAGGCAAGACTGCGGTGAACAACGCTCCTTTCGCTGGAAACGCGGAGCTTCCGGAGCAGCCAGCGAGAGCAGTCTCAGAGCAGCACACGGCTGTGCTATCAGTTAGTGATATTTAGCACACTGCCTTTCTTGGCTCCTCACACTAAGAGGAACTACAGCAGCCATGACCGGTCTAACTGTCCTCCAAGCAGATGCCGGGTGACTGTGGCACGTGCAGCAGCTGCGAAGACTGCAGAAGTGCGACCATCAGCAAAGCGGCTACCAAAGCCTCGAAGGGATCTGGCATTAAAAACAGCCAAAGAGAACCTTCCTTACAAGCCAGCTCTTCTGAGATATCCTAGATGAGGAATTAACCAACACAAAACATGCCAGATAGGCTAATATACGCTAAGATCACTGATGGCGATACCAAACTAGAGAATTTAAATCCCAACTTCAGGTACTACTGCAAGGTCATGCAAAAAACACTGAAGAGGGAGTGATCCAACATGCCTGGCTGGGCTCTCTCACTTCTGAGCTTATTCAGCACTACCTAAAAGTACTGTTTCAATCTTTTGGGAGGAAAAAAAAAAAAAAAAAAGACAAAAGCAAAAAAGAGCTGCAGTATCAGTTGCTTCATAAAAGACAACAGAACTGTCAGCTGGATGTGTAACCAGCTGGTTCGTAGAAGTGTCTTCTCCTTGTATGCAGGTGACTACTTACACAAGCTGTACAGCAGAAGCATTTCATTTGTTTGTACCAAAAGCAGAAGGTAATAAATAGTAAGCTAATGAAATCACAGAAGATGAGAATTAGATTCTTTACATAAAATGCCTCCTGCTTGAAACATTTGCCTCTACTCCACAAAACAAAACTTGGTTCTGGTAAGATAAGAGAGCTTGTAAAACTATTTCTCCAATTCTGTAACTCAAGCGAAATATGCTGATGAACTAATTTGGGGCAAATTTTAACGACTAAATATGTTGAGGCCATCAAAAGTCACTGCTAAGCTCTTATTCCTAAACATGGGGCTTTCTTGAAGGACTACTATGAAAACAAATGATAGTTTGCATTCAAGTATGTGTTATTTCAAATTAATTAATTAAAAAAAGAAGTGTTGTGATCATGCAGGAAGTTATTTCCCTACCTGCATCATGCAAATTGTAAATTTAGAGGTAGACTGATACATCTTGTTCAGAATGAAATATCTTCATTTTAATTAAAAGGATTTTAAGTTTTTAGGGAACAAATTTCTTAACCACTGTTCAAGAACCAGAATGTTACAAGAAAACATACATGTTTTATTTTCCTTTACAGCTAGCACAGCCGAAATTACAGTGCAGCAGTATCAAAATGTGTGAATACACGGTCCAGAGTTTTTGCAGCATTCTTCGAAACAGAGAAATTAGAAAGATACATCAGAAATTCCTTCCCTTTGCGCCAGCCAGTGAAGCAAGAGAAACAAAAGGGACGAGAGATGCCAGGCAGGAACAACTTGGTGTTCCCTGGCTCTGTCAAGGCAGACGTGCGGTCGCACGTCGAGGAAGCTGTCAGAGCAGGGACAGCCTGATCAGCAAGCTCTGTGGACAAGGCATCTTTGAGCCTGGAAAGCTGAACCGAAATGGCAGGAGACTGGCCCCGGTGGCTCTGTAACAGTAGTACAAGAAGGAGCAATTAGCGAGCCAGGGAAAGTGTCCAAGAGTCAGGTTAAATGCCAGAAAAGGAGGTGGGTGGAGGAAGCAAGCTTTCAGATGCGGAGCCAGGAAAAGCTCAACAGCGCAACTGGAAGAACTAAAAGGAACTGGAGGGTGCCAAAATGAGTGGAGCTCTCCCTCTTCTTTTTTTCAAAAATATAATTTTTATTAACTTCAGCCTGGAAGCCGAGTCAGTTAAGGCAGATACTTCTAAAATTAAATGTTCTGTATCAAGTATTTTGATGAACTATGGTTTCTTTGGTTAATGGTTACACCAAGGCTAAGTACAACATGATTTGTAGCACAGCTGCCTTTAGGGGAAACGAGGGGGAAGGAAAGACTTGCCCAATTTCAGATGGGCTGTCTAGCTGTAGTTCTGTCAAGCAGGAAACAACTTTTTCCATATGGTGGAGCACAACAAGTTTACAACACGCTCTCTTTCCTTCTGGATCCCTATAATTCAAAGCAGAAAGCAGAGCAGACCTGTCTGAGGCTGAGGACGCTGAACATACTCACTTTCCACAGCCAGCAGCCCAAATCCTTCTACAAGTAACTTCAAGTGCAGGTTTCCTTTGGAAGGCTGCTTGTGCAACCTAGTGCGCTCACTGCTTCTTTCCATACCTTTTCCCCCATAACTGTGGGCTCCTACCAGCATTTGCTTATCCGGAATGTGTTATCCCTCAGCGTGGCCAGTTCTCCAGCTGCACACGCGCCCCAGACCGTCCTGCTGCCCCAGCACGCGAGGCACAAGCGGCAGCCATCTAATCACAAAGCCGGGTAGGAAGCGCAACGCTGAGCACCTGCGCGCTTCGGGCACTGCTAACAAGTCCTCCTGGTAAAGCAACCGCGGTTCAACTCAAACCAAGTTGATCTTGCCACGTGCAGAACCAGATTACTTTTCCCTGGTAGCCGTCATTGAAATTAACTAATCGTGGGGCACCTAAAGAAGGTCTGTGCACATAATGATAGATATTAAGTCTTATCTTGGTTACAGACCTACCACCCCCCCAAACAAACAAACAAACAAAAAAACCAAAAAACCAACCAACCAAAAAACACAAGGAGTAAGACATACAGCATCTGAAGAGCACTGTCACTTTTTCTTGGCCAACATTAGTTGTTAGACTGTGTAATTCAAGGGATGCAGCTCAACAGCATGAGTGATTTCAGTCAAGGTACTCTTGTACCTACATTTTCCTAAAACTACTGTCACATTTTGCCATTGAGTAGAAGAATCTCAGAAGCTTCAAAATCCATACTTTTTACAACCTATCTTTCCACACCCTTGTTTTTCCTGGCATGTAACGTGGAAAAGGCAGATTTGAAAAAAAAGAAAAAAAAAAAGTGTCAAAAAATATCAAGAGCTGGAATAATTTTCAGTGTTTTTATTTTTAACCACCTCCAAAACTGCGAGCAAAGAGGAAGAGATTTAATTCAGTGCAAACACTGCCTAGACTCCATTTTTCGGTACGGGATTATTTTAAGAGGTAGCCACGATACTAATCCAAACCACCTACCAGGAGAACTTTCAAGGGGGACCAAGCGGCCCCTCGGGAAGGTCTCTTAAACAATAAGCAAACAACAGCGCTAATAAACACCGCTTTCCAAATCACTGCCGCTCCTCCCAGCCAAAAAACCTTTGATTTGCTTCCTTCCCCGTCCGCGCGTCCCAACCCTCCCGGTTGGGTGTGTCACAACCGGCCTCCCGCTACCCCGGGCGAAGGGGGGGGGGGGATGGATAAATAAATAAATAAATAAATAAATAAATA
>JAWLRI010000436.1:2752849-2792354 GCA_034781795.1 Crypturellus tataupa | reverse complement strand
GACCCTTGGGGACACTGGGGACATCGGGGACCCCCCTTGGGGACACTTGGGGACCCCTTGGGGACACCGGGACCCCCCTGGGGACACTGGGGACCCTTGGGGACACTGGGGACACTGGGGACATCGGGGACCCCCCTTGGGGACACTTGGGGACCCCTTGGGGACACTGGGACCTCCCTGGGGACACTGGGGACTTTGGGGACATTAGGGACCCTTGGGGACCCCCCCTGGGGACCCTTAGGGACCCCTTGGGGACACTGGGACCCCCTGGGGACACTGGGGACCCTTGGGGACCCCTTGGGGACATTGGTGACCCCTTGGTGACCCCTTGGTGACGCCGGGTCCCCCCCGTCCCCGCAGCCCCCGCGCGGCGTCATTCCGGCAATACCCCCCCCCACGTGAGGTACTCTCAGGTGTCGAGCTCCTCCTAGCTGCTCGGAATGAGCCTCGTTGTATTAGCACCACCCCTACGTTTTGCATCGCACGCGGATTTGGCAAATGGCATTACCAGCCTTGCAGCACGCTGCCTTCTTTCTGCCTTTCAGCTGGCTCCGCACCCACGCTGCAGGAGCTCTCGTTGCCCGTATCGAGTCCTGGCCTTGTGCACAACGTTAAATGTTTTGCTAACCTCCGGAAAGATCCCCCCGTCTCAGAAATTTTGCTTCTGCACATGAGTGCACATTCATTCTTTCTTCCCACTCTCCTCTTTCTTTACCATAGATAGACAAATAACTCAAAGGGATTTTGCAAGGCTAAATCTGTTTTGCTTTTTGTCCCGAACAGCTTCACAGAAAGGGTAATTTTCTTCAAAACAAAGTCTCACAAATATTGAGGTTCAGCCTAGCAGCTCTTCATTAACTTAGCCTTTTTTTTTTTTTCCCACTCTGCTTTTTCTGATATTATTTAAATACTTAAATGGCTGGGGCTGCTATACATTAGTGTTCCCATTTAAAAGCTCAAATGATACTGATAGACCAGTTGTCCAAGCTGACATAGAAGAAGAAGGAAAATGATATTTAGATTTCTCCATTCTTAGGCGGTAATTACAATTCTCCAAGTCCTCCCATACCAGCCCACTTACATAATCCTGTTTTGTTTGTTAAACTTGTTTGAGTATTTAACTTGAGCTGACTTTCCTCCTTAGTCATTTGCATCACGCCCAGAGAAACAAGTCTTTGAAACACACACTCATTTGGATGTAACATACACCACACTGACACGCCTGTCATCTCCCATTAACACCATCTTTTTATCTGACAGAAGAGGGATGGGTAAGAAGTTACTCACAGGAATAAGAGAAATAAGAAAAAAACTAAACAGATCCATGTGACTTGTTTGCTCAGGGAATTTTCCTATTACTCACAATCACTTCTCCACTCCCTCTGTTAGGACCCTAAAACCAGAAGTTTTTTCTCTTATTTTATAGTTCCCCCCACACACACTTCTTGATGAGTGGCAACACGCAATCCCCCTTTCTCAACAAATAGTATAGGCACAGGAAGACTTGTGGGCTAAGGTGAAAGTCTGTAGTATTTTAGTACAATCAACTAACTATGGAATTAGAAATCACTTCCCGGCTACTATAGCTGTTTCTTCATTAGATTGCAGAGAATAATGATTAATTATGAAGTTTTTAGACCCTAAGTAAAAGACACAATATAAGTGAGTAGTACTTACAGGTTGAAAAGGTACTTAAGCAAAAGGATGGTGGTAATATAGCTCTTTTAATGGAGACTCACAAATCTACTTTACCCTTGTACTTATGTAAAGTAAGAAATACTTTAGCCCTTTACATAAATTCTAATCAGAAAAGTTTGAGTATCTGCCAATCAGGTCAAATTTGATGTTTAGTTAATCAATCTTAGGGATACATTTGAAATCTGCTTCTCTTTTTTTTTTTTTTTTTTCTGGTGGTTTTATTTAGTTTCTCAAATGTATGCCAGTCCTTCAGAATGCTTAGCAGTATTACGAATCAGTGCTCCCTAATGACCTATAAGTGGTATTCCAAATAGGTATTTATTTCTCCATTTTATTTATTTATTTCCTCTACATTTCCTTGCATGTAGATGTTTGGGTGCTCATGACATATTTCTCCATTTTATTTATTTATTTCCTCTACATTTCCTTGCATGTAGATGTTTGGGCGCTCATGACATATTCTCTGCTCACTTGCTTAATAACTTCCTTGCAAATGAACGGAAGCAGAGAAAAGAAAACAGGCTTCAGGAAAAAGATGCTCAGAGGTAGGTACAATATTTGATTTTTGTGAAACAACAGTTGGTTTCTGCAGTTCAAGATATTGCACATCTGAACTTTCTTACCAGTCCCTTGGTCTGGGAATCAGGTCACTGTTTTCAAATCAAATCTAACCATTGTAGCTCTAGGACAGTCTATGCAAATCTTAATATATATTCCAGATCTACCTGCAGACATAGCATTTGGAAATAGAACAAATAAACCCAACTCTAATATTAAATCTGCTTTCTACTTGTTCCCCCTTCCTTTATGCAGCATCGCTTCTGCTGTACTTACAAGTCTATTAATAGTAAACGTAAGTTTTTAGGGTAAGAGGTTGAGGTTCTAACGGCACTTGTTCTTAGGTGGAAAGTGACCGCACAGACAGCAGAGTCTGTTTCAGCGAAGGATGGCAGAAGGTGTAACTGGTTAAGTGGTGTGCGACTGCACACTTTTTCCCTACTCTCATATTTTCAGGATATAATCTTTGAATATAAGAGCTCATGAGAAAGAGGTTCTTACAATTATTTTAAACACATCATTATTTTAGTTTGAGTCAAGAGCAACTTTTGAAGCGAGTCTCCTCATTTTCTCACTTAGAGCATTTTGATTTACATTGAGAAGTCTGAGAATGCTTTGTTTCTTCCCCAAAGTCTTCACTGGGAAACACGTTGCTAAAATGAACTCCAAATGCTAACAAACAGCCGGTTCACAAACCTGCTATGAAGAAGAAGACAGTAAAACCTCCGAAATGCTTGTAGTGCAGGAACTGGTGTGTTCACAGTGGGATGCACTGTTTGGTGATAAAGACATTAATAAACATCCACTTTTCACATCCCCTTTCCTACCTCGAGGAGGAAGGTTTAATGTGGTAACATTATGGTGTCCACATGGTTGTCCTATTTTGTCAGTGACCCAGTTAACTGAATGAAGGCACTGAGGAAACATTTGCCTCAGCCCTCTGCTATAGCTTATGCTTCTGAAATCACTTATCCTGACAAAGGGCTACAAAGTCACACAGCTCAAGTTAAAATGAACATAATTCAATGAGAATTTACAGAAGTAATGCCATCTTTATATATTACATGTGAACCACAGCTTGTGGCGCTGTCCCCATTCTCAGAACCAAACCAGCATTGCCAGTCCCTTGCAACAAAAACAGCCCCAAGACCCTGAGCTGGCTCTCCCATACATTCTCACCCTTCTGTTTTCTTTTGCCAAAGAGGAACAGAAATGGGTATTTGCAAAGGCACACTAGTGTAAAATTGCTGTATTTCTAAACATCTATTCACCAAGCTAATTCTGGATATGTCTTTTTTTTTTTTTTTTCTCTCCCCAAAGTATGCTTTCCTGAAACCAGTTCTTTTAAGCTGATGGTAGTTCCTTCACTGGACTGCATTACATGGAATGCCTGTGTATTTAGCAATTACTCTTAGGTGTACGCTTCAGGAAGTTTTCCAGAGGCTTTGAAAATAATATATATATTTATTTTCTCAAAGAGTGTTGCCTTAAAAAAAATACTGCAGCATGTCCAGAACAAAATTAAAATAGGAATTACTTATTGCTCTTCAGTTTGGCTCCAGAATATTTTCTATCAGAATAAGCCAAGACACAGAAAAGTTAACTCTTCCTTTTTTGTTTGTATATTGTTAGTCACGCAAAAGGAGTCCTATTTTTTGGCAAATACCCTATTACCAAAAAACAAACCACCCTTCTCCCAAAACAGCTCATAAAAGTAAAAACAAACCCAGTTTGTCTGTAGTTTTCGCCTTCAAATAATTTATGAAGCAATAAGACTTGTTTTTTTTTTATTTATATAAATTACACAACAATTATAGTTTTTTTAAAACAATGAGACGAGTCTGTATTTAGTACTTCAATCATTGTTCTCAGTGTTGGAAAGGTCTCTGATATTGATGGCAGAGTCTTATAAGAAGGAGAAATACTGGAAAAAAAAGGAAAAAAAGAAAATTAATGATCTTTTCTTGAGTTTAATGAAATACCAGGAAGCTAACATGTTAACTTATATTTTTGCTCATCCCTTTCTCCTACAAATTTGGAAACTGAATTCAAGAATCTGTTGTCCATTTGCTTTTGCTTCTCATGGCTTCAAGAAGTGCTCTAAGTATACAGAATGAAAATAATCACCATAAAAAAAGGCTTCTGAAATGCCAGAAATTAAAAGCAGAATTTTACTGCTTTAAGTTTTCAAGTCTTAGTTACTTTCCCACTATTATCCTTACACTGCTGACAAATTGGTCAGTCAGGTTAATTACTTTAGTATCATTACTTCACGTCCTTCAGACAGTTCTTCTATAGATATTTTCCTGCAATCTCAAGCCAAGCCTGTTCTCCTGATTCCTGGCCCATTAGACATCTCTCCATTGGGCAAGGAAAAATACTGGTGGAACTGCACTATGAAATGGCCCAGGTTAAAAACAAACTTTGTCTTTGATATGGTTATTTTAAAATTCTGATCTGGTTTGCTCTGGGATCCTGTAAACAGGATTCAGCAGCGCAACTGAGAGGGTCAGAAAAACGTAGGAAAAGTTGAATTAGCTTAAACTGACTTTAATTCTAAAATAAAGCCTGATCTGTCCTGGTAAAGATGCATCAATTTATTTTTGATACACCAACAGAAGATTAAGAAAGAGATTAAGCAAGGAAATTGGGAAATTTATGTTTAAAAAAAAATGTGGGAACCATAAACATTTTATATTTCCAAGACAACCAAATCATAATATTTGTGCAGATTACTTTTACTAAAAATCCACTACGGTAGAAGCACCAACTGCAAGCTCCTACACTGTAGTTTGAAAATGTCCCCACTTAATAAGGACTGAATGATTGCATTTACATTTACATGTAGAATTTTAATCCAAGTATGAACCAGATGCACTCGAGTCATCTTAGTGATGTTCTTTATTTTAAATGAGGTATACACTCCAGCGAGATTGACGGCCACAGATAATAAGTTAAACTGCACTAATTAGCAATATGTTTATTTAGTACCAACAGCAACAGTATAAACCGTCAGTAACTTCATAGGATGACTGGCGTTGTAAGAGACCTCGGAAAGACCATAATCTGACAACTTGTTCAAAGAATGGTCAATTATAAGGTAGAACCAGAGTGCTCAGGGCTTCCTGCTGGGTCTTGGAAACCTCTAGGACAGAGACTGCACCTCTGAGCAACCTGCTCTGCTGCCTCCAGATGAGGAAGTTGTGCCCAGCCTGAAGCTCGCTCTCCTGCTCCAACTTACACACGTTGTCTCTCACCATCCCTTTGGGCATCACTGTGAAGAGCCTGGCTCTGCCTTCTTGATACTCCTCCAGAGGCGCTGGACGGCTACCGTTGGTCCCCCATAAAGCACTTCTCCAGGCCCAATAAGCCCAGTTCCCCCCTGATAAGGAAAGCTCTTCATCCCCCTGACCATCTTGGTGGCCCTTTGCTGAATTAGCTCCAGTTTATCATTTCATTTCCTGCAGTGGCAGCCCCTGAAGTGGGTGAAGTGTTCCGGTGTGGTCTGAACAAGTGCGGAGCAGAGGAGGTTGGTCACCTCCCCCAGTGTATGCGGGTGCTGGTGGGCACTCCTGCTGCCAGGGCTCACTAGTTCCACTAGGGGGCCACTACCAGGGCCCCCAGGCCCTTTTCTGCAAAGCTGCTTTCCACCCAACAGTCCCCAGACTGTACGGTGGCACAGGAATTTTCCTTCTTAGGAACTGGACTTTGCATCTGTACTTTTTGAATTTTATAAGGCTCTGGCTGACCATTCCTCCAGGCTGTTTAGGTTCTCCAAATGGCAGTATTCTCAAGTGTAACAACTGGTCTCCACAACTTGTTATCTGCAGACTTCAAGAGCAAGGACTCCTTTGCTTCCTCCAGGTTACTGATAAAGATGCTGAAGATGACTGGTCCTGCAGTGCTCCACTTGTTAATGGCATCCAAAGAGAGTGTTAACCCTCTGCCTTTTTTTTTTTTTTTTTTTTTAAACAAACAAACAAAACCTCCCAAAACAACAACAACAAAAAAAATCTCTACTTGTCCATTCATTTAGATCAAGATCTCCTACCTTGCTACAAGAAGATTGTGGGAAACTGCCAAATGCCATGTGGGGGCAGGAAACTATCACTGCTAGGAACAAAGTCCTTAAATCTTACATTTGTAAGAACTGTCTGATTAGTGACAGCACTATAATACACCAGTTCATGATGGGCTCAAAAATGAGTTTTACCTTCTCATTTACTGTTTAAGTGTCTAGTAGTATCATATATAAGTACCCTTCTGAGGTTCTATTTAAAAAACACATTTAAAAAAATCCCCTACATCTTTCCTCAATCATTCTGAGGAAACAATTTACCTTTTTAGATTCATCCAGCTCCTTGCTATTTTACTAAAAGCTTCAGACCCCGGTGCTGTCATTGCTTCAAAATCAACCAGCTGAAATGCAACAAAACAAAACAGATTTTAAATGAGATAAGTTTTACATTCTTTAATTTCAGTCTTCAATATTCCTAATAGTTAAATCAAAAAATTAAAACTGTATCATCCTTTCTGTGGTAAAATCCATTTTTTTAAAAAACAATATCTCTTGACAAGGCATTTATACTAATAATTCAGTACCAGAAAATACTTTAATACAGGCTGGAGACAGACAACACCTAATTGAAACAGAGGTGTTTCTCCTTGATTTTACAGACCGCATTCTGCAAAATGACAAAGCAGAGTATCACTGGAAGGACAGATCTACGCTGAGCTCTGAGCATTTTGTGTTGCCTCTTTCCACAATAGATTTTTGGACACATAGATAACACACGTGGGCAACTTTCTATCTATATAGCTTACATTGTTTCATTGAAACAATGCTTAGTCCAGGATAGTAATTCATTAAAACTGAAGCAACTAAGTTTAAACTCAGTGAACTGAGTTTAAGGGTTCTGAGAGAGTGTTACTTCTGCTCCTGCTGGGTGAGGAACACACTCACAAACTGGTGTGTGCACAGGTTAGTTCATCCCTTAGCATCAAAGAAAAGAGCTTGTAAGTACCCCATCACAGCCAGTGCTGGATGCTATAGTGCCTTTAGCTGCTGGCAGACCTGCCGAGTGGCATGAACAAGACACTCTAAAGCTGGACATGTCTGGCTTCAGAGCACTCTGAAAATGTATCCTCTCACAAACTTGGGACTGGAAATCCCCTTCTAGTGAATCTGGCAAAAAAATTCCAGACAGCTTTATTCAATTGAAAAATGAACAAACAACCCAACAAATTTCTTCCAGCTGGCAAAAAAATTTCTTAAAAAAGGTTTTGTCCCAGTTCAGGCACAGAAGTGGCTCCAAAGTTTCTTGCAAGTCAGAAATTTTGCATTTAAGTAAACCTGTGAAACTCTGCATTATTCAGGGTACCCACCCTAAAAAGAGGCATAAAACTTTGCCGATAAGTAAGTCTTTCACTTCTGCAAGAACTCCTATAGAATCCTGAAGAGATCAGCTTAGTGACCCACTGAAGAGAAAGCTTCTTTGCTATTAAGCAAGTGCATTCCACTCTTAAAAGTTAGTAGGAATTCAGTATATTGCTTATTGTGTTCTCAGTTTTGTTTTGTTTTTCAGTGAAAGGACAAACTTCAGTGTTTTCATATATACCGCTAGAAAAGAAGGGAAAGTCTCTCTCTTCAGTTATGCATGCAAGATGTTTTCTTCAAAAATGCTGATACTCATGAGAATTTCTTTGATCCTCTCAACAAAGCATTAAACAAAGGAGCTCTTGCTCCCTGCATGCTGAAGGGGCAATACAGCTAACAGATCAATAGTTGAAATACATTCACAATCAGTATATGACTGATCAGAGACAAATACGATAGACCAAGGTGATAAAATATTTTATCTAGTGACTTAAACTAAGATTTCATTTTGAATTAAGCAGGATACATATGGGTAGGGGGAAGTTGCAAAGGTATTCCAAATCATTTAGAGGCTGACAAGTAGAAATGCACTGAGAGCAAAGAAAGAAAATTTCTGCTACACACCCAGAAGAGCCAGTAATTCTGCTCAAGTATTCTCAGAGTGCTTTTACAGGAGCCTGGAAAGAGCTGCTCAGCACACTAGAACGGCTTCAGGATTGAAAGGGTATAATTACTGTGGCAAACAAACAATATCTGAGTTAACTAAAGATACTGCAGATGCTACCTCTAAATACCACATGCTGTCAGAACAGATATGAAAGATTCAAAACTTTCTCAGGCTAGAGGGCAGAGTAAATGGTTTGACACCTCTTGGGCAAGTCCTAATCATTGTTACAGCTTCCTCCCAGCGTTTAAGCATTACTGTCTTTATCGAGGCTAAGTCAGGGTGTTTTGATACTTGCCTTTCCTTTAGGGATTTTTCCTGATATTTCTTTTCCACTCGCCATTAGTGCTCCCATGATCACTGAATAAGCTATTACACTAAAAAAGAACACAGAAAAGTCTTTCCATAATACTATTTTAGATAATGTAGACAAATTGAATCTACTACTGTTGCACGGAAGATGAATAACAATATTTTGATACTTTCTTTAGATGCAAAAATGAACATGAGTGAAATCACTTTCATTCACCAATACCATGGGAATGAATTTACAGTCCCATGGAGATGAACTACTGGAAAACATTGTTTCTACAGGAGTCAGAATCATAACTTCAGACGTGTGAGTTCTTAAAACTCCACAGAAGTTAAAGACAAACCAAACTTCTATTTTAAAGAAGATTAACTACAACTACAAACATCAGAGCTAATGAATTTTGCTGCAACAGAGCTAGAACTACTGCAGAGCAAAATGTGAACTTTTTTACCCTGCAACTGTTCAATATTTAACTTTTTTAAATTGTGAAATTTCTGTTCATTTTTGCATTCTGTAAGGTAAAAATAAAGCTCGATCACAGAACTGAAGATCTCATTCTTAAACTAAATTGCATTTAATAACAACGTTAAAATTCTTTAAGTGCTTTGTGGAACAGAGAGTCAGCATAGTCTTAGATGTTACCAGGTTTGAATTAAACTGGAATTCCTACTAGAGAGACCTGTAAAATATGGGGGATTTATTCTAAAGTTTCATTTAGTGACCCTAGCAGTTGTAATAAACTACTGAAATAATATTTACTGTGCAGTGTTCTTTATTAAATCCTAAAAAGATATTTTAGTTAGGATTCATATTTCAGTAAAATTTTGAGTGAAGTTACACTACTGTAATGTAATATGGATTAAAAGCTCGTATACTACAATTAAAAAAAAAATGACACTTTTCAGTCTGTGAGCTGAAGTTGCGAAATACAGACTAATCTTCTTAAATATGGATCAGTAATGACCAGCCAGCTTTTAAAGTGCGGAGAGTGCAAAGTCAGCCCCCATTGTCATGGCAGCATAAAGTGAGACACTGCAGGGGAGACAACTCAATCCTGCAACAAAATCAGAGCCTGTTTTTTAGCTGCTTAAAAGTCAACATACTAAAATACTGGAATGTACAGATATTTTACAGAATGTTTTGAAGAAAACAGATGTATGATAAAAGAAAAACACTAACCTGGATCCTCTGGAAAGAGGCATTAAGTTATAAAAATAATAAACTAATGATAGGATCAAGTTGCACACAGCATCTGCTTCCTAAGTTTAAAAAAGAAGAAAACAAAGATAATTAACCACTTTTGGTTCAGACAGAAAAACACAAAAGTAGGTACAGTAATAAGAAAGGTCTTATAATACTATTTTTTCTAAAGAACCTTTTCAAATATATTAAAAAAAAAAATCAAACTGATAAACACCTGTTAATCAGACTTCAGCTTAAGAAAATTGTTCCATTATACATTTAATATTTAGGTGAACTGGTATTGTAGTAAAGAACAAAAACATGGAAAAAACGAGCTCAAATGCAGTCAGATCCACAATTATAGTTCTGCCATGGATCTGCGGTTTCATCCTACTCCTCACATCTGGCCACCATGAACTAAATTTACACACAATCTTAAGCAGTACTTCACAGGAAAATGAAGCAGTGATCATAGATTTACTGTATTAAGCAAGCAAAAAAAAAAAAAAAAAAGGCATATTTCTATACTGGAGCAGTTTGTGACATGAACTTCCTTGGCTGGACTTTTGCTGCAGCAAAGCAAACTAAGTAACAAGTAAAAACATTGCAACTTACTTATCTGTCATAATTAGGCTTAAACAAGTAGTCATTTTCATTACTTAAGATCTTGACTACTTAGAATCTCAAATTTTTTTTTTTTTTTAAAGTACTTGTTAAACATAAGGTATAAAACATAATGGACTACATCAAGAAATTCATCATTTCCACTAAAATAACCTTACCCCCAGCTCTGCAGATAGAACTAGTACTTTTCCTTTAGCTGTTAAATCCTTATATAGTGCATCTATTTCTGCATGATACAGCTGTGTTCTTTCTTCAGTCGTCTGAGTTTCTACTGAAAATAGTATGTTCCCCACTCTGTCAAGCAGATTAAACAAACAAACAAAATTTTTTTTTTGCACAAGTCTTGATGAACAATGAAATATCCAAGGTAAACTACAAATTTACTTCAGTAAAATGTCACACCGTAAACTTTTCCTATCATTCTTATTAATAACAAGAATAAATGAATTGCAGAAATTAAAAACATTTTGTCACACTATAAGTTTCTCTGGTTCAGTATGTAGAGATTGATGTCTGATCACAGATGAAGTATTTCCATTGAAGGCTATTTGACAAGCACAAGTGTTTCACTTCAAGTGTGTGTTGGGCGGGAGGCACATGTAAGGAGAAGATACTTTTAAATTATTTTTAAATATCTTCTTGGCTTTGGCACTTTTGTCTAGAACATACACTATATTTTTGTTAAGATGCAAGCCACTAAACTGGAACCATCTCTGCATAATAGTGTACTATGGATTGAAACAGATCCGTTCAGAAAAAGAAATCTCTGCAGAACAAAATTATACAGTTCCAGTTGCACTAAAGCATCTTTCCAAGACAGTGGTGCCACATATTTTATATCATCTTGCTATATTTAGACCTATAATTTAGAATGAAAAATTAAAAATGGAGAGATAAGTTCACGCGTTACTTTGTAAGCCCAGCTTCCACAGACTGGAAACGTACAGTTGCGGGAAATTTTCCAATTGAAAAATCCCATAATGAAGCAGAGGCAAGCACTCAAGCCTACTCAAACTTCCAGTTAAGTGGCTCCTGAACTTCAGATTAATAGTCTCGCTTTGAAAAGATAAAACAGACAGTATCCCTAAAAGGAGACAATTACCGAGAGAGCCTGGCCCACAGCCCCCTAAACACACCTTCCCAGCAGAATGGCACAGTCCAAGTTGGCAATAGCAGATACAAAACCCAGAATTAAAAAAAGAAGAAAAAGAAAAAAAAAAAAGAGTTAAAGCCGTAAAACCAAATATCCAAATAAAACAGACAGCTTTTTCCATTACTGGATCATAGGAATTTCCATTCCACTCAGGATGTCTTAACAACCACAGCACCCAAGGTCTCACAAGAAGATATTTCAGCACAGATAAAGACTTTCCTCCTCTAGTATTTTACAATCTACAACAAATAACAAGGTGTCTCTTCATTTGTACGCTCTTTTCTAGAGAATCACATCATCTGGGCCTGCTCCCTAAATACACATAAATACACATATTCCCCTTTTGTTAGTAAAGACAACAGGAATAAGACCTCAGATAAACAAAAATTTTAGTTATTTGCACAAATATGCCAACAGTGAAACACAAAATCTACTTTATGTAAGCCCAAAATGATGTGTTGAGAATAAATTAACTTCTAATACATCGTCATCACAGCATTTCATGCATATATTGAAAACAGCAAACATACTTATCTCCTGTTATTGTAATTGTGAATCCATCATATTCTTTCCCTTGATCTTTGAGGCTGGGGACTTTAGTGTTCACAGTAAACCCATCTCTTGTTTTACTGTTAAACTGCTTTCAAAAGAAAAAAGAATGGAATATTAGAGAAGATGCACAGGGACAGACCTCTTAACTATTGTTCTAAAACACCATAAAATACCTGGAACAGGAATGAAAGTGGACAACATAATTTCACTCAGTTTTTGTTTACTATTGAATGGAAGTCTCAAGTATTGAATGAGAGATACTGCTTTTTGTTTTATACAGGGAAAACAAATCTGTACTTCTTGTGAAAAGAACTGTATAAAGCAGTTCAAACTATACAGATGACAATGATATTCTCCAAAGTTTCATGTTGATAGCAACCATTTGGTGCCACAATGTAAATGCAAAAGCTTGAGTTTCAGAGCCTGTATTTTCTGTTTATACTGACAAGTAAATGCATTAGGATAAAGTGGATTCTAGAATACAGCTCCTAGCAACAAATTTCTTTACTGTAATCCAGGCTCAATTAATGTTTATCCTCATAAGGAGGAAAGATACCACAACATTTTAAGAATTTTACAAAGCTGATTTAGCTAAGTGTAACATGTAGCCAAAGAGTAGTAACTATGCATAAACCACGCAAAACTGTATTTAAAATAAATACAGAAGCCCAGTTTTTGACATAAAACATTCCTCAACTATCCAAATAACTAAGTTGTGTCAATAGCACAGCATTCAGTATATGTAGGCACTATTAATGACAATTGTGCAATAGTTGCAAATAATTTATTCAGCAGTAACACCCTGGCTCATTAGTTTTATTTTAAAATAAATTATGGCATATTTAAACCAAAATATTATTTTAAAGAAATTTGTTTTAAAGAAACAAATTTAAAAGCCTTTATTGAGAAACAGCATTCCAGACTGATACCACTTAGAATGAAATAGAGAAATTCAAAACAGACCAAAATGTATTGGTTATGAAAATAAGGAAAAATACTTGTTGCCAGTTCTTAGAAATATTATTTCAAAATAAGATATGTATAGTCTGCTATGTTTATATATTTTCATCATCCTCTAGGCATAATCTGTATTTTCAAACCACTAATAGCACTTTTTCTGGCCTACAATCCAGTAATAGCAGTACCATATTAGGTACTCTGCAGAGCCCTATTTATACATTCACGTGCCAGTAGGGAACACTTAATTGTCTTTCCAATACCAACATCTAGTATTTATTCCTGACAAGTTTTTATTTAGATTCTGCTGTCATCCACTTAGCTTCTTCCTCTTACAAAACAAAGATGAAGACAAGAAGATAAAAAGGTACTTCCAAATCTACCACCTGCTCTTTGAAAAGACACTTGTATTTGTAATACCTATTGAAACACCCCATAGAAACATTCACATCGTTGTGCCTGAGCCCAAGTGGTTGAGCAAGTTCAAAACTGGTCTCAGCAGCAGCATCAAGATACATATCCTTGCAGAGAGGACTTTTCTACTGCAATTAGTCCACTTGGTCTTGGCAACTACACATGCAGCTGCAATACAGACAATGCCCTATGGGAAAACAATGAGTTTGTCTCTGGTCAGAGTGACTTCTCCTTCCCAAATTCTATTCTATTCTGAATTAAATCCTGTTCAACTTTTACAAAATAAATACCTTGTACCAACATTTTCACAAATACTTGTGCACTTCTCACCCTAGACTACCTGGCAGGAGGAGGGAGGCAGACCTTTTATATAAACTCAGTTTAAGTTTGATGCTTAAACTGAGAGGATAAGAGGATATCTTATTTAACAAGACAGGATCCAATGCATTTATACGGAGACCATCATCACAAAGTAGAAAAAAACACTCAGTGCTCAGCTCTATTCTCGTAGTCTTCCAGAGTAGAATATACTGATTACCTATAACTAAGCCCATTATAGAAGATCACAAAACTTCCTGGCTGATAAGACTGGCTTCAAAGAACTACATTCAGTATTTTGCTTTCCCTTCCTTTCTTTTACAATTCACAAGCAGACGAAGGCTTTCAAGTATACAGCACCTGTCAGCATATATCTAAAGGAAGTTTACACCCTGCATATACAGATTTGAAATAACTTGAATAAGTGCTTCCGGTTACTCAGGCTATATTCTGAAAAAAATGGATAGTTGCCAATATAAGTTTTGTTATTTTCAGCATATTTCAAAGATTTTTTTTCTTTAATTTACCTTCATTATGGGAAGAAGATCTTCTACTTTATGTACCTTTTCCAAAGCTTCTCGAACCTCTAATAGTCCTTTTGGATTATTAGTACTGAAAAGAGACACAGAATTGTAATAGTTGAATGCATCTAGCAAGTAGGGAAATCCATATGGCTTTAACCTAATTAACTATACCAATGGTCAGTGGAATAGATTACTGAAAATTATCTAATTATTTCTTTTCA
Source organism: Crypturellus tataupa (assembly GCA_034781795.1). Lineage (NCBI taxonomy): Eukaryota > Metazoa > Chordata > Aves > Tinamiformes > Tinamidae > Crypturellus > Crypturellus tataupa. The sequence goes on along the minus strand of JAWLRI010000436.1, from coordinate 2,777,799 downwards.
GAAAAGTGAGTTCCTGCATATTTAGCACATGCTTCTCTATTACGGCTCAAGAGAAGCATTTTCTTTCTTTAAAAAGTAATTTCTTTGTATACCATTTCAAGTATTTTCTTCGTCTTCAAACCTCAATTTCAGACTGTAAGTTTTTCTTGTTTGCTCTCAGGAAAACACTAAACAGCACTTGCATGAATGTGTGGGGGCAGGTGATTGCTAAGGAAAAGTGGAAAAAGAATAGGGATAGGTTTAGAAATACTCGTCTCAGAATGTATGCATTTATATAGCCTTAAGGGTACCTAAATATCACAGACAGACTGTGGAGAAACCTATTGAAATAATTCCCTAATATGTACTAATGACTTCATCCAGATTTTAAAAAGAAGTATTTAAACACCATAGCACAAACTTCTCTGGTTTAAGCTCAAATACTACCTACTCAGTCTGGACAAGCTTTCTCTCAATAGAGAACAGAATTCTTGGTTACTACAAAGCTTATTAAACTTTCAGCAGGTACCATAAAATGTTTTCAATTTTAAGCATTTCCAACTGCTATAAGGAATTTCCGCACTTTATTCTTTTGATATTTAAGTAATACAATGAGATTGAATAACAGAACTCAATACTCACAAAAGTTAGCAGGTCAAAGAAAAAATAGAGAAATTAAAAGCTAAGACATTATTTTTGCTTTTTATCAGAAGACTGTTGCCACAAACTAGGTTTGAAAGACATTTAACTTATAAAAGACTGATCAAAGTTTGAAATTTAGATTACCTTTAGTCACATTCCTTCATTTAAGATTCTACAACTGTCTTCTGTCCCAGGTCAACATCTATCAATCCATTTAGGTAATAAGTAGTAAAGACTTTCTCCTCCTTAAAAACTACCTGTTAAATACCACAGTTTCAATATTCAGAGAAACTGTACTCTGTTCTACTAGAAGGGAACTTAATGTCTTTAAAAAGTTGAGGGGGGAGGAAGGTTGACAGTATTGACACCCACTCATATTGGAAGTATGAGTACAAAGGCAATATTGTTATTCATTTATAAGTATAGTGTAGTTGACATAAATTTTTTTTTCCCCCGATTGCTGATTTCAAGGGCATTTCTACTAAGAAATAGACAGTTCCAATACTAAGAAAAATAGAATTTAGTAGAATTAAGAAAATATCTCTCAATCTTTCAGGAATATATAATACTGTATGTCAGTATTATATAAAATTCAAAATCAATGTTACTAGGGAGGAGAGGATAAAAAACAAAACAGTAATTTACCTGTGATAAACAAGGATCCTATCTTTGATAAAATGAAGAATTTTCTCAAAATACTCCATATACCTCATATTAATGACCTGTCCCCTGCAAAGAAAAAAAAAGAACAAAAAAAGTTTTTAAGTCCTTATTTTTCAATTGTAACAACACGCTTTAGAGCTAAGATACAAATGTTAAAATTTGACAGTTTTTTTATCTACAGGTGCTTCATAAATTACACAAAACAACTAGTGGTTTGTCAGAACTGGGGAACTCTCCAAACCCATTTTGACTATAATTTCAAAAGTGCACTTACAAAATCTGAGATATCATTGGTACTGTTGTTCCCTGATAAATGATATTACATGGATATTTCCCCATTTTTTTAGTGTTACCATGTACAATGCAACATATCTATATGATAATCATAGATATGTACCAGGAAAACACTGCTCTTAAGAGTTATGCCCCCAAGAAGAAATTACAGAACAAAGAGGGAATTATCAGTCCCCATACTGTTTTCTTTGGGAACAAAACCTCTCCAATTTATGTATTTGCTCATATACGTGCTGATATGCTCCGACTATCCAAGTATAGTTTTCCTGCTTCACTTAAGTCTCTATGCAAAGTAATTTTACTTTCATGCTTAACAGTTACAATCAGTAACTGTTAAACAAAAATTACAAAAAGGTAAATTTTCCCTTGGAACAGTAAGGAAAAAAGGTTGGTAAAATCCTACTAGGATTACAACCACTCTGAAAGGGAAAATTACATACCATTATTGTACTTGAAGGAGTCCTTCCTCTTCTCCCAGTCTACAAAACAAGATTTTATAACGCAAATGTTACCGTTTTCTGTTTGAGGAAGCAAAATCACTGTCAACCACAGGAAGGTGTATATATCTGGCTTTTATTCACTCTAAACAGCTGATTTGGACAGCTTAACTCTAATATCTCACTATACTGCCTCACACTGACAGAATCAGCCTTTAAAAACTAAACAGAATCAGACCATATAAATACACACATATATATGCATATAGGAAAGGAAGAAGGAAAAGAAAAAGGATGAGAACAAATTTCCATATATAATTTGCCCTTGTTGTACGTCCCATCATTTTCCATCTTTTTTAAAAACAAACAAAAAACTGTACAACAGGCAGAAGTGTGTCAGAATAAGGCAGTGGATTTTCTTTCCTTTATAGGCATCTTGGAAAAACAGATCCAGTGAGTCCATCTAGAAGCAGCAGTACTGCTCTCAAGAACAATTTAAAGAACTTTTCCCTCCCTGATTTCCTCCTAGTGGTTTACAACCCTCACTTTTGCCAAACGAACTGTGCCCATACATGCTACAACACTAAGACTACAAAAAGTTACATGCAATAGAAGACACTGAATCAGCACAACTAAGAAAGTTATGGTAGGAAGTACCTGGAATTGCTGCAGTTGTGCTTATGATGTACTTCCAAGGGAAAGCACAATTTCCTTAGTCTACATGTCAAAATATTCTACTGATATTTAAGTTGCTGCCAGTAGAACCAGTAACAAATTAGTAGGAAACTGAAAACTATCTACTCCTTTTCCTATTCAATCTCATCATGAAGAACCGAGACTAGCACTTTATGCTTACTGCTCTATGGCTACTTTCACACCTCTTGCTTTGACTGAGCATCTTATATTTTTAGTATATTTAATAATCTTGGAGAGTTGCCATTTGTCAGCATGAATAATCTACTATTATACCTGGTTTCCAGGTAGAAAAACTATAGAAAGAATTCAGTTTCAGACTGACAGTACAAGAATAACTTCCAAATTATAAGCTGAATACAGAGCAACGTATGTCTTCCTGAAGCGACAGTCTATAGGTGAGATTATTTTATGGTCTTTAAACAAGATGTTAGTTTTGTAGCCTATTATTAATTTCAATTAGCAGCTATTTTACAGTTAATTAAGGTAATAAAAAAGGAGAGTATACAATCTATATGACCCAGTAGGAGTAAACTCTCATTTAGAAATCACATGCATAGTTCAAAAGTAAAATTTAAGAAACTATTAGCACTTATATTCATTTATTTTAGCCTTTGTCTGATCCTGATAAAAGGATCAGGAGGGAATCCAATAGCAGACAGATATACTATATAAAGATGAGCTGTGAAAACAGCTATTAGTCAGGATGCAAAAATGGTCAAACAGGTTCCCAGGATGAAAAACAGATCTAATGAGCATCCATAGCTAAAGTACGGCCAGTTCCTCAGATGAGGACATTTAAGCTGCTAAAAATCTAAGAAAAAATCCTTTCATAAAATCCCTGAATAAGTAATTCCCTCCTTCTTTGGAGATCTTCCAAACCTGCCTGGATGCCATCCTGTGCCATGTGCTCTAGGTGTCCCTGCTGGAAAAGGGGGTGTTGGACTAGAGGATCTCTAGAGGTCCCTTCCAACCTCAACCATTCTGTGATTCTGTAATTAGTTGTTGAGAAAGCACAATCAAAATGCTGATAAGACCCACAGAAGCCAAGACCGAGTTAAAAACAAAAGGTTAGAATTTAATTCACTGTGGGCCTGCAATTCTGAATGTTCCTAAAGTTTAATTCAGAGTTCTAAGGAATCACCAAAATAGCTGGAACACCAGATTATGAGGGGTTTTTGGGGGGCATCCTCAGGGGAAAGGGGGATGGAGGGGCGGGGAAAGTAACGTACTTCGGCCAATAAAAAACAAAGCTGTTGACACAGAGATCATGCACAGGGACACACCTTTAGCAGATTAAGTGTTCAGAAGTTATTTTCAATGTGGTAAGAGACATTAAGCTCTTTCTTTCCCTTGGTCCTCTCTTCTACAGAACTAGTCAAAAAGAAAGAAAGAAACAAAAGCAGGATGACAGATCACAGATTCCCTACTTGCTGTAGGATGCAGGGAGGAAGGCAAAAAGGGAAACAAGATGAAATCTGGCTAGGTACTTGCACTCTGCTCCTGTGATTGACAGTGATGTTGCCACACTGAACACTTCATCCTTCTACTTCTCCATGGGAGGTAGCACTGTCACAACTGCAACACTGAGCCTTGCAGCTTGGGAGAAGATGGAACGTACAACAATGGTTGATCCTTTCATCTGTGACCTCTGTTCGAAGGTGCACCTGTTAACAGGTCACTTATTTTCTCTTCTTTGCTTTACTTTTTCCTCCTCTAAGGACACCCAAAATGCTATGCGCTTCCTCTCTATTCCTTTAGAGAAAATGATACTAAAAGTAACAGAACAGCATTGTTTCATTATTGCTGCTACTATCTTTTAGAAGCAGTATTTGTAAAAAATACACCCATAGTAATTAACCTTACCTAAATGTAAATATTAGATTATTTAGGAATAAAAAACATCATGTAAAAATATTCATATTCTGGGTACTATTTATCTCTTCCCAAAACACAGTTGTAAAACGGAAATTCAGGAATAAGCACAGAGAAAATGAAATATTCCACTACGAAATATAAACCATTTTTTAAAAAAGTGAATATATATATTCTGTTTCATGACGGTATATATTGGTATGATTGTTTGGTGGGAGGAAAGGGAGATGAGAATCTGTTTGGTAAAAGTCGCATACCTGATTAAATTAATGTGGTTATTGAAACCTCTGCTAAGGCTTCGGGCAGGCATTTGATCTAACCAAAGCACAGGCTGGTCAGGGTCTGCTATCCTAAAAAGAAAAAGAATATTAACATTGGCATGTATTTCTCTCTTTACATGTGTAAAGGAATGTTCCTACATGTGTAGGAAAAAAATAAAAGTACATCTTAACTTGTGAATTCACAAGAACTTTGTTATGCACGTAACTTTAGGGAAAAGCTAGAATTCAGAGATCACAAAGAAAAAAGCTTTTTTATTGAAATACATACAACTTTTATAAGAGGAAGAAAGCATCTCATAATAATCTTTACATAGCTGGAGAGGTTGCTCCAGCTGCTATCTTTCGTTAGGCAAGCAAAGCTGGAATATATCCTACAGTCCTTCCCAACTTTTCTTCAACCAGAGGATGCAATTTGCATTCATTCCCTTTGTTAAAGAGGGTAAACCACAACATTTTCAGAAGCAAACTTCTTGTACCTAAAGCATCTTCATGTTTGATCAGAATTCTACCATTCTGTGGGTAGGAAGCATGCATATGCTTTCTCCTCTTTTTGCATTTAATGCCATAAAAATGGGGCTGCTCACATCTGATGTATGTCATTTAGCAAGCCAACAAAAGTGTACAATATAATTACAAGTACAATAAATTAAAATATAAGTAGTGTTTAGAATGGGTAGAACTTGTACAAAGAGGGTAGATTCTCTGAATACCATTTGGATAAGCAAATATTATTATTAAAGCTATACTGTTATTACATTTCTTCCTCTTCCTCAATTTGTTTCACCTATTTGCTGTGATTTGCTATTAGACCGTAGGGCATGAATCATCTTTTACTTTGGAAAAAAACTTAGCAACAAAAAATAAAAAAAAATAAATAAAAAAAGCTCTGACAAATCAATAACACAAACGAAAAATCTGATTCTTATGGCAAACAGCATCCACCAGAGCCACAATCAAGTTTAAGACTGGCTCCACCTAGGACTGGGTGTACTACAAACCTAGGACCGGGTCTACTAAGAACCACCTACATACTAGGCTCAAACCATCCTTAAGGAAGGGAGCACCAGAACAGCCCATTGACAAGAGCCATCTATGTCAGGGAAGACACAAATCTCACATTTAGATAATAGCAGAGGCTAAGTCTTCTATCTCTAATATCTCAGTACAAACACATGGCTAAAATTTAGTTTAAAGGGATGATCTAAAACGGAAACCAGTCAACCACTAAGCATCATGAATCTAACTTTCAACCACAAGGTAGCATATATTTAACAATTACCTATAGAACTAATTAACAACTATCACCCCTATTATAATGATTTATTAGTACTAAGACTTATGGAATAATTTATTATGTTCACCTAACACAACATCCACCTGTCCTTTCAAGTCTAAAGCACCTTTATTTTAGTTTTGTAAGAACTGGGGGGAAGGAGACATGGGGAGAACCTAATACCCAGAAAACAAGAATAGTTTAAACTGAACGCTTGGCTTAAATAAATTATGGAATGCATATGATTTTGTACAGACTGGACCAAGCCAAACAAGAAGATACATTAAAGGACAGAGGCTGAAATTACCCATTTCTAGCAGAGGAAGAACAATTGTTTAATCTGTTTTGCCTTCAGCCCTCTAGTTAACTGAAACACGCGCCATTATTACAAGTTAAGGCTTCTTTTATCATTACCTTCGCCATTTTACAGCAATATCAAACATATCTCTCCACTGCATCAATCTGGTTTTCCCATTCATCCGAACTTTTGAGTTTGCCCAAGTCCGCTGCACAGCTTGCATTACTTCTAATGTGGCCAATCCCATTGCTGAAAGTGAAGGGGAAAAATCACAGGTTAAAAAAAAAAAAAAAAAAAAAGACTCTCATTTTTGTCTAGGCAGGAAAACTACAGCAAGAAAGTGAAGTATTAACAGGAAAAGAACCTCCAAGTCCCACAAGCATCAATAACAACTAGGAGATCATGACTTCTAGCCCTAGAAGCTAGAAGTCCTAGATTAGCTCAGGAAATTAATAATAAATGGTTAAAAATTTTAAATGAAAATTTTTTGAAATGTATAGAGCATAAGACTGATTTGCAGATCACAAGGGCATGACATTCAATTATGACTACATAAAACTCTCTTTAGCAGATTCACAGAATGTTTTCAATATACCTCTATGTATTCTTTTATTTGGAAGAAATCCTGGTGTCTCATATTGCATCATTGAACCCAGATGATCAGCCACACATATGAGGTCTTGGACATCAAGCTTATAGCTTTCAAAATTCTGAAATAACACATCTCTTTTGGAGAAGAAAAAGAAACATATCAGACATTGAAACTTGCAGGACCTATGCTGAGAAGTAAAACAAAGATTTGCATGTATTGTAATCAAAGCTGTTTGTGTGGGAAGTACTCAAAGCAGTATAAAAGAACATCCATTCTTCCTCCCACCTCACTACACACACAAAACTATACTTCAAATCAAATATTGGTCATACTGAATTCAAAAGCAAAATGTATTATTGTAAAAAGAAAGAGCACTTCATCTTTGGACTTTAAAATTAATAGTGCATGAAGTAGAAGCCTCATAGTGTAACTTTTTCAACTTTGTAAATGCTTCATGAACTACAAAGGCAGATCTTATTATATCCCCCCCACACACAAGCTTACATTTTTAACTCATTTTACATAAAGTGATTGTATGCAAATAAATCTGGAAATGAGTTTACAGCAGGAGAAATTCACGTATTTTCTTTTTAGCCACACTAAAAATAAATAAATAAATAAGGGAGGGTATTTAAGAAAAAAAAAAAAAGTCACTTACTTTATATGTGGCTGCAATCCTGGTTGTTCTTCATAATTTTCTATAAGAAAAGGAAGATTTTTGGCCCAGTGGTCCTTAAAATTTCCAGGAAGATCTGTGTCAATATTGTACTCTGTAAGAGGGATATCCAGATGTGCATGCAAATATCTAGAGTACTCTGGAAGAAAGACATGCAATAAAATACCATTTGCATAATCAGCCTAGTTATGCAATTAAACAAAAACAAAAAACAGATTGTACATTTGTCAGTATCTATTTATCTAACAGTAATACCTTATTAAAGAAATAGCAAAATTAGGTGGTTTTGCATTATTTAATTTCCAAGGCAGAAATAAGTCTTTAAGCACTCCTTACTGCTACACAGAAATCTCTTTTCGGTGATTCATTTTTTAATATTATTAACAAACAAAAATCAGTGTGTATTTTTAAGCAGGCATACTCAGCATTGCTGAGTGGTAAGATGGTTTATTTAAAATAGCCTCTAGTTATAAACATGATGCTTGCACTTACAGGGTTCTGAGGCTTTCAACTTACCTCGGAGGTATTTCACTTTCAGATATTCTGGGCTGGCCTTCTGACCTGGTAATGGATCATTTAACATAACTTTTGTTTGAGCTTTTATGCCTTCATAAAACTGACCCATTGCAACATGGCTGAGACCTTTCATATATTGACATACTTCATTGTATGGTTCTAGCTGTAGACATCTCTAGACAATTAAAGAAGCAAAGCACTAATTAATCAAGAGAGACAATAAGTTTCTTCAAAGAAGCTAAGAGGACCTGCGCCAAACAAGAGACTTACTGATTTCTAAATTCTACTTTCCATCACTATATTCTTTCAAATGACACTAGGTACTAAAACAAAATGTTTTTCTCACATTTGCTAGAAGTTTCATTAAAGAAAGAAATAGGCATATGTTCTTGACCACAGTTAATAATTATGAAAATAAATCATATTTACTTCAATTATATTACTACCACAAAAGTTTCATTAGTTTAAGACAGAACATGCCAGAAATTATATTAGTAAATGGTCATTTTTTCATAGCTCAGCATACATACTGTGCCATTTCTTACATCAGCATCTTGGCCAGTTCAGGCATAAGTACAATTTACCATGTTAGAGTCTGCTATTTTTTATATATTAATCACTAACCAAATTCATACTATCCTTTAAAAGTAACATTCTGATTCTTTTCCTAACAGTTATATCTCTTTTCAAATACATGAATATCTATAAATTGTGTTATGTGCAGCATGTAGCAATAACTGAAAAAAATTGTTCACTCCTTAGATGCAGCATATACACACTCTCATTCAGAAAAAGATGCAATTGTTTCCATGCCTCATTTCACTCCTTGTTTTAAATATATGAACATACGATTACAACATGTGCCTTTACTGCTCTGTTTGAAAAAAATGGTAGTATTATTTAATATCAATGCAAAGGGGTGAGATTTTGTTTATCTATAGAAATACACACATTTTACAAACTCAATAAATGACTAAAAACTGTGACATTCTTTACAGTGGAGGAAAAAAAAGTATAAATATTGGAACTTGGCATGTTTACTTTAGCATTAAAAACTACAACAAAAAATAAAATACTTTCCCAAATATTAAAAATCCATCCCAAACTAAATTATCAGCAAGAATGCAATTATTAATTTTCAAAAGAAAAAAGCAAAGTTGAAAGCTTTTCAACCAGAGCTTGGTTTTAGAAATTACTGAAGGAGGAAATCTCTTAGTTCAAGCTAAATTTGATTTTCAGTTAAAAACTTTCAGTCATATACATGATGTATGTATACACAAAATCTGAATTTTAATTCAAATGTCTATTTGCATTCAACTTCAGACTGAAAAATCTGACCATCTGTAGATTTAAGTGCATTTTTTTTGTAATTAGCTGTACTTAAAACATTCACAATATTAGTTTATTTAGGACCTTACACTGCTTACCTTAAAATTCTTCAATGCTTCATCTAAGCTACCATGATGATAAAGCATAATTCCTTTGAGCTGTAGTGTCTGAACATGATTTTGATTTAGCAGCAAAGCCTTCTGGAAGCTCTCTGTAGCAGCATCAAAGTTGCCAAGCTCTCTGGGTAATTACAGGAAATTTAAAGTGAGGTACATAGTAGGTAACAGTAAAAACAAAATTATTTGTTAAAAGTTGTTTTAATGAGTTCATAGGAGATACCACTAAAAGAAACACAATACTAAGTTTTTTTTTTTTTTTTTTTTTTTTAAGTAAAAAAGCAATTATTTGTAAAAATATGTTACAAATGGTAATAAAAAAGAGATACCCCAAGTTTTTCATTTACACAAATGTGTGCTCTGATATGCAACTCCATAAAACCACAAATATTCAAAATTCTGAGTCGCCATACACCATAAAAACAAGCTCTATCTGTGGTATTGCAAGAATCAAAACCATGACAAAAAGCCTTATTGGAAGACTATCCACAACAAGTCTTTCAAGCTTCCAAAAGAAGCACTTTTATATACACACTGCTCAGATTAAGTTGGGTTCTTTTATCTACTATATTGATTTTTAAAATCCAAGATCATTAAATTCTTTCCTCACCAAATTAAATGAAATTGTCCAAAGCAACAATGCTTAACAAAAAAAAAAAAAAAAAAAAAGCCTAAGTTAAGTACTTTTGCAATAAAGAAATTTTAGACAGAACACTAACCACAGTTCTTTCAGATTTTTCATATTTGATCTCTAATTACGGTCTCCTCAGTTGCTAAACACTATTCCACATAGTTTCTGGTGCTGTCCTAGAGATCCCCTATCTAACTGATAAGAATTTACAGAAGTCAAAAGTAGTGCTTCAGATATCAAGTTAAAAAAAAAAAAAAAAAAAAAGGAAATCCGTTCAAGACCCACTCTAAAACCCTCCTTATAAACTACATGGTTTTAATCAGGGGTAACAGGGACTCTCTAGGTCCCTCATACACCTTTTGAATTTCCATTCCACCAGGGAAAATTCTGCTCTTTTTGGTCTCTACCCACTGGAAGAGATAAATTTCTGGACCTTCTTTCCCCCAGTATTTCTTTCCCCAGTATTTGCAAAACACCTTTAAAGAAATATTCTATTAAATTGCAAATTAATTTACATTAAAAAACAATATGCTTAACAGAAGAAAGAAGTGACTCATTACTTGCTCCTTAATCAAGATCAAAAATTTTTAAATCTAGTTGATACATAAAAAAATTCAAGTCTCTATTAAAGACATGTTAAATGGGAAATTATCTAAATTTTCCAAATGGTAAATCTTTTTAGTGTGAGAGTAATTAATATAGAATCTAACAGACCTGTGATTCTATAATAATGACACATATATCATCTAGTAAGTTATTTATATGTTTTAGCAGTACAACAATCTCAGAAGGCAACTAATGGGTGTATTAAACTTAATATCTACTTGCAGTTTGTATTAAATAAATCATTTTGCATACCTAAAGTACATCTTACAAAAACCATTCATCTAATCTTTCATTTAAAGTTACTAGACACTGAATTAGAACTACAAAGCAAACTTAAAGACTATTCATATTGACCACATCCTGACATAGCTGGCTTTCAAAGTTACCAAATATGCACAGGATTCTCTACGGTTTTATAACAAATGCATAAAACAGCATGCTTGAAAGAACATAATCAGATCGAAAACACATTCATGAATAGTTTCCAAGTCTGATTACCTGTATGCTTGCCCCAGACTTTTATATGCATCTACAAAGTCTGCTTTCTGCTTCAGAGCTTCTTTGAACGATTCAATGGCTTCCTATAGAAAAACACCAGTGGACAAAATACTTTATCACTTATTACATCCATTTAATTGCAGTATTTAATTATAGTATTTTGGAAGGTATACAGAAAGCATCAACTTATTACAAAAGTCCATAGGGTAATCATCACTATGCAAAAAGAAAATCACAATATTCTTTACAATTCAATTAAAGCCGTAGTGGGAAATCTTTTGTCTGTTTTATAGCCTATTACAGGAACAAGCTAGTCTTTCAGCATTTTAGGAGAATTGACTGATGGAATTCCTTCAGATGTACTTTTAAACTTCAGTCTAGTTCCTTAACTAACAGAGCCTCTCTTTACAGTCTTCTGCTTGATTAGTAAGCCTTTTAATTTTTGTAGAGACAAAATCCCCTTCAGATCTGTACTCTGCCTTTATTGTTTTATTGAGTGCTGTTAGTTACATGGATGTCCTAATATACAGAGATACATGGAGGTCCTAATAAACTCTGAAGGACTGAAGAAATTGCTTTCATAGAAGAGCGAGTACCACTGTTGTCATAAATAGAATGGCATAAAAATAGCTAAAAATAAATATACATGCATGTTGAAACAAATATTTTTCTTCTGCAAGTATTTTATGGAAAGAATGTTGAACAGAGGCCTTTTTTCTATGTGTAAGTTAGCAAATATAATTTTACCTTCAAAAGCCCTCTGTGAAAAAAGGTTAAGCCTTTATAAAGCATAGCTATAGGCTGATTTTTGTTCAGTTCCAATGAGTGCTGAAAATCTTCATGGGCTGTTGCATAATCCTAAGATTAAAAAAAACACAGATTTTAGAAGACAGAGGAAACATACTTGTATCGATTAACTACAGGGTTTTGTTTAGTATATGAAGTCAGTATCAGAGGCAAGCAGCAGTGATTGCCAACTGCTACTCAGAAGAGCAAAGAGAAATGAATGTACAATACACTCCCAATTTTCCTATCAGCAACTGCTGTTTAAAACAAAGCAAATGGAAATATAGCTGAAAATAAGCAGAGTGAAATCACAAAAATAAAGCTGGGCCTGCTCAGCCTGGAGAAGGGAAGGCTGAAACGGGATCTAATCAGTGTCTATAAGTACCTCAAGGGAGGCAGTGAGGAGGACGGGGCTGGCCTCTTTTCACTGGTGGCCACTGACAGAACAAGAGAAAATGGCCACAAACTGAAGCATCAAAAGTTCTACAGGAACTTAAGGAAAAATTTCGACAGTGAGGGACAGAGCACTGGAACAGGTTGCCCAGAAAGGTTGTGGAGTCTCCTTCTCTGGAGACCTTCAAGACCCACTTGGATGCGGTCCTGTGCCAAGTGCTCTAGGTGGCCCTGCGTGTGCAGGGGGGGTCGGACTAGATGACCTCTAGAGGTCCCTGCCAACCTTAGGCATTCTATGATTCTGTGATATCTGTTACTTAGTATACAGACAATTTTTGAGTGTTGTGCAAAACAAGGAACTTTATTACCACCAACGTAAAAACAGTTCATAGCAAAATAGATTGTTAGCATTTTCTGTAGGATTTTTTCCCCAGTGTATATGGCATTTACTGTCTTGGCTGTAACTCTTACAGCCATTTAACAATGCTCCTTAAAAGCTGCTGTAGGTTTTTTGTTGTGTTGGGTCTTTTGTTTTTGTTTTTAATAATCCATGTCCTGTTTGTCAAACAGGCAAAACAATGCCAGATATATCCTCAAGTAACACGTGTGCTTGCCATTTGCTTCTCTGTATTAAAATAGGTATTCAGATGAAATGCCTCAAGGACAATCTGAACTGTTGGAAGTCAACTACAGAAGAACATTTTTCTGTTTTTAAATAGGAAAGATGCTCTTGAACAGAAATAGCAACTGATACTCAAAGAGAGGAACGAACCTCAAAACAACAAAGCATAGAACAAACATAGCCCCCCAAATCCACTAACCTCAGATATGAAGTAAAGGGTACCTCTGTGCCTGTAGAGTCGGGCTGAGGGTTGAAGTTGAATAGCTCTGGTGAGATCAGATAAAGCTTCACTAATTCGGCCAAGCGGGGACAATATCTAAGAGCCAAAAACAAGCACTTATTTTAGACAGAACAGGCTGAATAGAACAATTATTAGTTTCAGAGATTTGAAGATAATTCTTTTAAGTTCAGCTATACTAGAATGAGTGTATTTGACAGAACAGATTGGAAATTATGAACTTTGAATCTATTACCAAAGATGAAATGTGAAAAAAATTTTCCCCCAAATATCAATGTGCTTCAACGTCACCAGCACCATTTGAAGAAATATAGTAATTCACATAAAAAGAGGTCAAAGCAATATACTCCATTTCAAGTTGTTTCAAGATATTCAACCAAAAATTTTAAATATTCTCATAAACCATGTTAATTTTGATAAAATAGACTTTTCCAATGGAAAATCGTCTGCTTTCCAATTATTTGAAAGCTCATTTTTTACATATTTAGACCAAGATCAGTTATATTTCCAAATCATTAAAACATGAAATTTTTGAATTATAATTACACACTAGCAAAATTATCATTACAATGTTCTGAGGTTAATGAATATTTACGCCTTTGATATATCACAAAACTCTTGCTTGAAATCCATTTTTTGTAATTTAATTGAGCAAAATGTGATTTTTAAAATTAGAACTATATCTGAACTACACTTTAGTTATATAGTTATAGGTTTATGAAGTGACACTAAATGCAAATGTTAGAGTTAAGTCATGTCTTGCTCCATTATGTTTTAGAAAAGCATAATGTTACTGTCTGTTCCATCAAAAACTAAATACTTGCAGAAAACAATGTTAAAAGGTGCTATAAAACCAAATAAGCAAAGAAATACTCAAAAACATGACAGAATGTTCTGAAAAGACAAAGTTGCTCACTTCTGCTCGCTGTTCAAATACTTCAGGATGATCTGGTTCTAGGCTAATTACTCTACTGAGCTCAAACAGAGCAAGTTCAGCATTTTTCATATCCTGAAAAGAAGAAAACAAACAAGTTAAACAACTGAGTATATTTACAATAATATATTCTAGAAACTGAAGTACAGCTATGTTAGCTAAGATTTTGAAAGCACATCATTTTACATCACATGCCCTTCAGTCTTTGCTAACAAGATTAAGATGCAGCATATAAGAAATATCTTTTAAAATGATATAAACGATAACAAAAAATACTCTGTAGTTTTATCTCTATGCTGCACCTTTAATAACTCGCCATTACAAAATTGTGAATAAGCATTAAGGTTACAGCTCCATAGGTTGTATTCTTGACAACAATGGTGGCTCAGGCTGTCATGCATTTCCTTCAGTATCAATTCAACTACATACACAGTTAACTGAACTAGAGCTCAAACACCAGAGTTTTCATCAGTACTACTTATAACCTGAGTGTGCTGGAGAATGGGTTGATGCTATAAATATCTTGCTTTATCCATAAAAAATGGTTTTATAGCAAGTTCTATATCAGGTTTCATTGATGTTTTTCTTCCTTTTGAAGTCAAAGAAATTTTATATGAGATAACCCTTTTTCAAGTGAAGATTTCTCAATATATAACAGAGCTAAGAAAATCTCTTCCTAGTAATAACATGCAAATATGAAAAACTTCAACCTCCTGTCAGCACTGATGAAGAATTAAAGACTCTACACCTTGGCAATTTTTAACAGAGTTAATCAATTCATCTGCCTTACAGAATTCCAGCAACCACTCAAATCGTGCTTCAATAGGCTATAGAACTCAACCTACATGGACCAGTCTACTTATTAATCCATTTTTTTGCTCAGGAAATTGAGCAGTCAGATGCTACTAATAAAAACACTTGAGTTTTTCTTTATTGTGTAGGCACATAAGATTTTTCTTTTTAAAGTTCAATTAAGCGAAATTGTTTTAATGTGAAAAAGCTGTTTAGTCTACCCATTTGTTTGGGAAAAAAGACCCAAGATCTGTGTTGATATTAACTACGCAACGTGATGACAAATTAAGCAATTTAACCTCAAGTATTTTTGTATAAAACTAAGGAGGTATATAGACAAATCAAGAGGTGATGTCTACTAGGTGACAAGAGCTGGCAATCTTTTCAAAGGGCCATAAAAGACTCCCCCACTTGCAAGTACAGGCTAAGTGTGCAGTCACACCAGTATGACTCCAGAAACCTGCCTCTTAAAGGCAAGATGCTGCTCATTTTATTACTAGATAAAACAGTGGCCTTCAAGGGGGCTGCTGTTTCCAGCTTACTACCTTAAACTCAAAGCACCACTGTAGTAGGACAATTGGGGATATATCTACTAAGTACTAAACTTAATAAGGGCAACTCCATAAACCCTCATATCCAATAATTCAGACAATTATTGAAATTATTAACTACTCACATGTAGTCCTTTTTTCCCATACGCTATCCCACGTCCATAAATTGCACTAACCAGCTCCGGTTCTTCCTGTTCAGATTGAAAACAAATACAATAATCATTACCCATCCTTAAAAAAAAAAAGCCTAAGGTATCTTTGTGTCTTTCTTCATACTTAATACGAAGAACATATTAATATTAAATAGTGAACAATGAACAAACATTACTGCCAAGCAAAGGTATTAAACAAATTATATTATATATAATTTTTAATTTGGTGGAATTGTTCTGTAGGATTTATTTGGAGAATGAGGTAATCTCCATTGAATTCATGGGAAAGAGGAGACCACATAAGAAATAAATACATTCACACTGCCTCTAACCTGATTTAGAGCAAAAAAAGTCCAGAAATTTATGTGCACTTTTTTCTTTTGCCTGTATATATGATCTAGTTTTATAACACAAAAGGAAGCAAAACTAAGAACTACTCTTAGCTCTTCTTTTCTGACTTCTGATGTTGGTGTAAGTTTCCATATATTATTTAAACATAAACATGAGAAAATAACAGGCTAGAATTAAATTAAGAAGTTTTGATACCAAGTATCCAAGCCATCAAAAAGACATCATTTAACCAACAATGAAAATAATCCTATTGACTTCATCTTTTTTTTAAAAGCAAACAAACAAAAAAAGCTTCTCCATCCCATTGCTGGTACTATTTCTGAAGCACTGCCCTGTGTATATCTTCTCAGGGCAATCAGAGTACAGTTATAGTATCAGATACTACCCACATCAGTATATTCTTCCATCACAACTTCATTACTTGTAACCTCATTAGTAACGATAAGGCATCTTCTGTTTAGTGACACTGAAGTGACAATAAATACATGCAACTTAGTAACTGAAAATTTGCTTTGCTCTGATTTACCTGAAGAATTGATTTAAAAATAGAAAGTAGGAAATTGTGAAATCCAGATAAAAATCTGCATACAGGTAACAGCTAAACTGAGGCATTCTGCTAAATAGTTCTGTTAAATTTGAGCAAATATTCCTTGGTTGAGATTTAAGCCCTTATCTTTCCAATGACACAGTTTGCAGAATTGAGTACTTATGTGGAAGCATCTTATACTATGTAAAGTTACTTATTTTCCTTTATAATTTTTATTTCTCCCTCCAAACTTAAAGAGCCACAACAGCAAAACTAATTTTCTTGGTACAACTCCATCTATGCAACCAAGTTTTCCCGAAAGTCAGTCAGGAATTACACATCTTCACCTCTGCAACCAGCACAGGTATGCAGCACGGTTCGTAGCATAGGCCACATCTCATTTAACTAGGATGATTGCCAACATGTATGTCATTGACTGAACAGGTAACTGGTACACCCAAAGCTGACAGAGCATCAGGTTTGAGCTGTGTCCAAGCATACACTTAGCAGTGTAAAGGTAACTTTCAGGTAACTTTCCTATTTTAATACAGCAGCTAAACAAGCATTGTTCCATTCTCTTAAGCATTTTAATACTCACTTTACGTGTGCTTGAAAATGCCTTATGGGAGATATAATGAACATTTATCACTGCTTCACATCCTTTCAGACATCTATTAAGTGTAATACTCATTTCCACTGAAACATGCACATGACAAATCTACTGTATTATATACAAACTTCTTAGAATTTCTTTCTACAATTGCTATATCTTGCTTACTCCCATTTTTATTAAGTTTTCCTCTTACTCAAGAAGAGGCAGAGAACAATTTGCTAGTGAAAAGTGCTGCTTCAAAAATCACTTATAAAATCATTCCCCCAATATTCAAGAGAAAGATCTCATATCTTAAAAATCTGATTCACATATTTTTGTCTTACTGATAAACATACTAGAATAACTTTATTAAATGACTATACTTTGACTAAATTGAAATATGAGCTATGTGAAACTTGAGTCAAAAAAAAAAATCACATGCCAGGGTTTGGGATTACTTTGTGGCATATAAATGCATGCTATAACCAGAGAATATTGAAAAGCTCTCATGCTTCTGGTAGTCACAGGTACTTAGCCATAGAAACACAGAGCAATGTAGTACTTGGCACTAGCAATATGGAGGGAGGCAAGAGAGGGCAGGCAGAGGAGACCCATATGAAGATCTCAACACTGCAACACTGCAAGTTTCTGCAGGTCAGATTTCTCAAAAGTCTTTTTTAAACAAAATGTCATTAAAAGTTTGTTCCAATAAATGAGACAAAATACAAACCAAGCAGGCAGGCTACCTGAACCACATGATTTTAAGAGTATGCTGATGTTTGCATGCAAAGTGAACATAAAAAAGGAATAAATACTCTCTTTCTGAAATCCTAAATAGAATTAATTTTAATAAAAGCCATATTGTATGAGATCATTTCATATTTTATTAAAGTTAACATCTTCTCCTCCAAAAGTTATATTTAGCATAAGGGATTCAAGCAGAAAACTTACCTGCAGCATTGTTGAAAAATGCCGTATGGCTTCATCATACAGGCCGCTGCCAATCAACACATAAGCAATTGCTAACAAAAGATTACAAACAGAATCGCATCAGAATATCTGTTTTGTATGAATTTTAAAATTCTGTTGTATTTAACGAAAGTCCTTCAAAGGGTTAAAGTTCTAAAGGGCTTCTAAACTTCCACTGAAATTACTATCTTCAGCCACTACGTAGCATTCACAAATTATTAATTCATACTCAACAGAATGTTTTCAGGTTTTGTATTTTTCCTCCTTTCTTCTTGAACTTTTTCAGGTTTTGCTTTTTTTTCCTCTCCTTTATATTTCCCCTTTTTTGCTAGTTGTTCAGAAAAGGGTCTGTGTTTGCTTCTGAGGTAGTTAGAACAAGAAAAAAGTAGCTTAATCCATTCTGTTTGCCCTAGATGCTTTCTCAGTTATAAGCGAGAGCTTTAGCTTTTTGATACTTCCTATCTGATTTTACTTGTCTGGATACATTTTGCTAAACTCTACTACCTCCTTCACTTGAATTATCTCCAAAAAACACAACTAAAGTGAGGCAGCTGCTTATAAAAATTATGCTGAAAAAAACTACAACTTTACTTCTGTTAAAATACAAAAGCTTTAATTTGAACAGTTCTTGTGTCCCCTCTTTGGACTGAGGATTACATATCTGGAAGGCAAATAGACTATGATTTCAGAAACCCGCTTTCCTAATCTCCACAGTTTCTTTTCTTCACTACAATAGTCAAGAAACCAGACTTCGAAAAGCTGTTGCACTCATAAGACCGAAGCTTCTGTTTTTGGAAACTGAATTTCTCAAGATTCTTCAGGGATTTTTGGTTTTGAACTAAGCTGTGAGCATCCTGTCCACAGAAAGCAAGGATGTTGTAGACCAGAGCTTTGAAAGGTAAAGTTACACGTTTATACAGACATTTTGCAAAAATGGCCAACGGTGGAACTAAAAGCTGGGAATTTACCTTTCCCAAACTTCTGATGAATTTTAGTAGTCAGCCACACAGTATGGAAGAACTATTGGCTCAAATATGAGAAGAGATACATGAGTTAATTAGAATAAAATATTTTTAATTTTTTTAATAGACATTTTTTCTGGCAGACAAACAAATTCTTTTGTCAGTGGTGCTAAGCACTATTTATTGCAAGAAGAAAAGTTATATAAAAGAAGCAAGAAATCTGTATTTCTTAAACCACATATCCAGAAGCTTACTCATTCTTGGAACATTTCTATTAATCAGAAGGAAGCATTCGTGTGCAATAAAATTATTTTCTTCACTATGGAGAAAGCTTCACTTTCTGCAAACATGTAGCATTGTTACAAACAAAGAGATAATTGAAAGAGTCAAAGACAGGTCAAAAGGTTCATTGACTTTTCTTCCTTTCATTGTCATTATATAAAAGGCAGTTTGCACTTTTGAAATATACCATCCCCATCACTTTGCTGCCTCAATATCCTCTGCTTCCTAGAGAGGGTATCAGTTTGGAGAAGCAGTGCAAGCAATGCTTCCTCAAAATGTTTGAGAAACGTATCTCTCAATGCCTTTATCTGAAAAGGCAGTCACCTTCTCCTTGGTGTGTCCTTTCAAAACAAAAAATAAAAATATAACAAGCAGACAAGCAGCAGAGTCTATAAGGACAGCAATCCAGAAAGTCTTCCTGTTGTCTGTAAGATTTGATGTTAAGATTGCATGAGAAAGGCAAAAAGATTCATAATCTATGCCTGAAAGAAAGTATATTCCTTTGGCATGATTTTCTGAATCTTGGATGGTTTTAAGTCAGTAATAACGAGAAAAAAAGAACAGCAGGAAGTAGTTGAGATTGTTTAATCAAAATGCTTTCTGAACCCTTATATAAGCAAGTATAATTAAGAGTCCTATCGAGTAAAGCAGAAAGGATTACTAGGAAGAAATAAATATTCTCTTTAAGTAAAGAAATTTCACTAGTTTTTTTTGGTACCACTTTTAAATCAGCACATCACTAATCAGCATGTAAGCACCTACATAAACTTTATATAAGGCATCTTACCTAGCTCTTCATTTGTGTTGTCATTATCAGTAGCAAATGGAAAACTTTTTTGTTCTGCAAGAGACTTTGCTTGGCTCTGTAAAACATTATTAGTTGTAACATTTAGCATTCAATAGTAAAGAACTTAACTGAAAACCCTCCTCTTAAATACTTAAGAGAATTGCTTATATCAGAAAGTAAAGACTAATGTCACTGCTCTAAACTGATTCAAAACAAATTAATTCCTAGTCTACCCTGAGGAGAAAACTTGATTTTCAGTCAGATGCTGCTGCTATTCTCTCTAAGGTACGGCTAAATAATCATTTCAGGTTTAAAAAAAAAAAAAAAAAAAACAAAAAAAACCCAACATTGTGACCATTTTATCAGTGGTTGCTATTTCTATATTACACCTGTTTAACATCAAATCTTACACATCTTCCTAGGACAAGTGCTTCATAGTTTCATAGGAAAGTATTTTTCTTTATCCCATTATTTACCCATCATTTCTAGAAAGGAATGGGGACTAAAAAAAGGAATAAAACACTGAAAACAGCTTCAGCAGTAAAGACAATTTTGACCAACAGTGCCATACTAAATAAGAAAGGCTATCCCTTTTTCTAGCAAGAACTTTGTAAGTTACAGATGCGGCAAAAAACAGATGAAGTGAAAATCAGACTGACTGCAACTGGTTGAACAAAGCATAAGACTTCTCCCCCTTTATAAAAAAGGAGAAAATCTATAAAAAATATTATTGACACAGAAACCCTAAGTCCTCTACCCCATTCATTTGCAGAAGTGTTTTCCATAGCCTACTAGTGAGCCTACTAGAACAATTTATATAAAAATACACAAAATAGTCTTTTGATTTAACAGGTCTGAAAAATGTTTTTAACATACAAGAATAAAGGAACAAATATCCTCTCTCACTGCTCAGTTTCTTATTTTGCTTCAGGTACATGGCACATCTGAACATCTCTAGCTTGACAAAATACCACCTTTTCCTCTCCTGAAAAAACTCCCAACTCTTCCACTTTGTCCTCCTTCCTTCTGCATTTTGTTTGGTTTCTTAAGGTACAGGAAGACCCAATATTTGCATCTACAACACAGACATGTCAATGATCCACAGTCACAAAAGCAACTGGCCAATTCCCATTGTACATTTTCTGCTCTATTTATTCAATAGTCTCAGGAACAAGAAGAAAGTTTGGTCTGTTTTAACAACTATAGTCTTAAAAATTACTTTGGAGAATGTGAAAAAAAGATTAGCAAATAAACTGTATTTGGTATTACATAAATAATACATAATATATTCCCAGCCCTGTTCCTATTGAAAGTAGAAGTCTCTATATTATACTATCCTTTATGTAATATGTTTTGCATTATTAGTTCACCTAGTGCTTCAACTGTGATTAAAAAGTTCCCATCTGTTAGCCACAACAAAAAGCAATTAACATTCTATTAAATATTTCATTTGGAAAATAAAGTACAGTCAGAAAAACCTGTCATTACAATGATGTCCTATGAAACATAGAGTTGCTGGTAACACTCAGTAGGAGAAGTGATACTGTAATAAGACAGCATCAAACTCATATTCTGATGGAGACGGAAGATTTTATATATATATATACACACATATTTGTTCAAGATCAGTACACTAATAGTATTGTTCCAAAAAAAACTCAAATACTGTAATAAATCTCTTGAAGTCTCTCCACCAAGAAAAAAAATTGCTTTCACTAGGATATCCTCCACATACTGTATTTTATTAAATATAATATTGACATGGTATAAAATCTCTATTACCTGTGCACAGGGTTATTCCTGTAGTGATTGCAAGTTACCATTGCTACTCTTGTAAATATTTTGTGGTAGCTGAATGATTAATCTCTGTAAAAACTAAGATACTTTTGCCCTCCTCAATCTTAACCCCTGTCCTCCCACCCCATAATAATTGCAATTGGCTAATCCAGGTACAAGTCAGGCTTTAGGAGAAACATGAGCTTCAGTTAAACTGATGACAGCCCTAGAGATTCATGCTGTAGTAGCATGAAATCATTCCTTCATGAGCTACTTCTGCTCACGGGCACTTAAGTCTTTTGTAAGTCTATGCATACTGATAAATAGATTCTATTTGTGGTTATATGCTTGTAATTAATTCCAAATGGCTATGCAGTTAAAGTGATCTGGCACTAGCAATAATCTATTTTTCATATATCATGTTCTTTATAGCATACCAGAATTTTTTCAGTGTTGAGAGAAAGCACAGATTCGCAAGATGAAGACCCTCTTATGTCACAATCGGATTCATGGAAATGCAAAAAGGATGAGTCTAGGGGAAAAAAAATATATATATATCTTTAAGAGCTCAAGGAGTTACATACACATACTGTTATCACATCTCACATGTTCTCATTTTCCTCTTCAAGAGGAGAGAATTTGGAAGCAAGAAAAGTTTTGGTTAGACATGTTCCGATTTGACTCAATAAATTTAAGATAAAATTTCCATTCAAATCTCACAAAGGAGAATAAATCGAAGGGAACACACGGAGCAGAGAAAAAGCTGTTGACAGAAGTCCAGGAAACAGAAGTATAAAGACAATAAAAAGTAGAGGGAATGGTAAGTCATAATGGACTAAACCTGTATAAAGGTCCTCACAGATATATTACTAAGAAGGCTATTACAGAAACTCTAAATAAAAGTCCAGGAATCAGACATAGCCAAACACAGCTGATTGTAGAGAGAAACACTGCTAAGGACCCCCTTTGCCCAGATTTCTTGATCGCAGAAGTCAATGTCACTAACCCACTCTCTCACTAACTTTAAATATTGCAAAAGGCAGTAAAAAAATCTCATGAATTCCACAGCAGAAATAGATATTACAAAATATTAATGGAAGTGATAAATTTCAACCTTAAGACTCAGTTTGACAGGTTGGGGGTGAGTAGGGAGTGTCTAATTTGCTTTTATAGGCTGTGCTATCTTCTATTTTGATTATATAGAACATTGCAGCCAGTTAACTGCTCATTTCTCACAAGTACAACATCAGATGTGAAAAAGAAACAGCCTTCTTAGAAAGAGAAATCAAAATAGCACCTAAAATCATTCCCTGTAAATAGAAACATGGAACTCAAGCCATAAATGATAACTGTTGGGAGAAGTTTTATAACAGAAGTAATATTACTGAAAAGTAGAAGGTCAAAGTTCACAGTTAGAAAGTCCTGCAAGAACAATGGTTCACAACCTCTTTCAACACTGCCCTTTAATCTTCAGGTTGGCCAAAGTTTTACTCTCTTGTGCCATGGCAGCAGTATTAACAGAACATTAGTTGCTCTACACTGGGCCTCATAAGAAGTATCAGTTTGAAACCACTGCTGTCTCACTGAGCAATTTTGATTTCAGGAACAAAAACAAGAAGGTGCACAGACTACCCGCAGGAGCATATCCAGCACAACAGCAGGAATTTACTGAGGGAGTTTTTGAATGAGTGACCAGGAATACCACAGCATATCCATTACAAGCTACTGGCTGAAGAGGATGTGGAGTAAAAGAAGTATTTGTGTGTGTATATATATACACACATACACACACACACACAAATATATGTCCTTGTTCCATCCTTGAGATTCTCAGGGCAACAAAGCTGCTTTACTTATAGGGAAAAATGGATTAGCTTATGTCTGCAGGTTAGGTACAGTCAAACTTGTACCATACTGCCTCACTAGCAACCTCAAAAAAAGTAAAAATGGTAACCAGAGGAACCATCCTGGACCTGCACTACAGAGAGAAACTATTTGAAACAATCGATTCTCAACTTCTGGGAAAGCAGATCTAAAAGACTGGGATTTTTTAAACTGTCAGTTTACTGAACCACAGAAATTAAATAACAGAGTAAAATGGCATACAGCTATTTTAGAGTAATTAAGGTCTACCTTATATCACTGTGTCCCAAATGAAGCAGGACCTTGCGATTTAAGCAGTATAGCTCATATCAATCCCAATTACACCCTTTAAAACAGCATTCAATCTGTGAGGTCTTGTTTTACCAATAAAACAAAAGTCTAACCTTGTAAACACACCCCTCCAAAGGGATATCCTCAGAGGATAATCCAAGCCTTAGAAACGGAAGAAATCAACGGTTCTGCTATTTATTAACTTCTGCATGATACAAGTTTTATCTCAAAACTAGGTGAAAGTCTTCTTGGTTTTATACATGAGCATAAACCATCTGGAGCAGAGGTCAGCTGAGAGAGTTTTCCAGATTGTTTCTACGTTAGCGTATTATGGCTACAGGCATTTAACCCTGTTAAAAAACGCAGTTTTAATCGGATTCATACTTCACCGCACCCGAGGGAGCCGGGTCGGCAGGGCTGGACGGGCTATGCTAGGGCCGGCAGAGGCGGTGGCGCTTCCCGCTCACTGCCCCGCCACCCGGGCAGTCCCCCGCAGCCTTCGGTCTAACGGCCGCGCCGGCGGGGCCGCGATGGCGCCGCAACGCGCGCCACTCACCGCACTCGGCCGAGTACTGCTCTGCCCACTCTCCCGGCGAGGCGCAGCCGCCCGGCGGGCCCCGCCGCCGCAGCAGGGACAGGCCCGGGTACTGCTGCTCCGTCAGGGCCCGCGCCGCCCGCGCCGCC
>JAWLRI010000436.1:2730137-2752749 GCA_034781795.1 Crypturellus tataupa | reverse complement strand
CCCATGAGGCCCCGCGGGCGGCGCATGCGCGCACTGGCCTGCGCGGGCGGGGCTGCCGCTGACCGCCGCGCGCCGCTCGGTTAAACGGTCGCGGTAGAGAAGCGCAAATGTTTTAGGTCCTTAAAGCCCTCCCGGCGCTTCTGACTTTGCTGTTTCTAATATTTTACTTGCACTCGGATAGCGTTGGTGTATTTCAGATAGTGTGCGAAAGAAAAAGTAGATCAAGTAGCGCCGTGTATTTAGCCGTGAAAAGAGATGAATTTGGGATTGAGGATTTTGCAAGTCTATATTGACTGAACTTTTTATTTAATCCCTGACAGTGTTTCCTGACCTTCTTCATCTGTCTCTTCCTTAGAAAAAAACGGACACCTTTTATGTGAACATTTTGTGTGTGTAGAATACATTAAAGCAATACATTAAAATAATGAGTTGTGTGGCATTCAAACTTTCTTCATTACTGTCCTTGCTTTCCACTAAATACATTGCCCCTGGCATTTTGAGAATGCTGCAGGTAGATGGGTTACTTTACTCACTGTGAAGCTATAAACGTTGCCAGAAAGATGTGCAATGCATTCCTCTACAACTGTATAAAATTTTTGAATCATTCAGGCATTTGTTAAATGAAAAACAGCTATTCTATATATGTTTATAGCTAGGTTGTATTTGGGAAAACAGCAATTAGCTTAAGGTGGAGTATCTACCTAAATCTCAGCTTCTATTATCAATAAGAAACAACATATACACAAATTATTGATGAAGTTGGAAGGAGATGATGCACATCCTCTTTTCCTTGCCCAGCTGTCAATTAAAATGTCTCATTGCTGTAGAACATAAAGCAGTTGAAAATTTCTGCAGACCTTTCAACAATTGGAGAAATCAACAGTTTTTAAGAGGAAAGACAGTGTAATTTCTGCTGGCGTTAAACAT
Source organism: Crypturellus tataupa (assembly GCA_034781795.1). NCBI lineage: Eukaryota > Metazoa > Chordata > Aves > Tinamiformes > Tinamidae > Crypturellus > Crypturellus tataupa. Next base: position 2,751,822 of record JAWLRI010000436.1, on the reverse strand, counting down.
GCACACTGCAAGGAAAATTTGATTTTTAGGATTTGTGGGTTTTTTTTGTATGTCTAGTAGTGGATATGGATTGAATCAAACCAGTAATTAGAGAGGGCAGTAAAAGCTGTTGTCATTGGTTTATGGCAGGAATGTACATGGTTTATTTTGGATGTCTTCAGCTTGAAATCAAGGAGAAGTTAAGTGCAAAGGAAGGAGTGTAAAGTGCTGCCATTTCACATAAGACTTACCATCTTTCACAAACTCAGGCTAACAATTATAGTGATTACTTGGCTTTGATAGTCTCTGAGGAAAACTGGGATCCAGCAGGTGGCACTCATTCCTCTTAGCATTTAACTATTTGATGACTTAATTTTTGGAGGTGTTGTGTTACATGTAAAATAAAGGACATAAGACTCAGTCACTGTGACATCATATGTCCCAAACTACACTTTTTTAAGAGTAAAGAAGTGAGTAGAAGAAAAGAATAAGGAATTTTATTGCCCTGGCAAATTTGGGTTTTTATCTACCTTCATATGGGTTTAAATCTATACTGTGCTTCACTTATTCTTGTCAGTCATGGGTCACCATGATTCAGTTTCAGTCTAGCTGCTCTTACATGCTTTGTTGTAGCACCATGTCTAACTCATTCTGTCCATTTCTGGCCACCCAAGAGGGGCTGAGAGGAAGAGCAGCCCATATGGTGAACAGGTAGTAAGAAACATGATAGCTCAGTTTATAAAGTAGAGATCAGAATGTTAGAAAAATCACTAAGATCAAAAGATTCCTTGGTGTGTAATGATCCAAATTTATATGCTTATTACAGGAAAACACTGAGATCTTGTCTATGAGAAATTATTTTTTCTAATAGAGTATTTCTTACTTTACTTTTCCTTTTACTCTGAAAGTAGAGTCTTGTTGTTGCAATGGGTTAATGCATTCTGCTCTGGTAAAGCAATACTGTAGTCCCTGCCTGAGACCTGAAAAGTCAGTCAGCATCATACTCTCAGCAACAGAAATAGTCAAGTACAGCTTGACACTTGGCATTCTCCACTCACTTTCAAGGACAGTGTCATAATAGGACTGTCAATATTACAAGTATGAATCATTTTAACCTGGGGAAAAAAAAAAAAAAAAAAGAAAAGGAATAATAGGAAGCTTTCTCCACTTAAAAAATAAGTTTCACAGTAATGTGTAGGATCTTCATCATTTATATGATGTAACTTAGAATATAGATCTCTGAAGTACAGCAAAACTGTCATGAAAAAGCTAGTGGTATTTAAGAAAAATTGGATGGCTGAGGTGAGGTTAGATGGTGCAGTCACTTTACCTGAGATCATATTGTGCCTGTTTTAGCCCATCCTTCGTCCATTTAGATCCTTAAGTACCAATACTCCATTTAATGAAAAGGCAGGAAAAAAGTGAAGAGTATCAGGAACGATTATACAATGCTACTCAGAATTGAGGCTGATGGAGAGTGTCCAGATGGATGTTTTGTTAAGAATCGTTGACATACTTGTATGTCTCATTCCTGTTTTCAACAGTCCATGAAAATGCTGACACGGGAAGGAAAATATCTTTTTTTTTTTGTATGAGAATAAAACATCAAGGGTTGCTGTCCTTATTTTTGCCTCAGAAGATTAGCAAGCAGAACATTGCCAAGGTCATCATCTCCTATACTGACCTACAGACTTTCCTCCCAATCATCATTTAAAGTCCTTCCTGTTAATAAATGCAATTAAAAAGTCTTTGCCATCCTGAGAATGGACTTGTGATCCATCTTGAGACTGAAGTAGCCAAGTTCTACCTGCAGCATCTTCTCTCCAGCCCTACATTCATTTTCAGGATATGTTTGATCTGGGCCATGATTTTCAGGTGGGATTAAATAAGAAACTATTGTTTTGTAATTAATCCGTTCCAGAGAAGGAAGGTTTTCTCATGGTGAGATACCAAAAGCTTCCATCAGACAACATCTGTTTCCAGCCCACAATATTAGAGTGCAGTTCTGGAAATTCAGTACAATAATCATAATGCTGCTTCAGTTTAGTTCCTGAGTTCCTGTAGCATTTGTTATTGTCCTAATATTGCAGGCAAGTAGACCTCACAAGTGTTTTGGAAATTAATTTGCAAATAATCCTCAAGGAACAAAGGAAAGGTTCAGGCGGTGCGAAAAAGCTCAAGGCCAGGTCACGCCTTTTGCTAAAATTCTGCAAGGTAGCTGGCAGTCATAATTTCTAAAGTTCTGTCAATGTTGTTTATCTAATTTATATAACCAGGACCAGTTTCAGAACAGGTTTATCCCAGATCTCAGATACCATGTATTTTTTTTCTACTTGAGATTTCCATTTAAAGAATGACACTTTTGCTCATGCTGCCTACCTTTTGCTGTGGAAAGGTAATTACAAAAAATAGGTGGACTGCTGCTCCTTAAAAAGAAGTTACAGTTACTTACCCTGTTTTTTCTTCAAGTTTAGAGTTGGCCAGCACTGTAGATAACTGAATCATCTATAGTAGCAATAAATTCATTCCTGATTCCTTCTTGCTGAGGAACTTACCTCCTCAGCGAGACCTGCTCCCTAGTATTTTCTTCAGGATGATAACTTTGGAGTGGGCGAGTTAAAATTGCCTCGAATGAAGGTAACTCGTGGTGGTCAGCCTGTGATGCAGGTCTGGCTCTACTCCTACATTGAAAACGTGCTGACTTTTTCCCTGTTCTAAACCAGATGTGATGGTGAGAGTGAGTGTAGGTGGCTCCTTATGGAAGTGTTTTTGAAATTATTTTGATATCCTCAAAACTTAAATGATGTATAAGCAATATAACGAAGCTGTACTAAACAAGGTGTGAACCAACCCTTAACAACAGTAACCAAAAATACTGTTCAGGTAACAGCCTTTATCTTATTAATAACGTAGAAACAAAGCACATTGAGCAAATCTGGAATAAATTCTAGAGTCAAAGGGTACAGACTATAAAGGGAAATTAGCAAGTATGACTTATCTCAAAATTGAAGGAAAAACATTTACTTTTTTGTATTTTATTGTTTAAAAGAACATTTAAAAATGGTTAATAGTTCCAGACCCTAACCAAGGCAAACAAATTATCCACTGCAATATGTAGAGCTCAGCCAGAGTTCCCCTTGAGCTTTGTAATAAGAAAGCTAAATTGCCTGAGCAAGGCACACTTCATTTAGCTTTTCTGCTATTAAAAAATAATTGAAAAGCTCCTTTCTGGCAGGAAGTGGGAGAGAATATAAATGGCATAAATGCAATGCATTTATGTGATAAGGTAAAGAGTCTGTCAAGAGTAAAAAGATCATCCTGGAAAATGAAATATGATTTTTTTGTTGTTCTTTACATAACTCAATTTGCAGACAACTGACTAGTGTAAAACATTTGATTTAGGAAAAATAATGAAACAACCTTCATAATTTTCTTTTTAATTGGAATACATATCATACTGAGCCATTGTGTTTTCCAGCTTATTTTGACACTTAGCTGCATCCCTAATAAAGAAGCCATTTCTGAAAGAAGCACAGCTAATTACGTTTTATTGCTTAAGGGTGCAATTGGGATTAAGGCTGTTCTCTCAGTATAATGGGTCCATAGTAGTTTGCCTTCACCTGAGCATCCTTTATTACCCTTCCCAGCACTGCTAAACTTCTGTAAATGTTATGTATTGTTGTATGTGTAGACCAGAAGAAAAAATGCAGCTTTAATTTGCCAAACTCCCTTCCCTGGAGATGGGGCTACCAAAATGAGACTGCTTCACTGCTGGTTTTGATATCCAGAGATTTGCAAATTTATTGCTGCACTGTTGTAGTTTTTGTGCTCTCTTTGGGTAGGGATGGAGACTGGATGTTCAGTCTGGAATTTTATTTTCCTTGGTATGGTTACCTCTTCCAGAAGAAGTTCCCTCCCACACGCCCAGTAATCCTACTTCAAAAATCAGTTATGCTTTAATGTTGGTGAGTGCACTTGAGCTATGTAAATTTGACTTTTTAAAAATTACTACTGAATATAGGTAGTTTTGTATGCTGGACTGTGTTCATAGCTCAGTGCCTTTCATAAGCAGAAAAGAAACGTATCTTTTGAGTGCTGTTTTGCAAGAAGCCAGTAAATGTGCAATTAAAGTCAACATTCCAGTACTTCTTTTGCCTTATTTAACAAAACCGCTGTTAAAATACATTTTCTTAGCTAATTGTTTTTAATTTCTTTGATCAGAAGAAATCTGCTATGCTGAGCTATGAAGAACATCTTTCTACTAGCTTTTTAATTTTTCTTGTTCTGCTTGTTTTATAGATCTCCCAGGTTGCTGGAAACTCTTAACATTAGCTCAGTCCTTGCTAGATGAGCACCAAGGGCTTTTACTTTGTACAGAGTATACCTCGCAGCTGCAGTTTTCTTGGTAAAGTGTTTTAGCTGGGACCCTCCTAATTTTAAAAGATTATTCTGTACTTCTGTCAGAAAGATAATTTGTCATCTTTTTATTTATTTATTTTTGTTTGCAAGCAAGCATTTTGAAATGTCTGTTTTTAAGTCCTGAGGTGTGTAGGATACCTTTTTTGTAACCTTTATGCCACCCTTTCTGTTCAAGAATAATCTTTTGTTTGTGTTTGTCCACTGCTTGTGGGAATAAGCTTATAAGCAAATTGATTGGGTTTTCTTGTCCTGCATCAGTCCAGAGCTTTGAGGCATTTAAATTATCACCTTTAAGAATATTTTTCATGATTTTCCTGTAGAAAGAAATGAAGCAAGACATTGCCTTTAATTATAGTTGCAATCTCTTCTATGGTAAATTTTTCACTCTATTAAACATTGTAGCCATGGTCTTCAATTAATTATATCCTTTTTTCCATCTCTCTGACTTTAATCTTAGACCTATCACACTTTTGGTTAATTGAGTTGGTCTCTGCATTCATTAAGCTGGCTCTGTTGTGTTCTGTCATCATATGTAGTACTTTGTTCTTGTGATCCAAGTGAGTTGTGGTTTTGCCTTTCCGGAGCCGGAGCAAGACGCACTGACGGTGGTAGCCACATTCTCTATAGATTCTACTCAACTAATATTGCCGTGAATTTTTGCGTTCTCAAATTCTCCCATAGTAATTCTGTTAAATATCAAATCAACATTTAACTTTGGCCACAAGGAATCCCCATCAAATTGAAGAATTCTTCAGTTCTTTCCTGAGAGTTAGTTGCATATGTGCCTTGTCTGCTGTTGCATGGCTTGGGCTGTGCCAGGTGGAGCATTGCAGAAAGTAACTGGGCAGAGTTTTCTCTTCTGAAACTCATGAAAATGGAAATGCAGGTAGTTTCTATGGTTTTGTACATTAAGTGTAGAAGGTAGCATGAGAGCAAGGGGGATGGGAATAGCTCAGGGCAGGTCAGAGGGAAGGAGTTTGCAGTAGAGGTGCTGTAGCAGAAGGACAACCTGCAGGCATGAGTCCTTTGGCAAGGGCAGTTGTGTGAGCTGGTGGTGGCCGGAGTCACCTCCTCCTGCTTCCATAGGAGAGAAGATCTGTGATAGAAGCTATTTCCCCCTCAGGTCTGTTGGCCGAGGTTTTTTTAAGGCTGTTATGTAAACCTTCACTTCACTAAAACTGTTAAAGTAATAGCTGTTTTAAGTTCTTCTCATTTGGCTCAAGGATGCAGATGGCACAACCATGCAGATGGCACAGCCAGAAGTAGCAGATGAATTACAGAAGTATTTCCCTAATGTCCTACCACACATTTCAGTAGCAACTTCTGATTCTCTTAACTACATATACATAATAGATATATATAATAATAGATATACATAATAGAAATCCATTTCCTTTCAAAAAAATCAGTTCTTTATGGAGAAGCAACAGTCTTTCAGTGCAGTTCTTGAGCATTTGGAAGTGATTTTTTTTCATCTGTAGGGCACAAAATGGTCACTACATACATCCCTGCCTAGTTTATTGTTCTATGTTAATTTGAAGTCTATAAAAATCAGTAATATATCTTTCTGGTTCATAAGAGAAATCCTTGTGTAAACTACAGTTTACACAAGTGAAGGGGAAAGTAAGCAGTTTTCTGACTGATTTAAAAAAAAATTAAAAATAAATCAAAAATAAAGATTGCGTTGGGGAAAGACTAATATGAATTAAATGCCTACTTGTAATTATGTGACTGTACTAAACTCAGGAATATTTCCTCAGTTTGTGCTTCTTCTTTTTTTTTTTTTTTTATTCTTCTTATTTTTTGGCTTTCAGAAATCCTGCCAGAAACCCGTGGACAAATACATTGAGTATGACCCTGTTATCATCTTGATTAATGCTATTTTATGCAAAGCGCAAGCATACAGACACATTCTTTTCAATACAAAGATAAATGTAAGTTGCTGTGCTCCCACCCCAGTGCTTTTTAATTAAAGATATATTTAGGTTTTATAACTAGATCAGAATAGTTACAGAATTTAGGTGCTGTTCTTTTCCTGTCCTTCCACAGGCCCCAGCAATCTATACTACAATTTTATTGAGGGTCAAACAAATTAAGGTCTAATGGTAAATAAAAACACATGAAATCTCAAATTCTAGCTATTACCAAGAAAGTGCTATCTCTGGAACACCAGCAAATACAACCGTCTTCACTGCATGTTACACACAGTACTAACTGGACTTACTGGAAGAGGAGGGTCTAATTTCAAATTCATTTCCACCTTAATTTTCTGCTGGAAGTTATAATTTTTGACATGAACTGTAGTAGTATAATGTATCATGCAAATAATGCTGTACTAATGAAACCTACTGTATGACTTATTGATGAATTTCCTCATAAGAAATTGACCATGTCCCCAGAACTACAGCAAAAGATACTGACTTCCACATGAAGCACCGTGGATGCTCAGACATGTGGGCAGGTTGCTTCTGGCCAACAGAAGAGCAGAGATAGCTGTTCCGACAGTGCTGCTTATCTTTACTTTAACAGTTTATTTCCCTTTGTGGGAAAGGGCAGCTTTCCCTCCCTTCCCAAGAGAGGGAAGCTAATCTGCAGTAAATGACTCAAGCTTGAGTGTGCCCTTAATCTCTTGACCAGACCCATGTGAACAGGGTAGATGATAGATCTACGTTGCTTGCAGTGGCAGACCTAAGGCACCCAGATCAGTACTTTGGCTTGAATCCTGTAGTTGCATGTTTTCAAGCATAGATCTGGCTAAAGGTTTTTAATGAATTTAATGCTACTGGAGACCGGTAATGGTGCTTTCCATGAGGCCTTTGGAAGAACATGTCCATCTGGGGAAATTTCACCTATTTGAATGAATGAATTTGACGTTTAAACTTAGCTTAGCTTGTGCATGTATACTTGTCCCTGCAAGTGAAAGCTGCATAACTAGGCACCAACAGAGAAAAAAAATCTAGAAAGAGGCCGTGTTCATTGGCTTATAAGTTATGTTTAATATGAAAGTATGCTAAATATGGGCCTTGATAATGCTTCTTGTTGCAGTTACTTCAGAGGATGCTTTAACTTTTGTTTGGTTGCACAGCTGTTTACTTTTGTCTCCTCACCCTTCTTTAACTAAGGAATATTTTTAATGTAACTAAGCTACCATTTTCTTCTAACGGAAAAGCAATTTTTCTGAGCGAAAAATAAAAACAAGGCAACTTAAAACATTACACTGAATCTTTTGATAGTATAGTTCTGTTGGCTAGGGCTTGATTTCTTTTCATATTCCTAACTGAAACAGTTGCCCCAATTTTAAAAAGTGTAGAGAAGACCTTGCAAGCTATAATTATCTGCTTTCTTCAATACAGAACTGTTCATGCAGTTTTAACACCCTCTAATTTGCCTATCATGCAAATGAACCAATTGATGCTAAAAGGGATGTGCTGAATTAGTGGCTCAACAAAAGTAATTGGCTTACATTTTCTAAGCATACCTAAAATGATAAGCAGAGCTTCTTTGTGAAGAGATGTCAAGAGGTATCGTAAGAACATTTGATACTAATGTATTTATTTTTCTTTCATTTACCAGATTCACGGAAAGCTCTGCATATTTTGTTTGCTCTGTGAAGCTTACCTTAGGTGGCTACAACTACAAGATTCAAGCCAAAATATAGATCCTGATGACTTAATTAGGTATGCCAAGGAATGGGATTTTTATAGAATGTTTGGCATAGCTTCTTTAGGTAAGAACTATGTTTATTTCATGTAACTATCAAGGGTACTCTTTAAGCATTTTGTAACTGCGTGAGTCTTGTATTGCAAAAATTATTAATTCAGAATGGTTGTCATGTTCAACCCAGCATGGTTTAGTGACTTTTTTCTCACTTGCTCTCTCACTTGCCTTCATTAAAGCAGATTTATATTTAAATCACCTGACTGCAGTCTAGACTGGTATGATCAACATTAGGTATCAAATCACCAGAAGATGGCAATATTCAGAAATCTTAGTCTGAATGCGTTTACATGGTATAAAGACCAATGTAGAACTCTGCCCCATTCCAAAGACTAAGGCTCTGCATATTGTCATTCAGCTGCATTTTAGTGTAAGGTAATTGACTCAAGCACAGCTTAGAAAACATTCCCTGTAATTTGCTTTATGTGTCATTATCTGGAATGATACTTTACTGACAGTTGTCTTCTGCACTATAAAGTGTGGTATTTGTAATCTCCTGTGTGTAGAAGTAATCTGTTTAAAAGGATCCTCCCAATGTTCTCTTACCTGTCTTATCTTAAGATCATGAGAAAATGTGGGGAGATTATATATTCTCTTCAAATATATTGAAAAATGAAAGATGACCAGACTACCATTTGAGTGTGACCTTTTATTTGTTTTTCAGCTGTAGCTGAAATCAAAACCATAAATATCTTTCCATTCCAATGTTACTTATAAAAATGAGACAACTTTAAGGATGATCCTTGCAGAAGTAAACAAAACAGGAAAAACTATATCTGTTTAAAGTGAATTTGCCATAATCGGGATTTATCAAACAGAACAGTGTTACCATTTCTTGTGCTGTGTAGTCAGGTTTTACAAGCACAGATGTTACAGAGGTGTTACAGATAAGAGACGATTGAATTATTTTAATGGAGTTATACAGCATTAGTATATAAGTAATAGTAATTTTTGCCTGGTAAAGTGAGTATGGGAGATGGAGGTCTTGTTCATGTTTGCTTATAAAATGACTTTTAAATAGCAGTGGCTAAGTAGCATTTGGGACCCGTCATTTCTCTAAGATTGATCATGTAAGGACTTTGTGTTTCATTCTCTTTCCAACTCCTCTTTACTTTCTTCTAGAACAAACTTCATTTTTAGTTGGCATTTTTATTGCCTTATGGCAGATGAGACCTGAGATGCTGAAAACAAAGTCTGACTTCATTTTACTTCTCAAAGCACTGCTGTTGTCTAGCTATGGAAAGCTTTTGCTAATTCCTGCTGTAATTTGGGAACATGACTACACACCTTTGTGCCTTGTGCTTATAAAAATATTTGTCTTGACATCAAACTCTCAAGCAATTAGAGGTACTTTTTTGCTTCTTTATTAGTATACAGTGTGCACAGAACTTGTGTGAGAGAGGATGCAGCTGTTATGTATGTCGTTATTGTTTCTATATTTTTAAGTCTTTAGAGAAAACAATAATTATTACCAACTATGTGATTAGAAAGTCCTAGTCTAAAACTATGATCTTTGGGCTTTCATAAAAAGTGAGTGAAACATAACATTTGTTAAGAAAGCAGAATCAAGCTTTTATCTTACAGCCATCTCTTTGTAAAAGCTGTGTCCATCAGTTCAGCTTGGAGCACTGAAACACAAAGCAGAATTCTTTGTTTGTCTAGGAGATGAAAGAAATTTAATTTTTATGTGTGATTTATGTGTGATTGCAAATGTGGTTGCAGATTTTAATGGATTTATGTTATTTCTTATGTATATATTTCCCACATGGTTTTCTATGACCTGGAATGGATACATTTGTTCTGTTTTCTTTTGCAGTTACATTAAACTTAAACCGAACGCTGCCTTGGTTGGCCATCTTCATTGGATTAGTTTTGGAAAATGGTGTAGTCTACTTGTTCCAGAAAATGGGATGGAATGTTTGAAAAGTCAGTCCAGATCTAAAGAAAAACCAGCAGTGTGCTCTTGGTTGATCTTTGCCAACATTTCTAAGGATAATCTCTGTAGTGGTCCCAAATTCACTGTTTTCCTAGTGATAAAGAAAATGATCAGTAACAAATTGTCATTAGTGGTTTGCTGGAGACAGTTTTAGGATAAAGTAAAATGAGAGACTTCAGAACTTCAGCCATTTAATGTGTGAGACATAAAATTCCAACCTTAGCTTATTTATTTTCCCATCAAAAATATAAATGTGTCACTGTCTTAGGAGCTTTATAAATCTGACTGTATAGCCGTGGCTGTAGCAAGAAAGGTGCATGAAAATAAATAATTCAACCCTGCTGCCAATCATGCATTTTGGCAGAAAGAGGGGGATGAATTGTTTGCTTAAGAGAAAGAAGAGCAGACAGTGGGAATAGTGCAAAAAACCAAAACTGATATGTCTGCAAAAGTTGATTTTCAGAGAGAGAAATGAATATACACAAACAGACTACTAGAGAAAAGGCAAGTATTGTAGAGTAGAGAGCAAAACTACAGTGGAAAAACTAGGTTGCATTTGCTGGAATGTCCAAAGAACAATCCAAAATAATAATATACCAAGTTCTATAGTAATCTCTAGGAGTTATGGTTTTAATCATTTCAAAATGTATATGATCTTGTAAACGCTGCTGCACTATTCTGAAAGATCAAGAGAGAGGAAAGGGCTCTGATGTCCACCATACGACATGTTGCACTTCCTGCTGTAGTTAATATTAAGCCATCTCCCCGCAAAATAGCCCTTACCTGACAGCTGGTTTAGTGGAAACCCAAAAGGATGCATGAGGCTACCTAGCAGTGTTCTTTTATGGAGTAGTACATACTGAAAAAGATGGATTTTGGGTTAAATTAGTGAAGAAACGGTTGTGGAAATTCTAAACCTTTCAGGCCTAGAGAGGGGCCTAGATGGTCTGCACAGGAACTAGCAGAAGGAATTGGCAGAATCATTTTCCCAAGCCAGTCATTGGGGATGTCAGCACACAGACCTACTCTTTCTCTGAAGACCAGTTTCCAAGATGTTATATCCAAAGTTTAATTCTCCTACTTCATTCTGGAAGGCTGTAGTCTGTCAATACATACCACAGGTACAACTTCAATTCTTTGTTTTTCAAAGCTGCGGTTTCCTGTCCATCGTTTACAAAATAAATAACATTTTGCATAACATATCTTCAAATTTTGAGCAGATGTAGAGTAAGGCGAGATTATGAGTCCAGAAGAAAACGGCCATCAGACACATTAAAACTGTTGCAACTGCAATGCCATAGTAAGCTGTTTCCAAAAGGGAAGGAAGTAATGCAGTATTTTGAGAGAAAAGCAAATGGTTGCCTGTTCTGTTATAGCAGGACAGAGGCTGACCACACAAGTGTGGCATTTGCTGAGTTTAGTAGCTTCTGAGCATGTGACAGTGTGGCCAGGGAAGGCAAAAACAAAAAAAAAAAAAGGGGCAAAAATCGCAGCCGCTCCTAGGTCTATGAGGCTGCTCAACAGTGCGGCTGCCCCTGCCAAGCACACAGTTGTGAAGCCGTGTGAGGAACCCACCTGCAATTGGTGTGAGTGAGTGACTAGACAAGGGGCTGTGGGCTGTAGCTGTCCCTTTTGTCTGAGCAGCAGCTTTGGCAATGCAGCAGTCAGAACATGCTTGATTTACATGCACAGATTGGGGAGAAAGTGCTGCAGAACCACAGCCGGTGTTGCGCAGAGACTAGGGACCTGGGACATTGTGCCTTGTGTGGCTTTATGCTACTAATTAACCAGAACTGACATGACAAATATACAAATATCCTGTAAATCGAGGAGGGTTCTGGGTCCAGGAGGGTAATGTGTCCTTTTGGATGCCTTTGGGAAAGTATGGTGCTGCAGACTGCTGTAATTTTGAGAGACTTCCTGCTTGAAATAGCCATCTTTTTCACATTGATTTATTCTTTTTCCCTTTGATCTTCACATCTTTCATAAACTCTTTGTAATGAAATAATAATATAACTTTTTCCTTCCATGTGCTGGAAGACATATTACAAAAGGCCTTTCTATGTATCTTCAGTTGTTTCATTAACTTATTGTAAAGGACTTGGGTTAAAAAAATAAAAGTTTTCAAATGAACCTTTGTAAACTGTCTTGTTTTGCTTAGGATCTAATGAGACATCATGGCCTATGGGAAGGAAATAATTGCAGAATTCTGTTGGGCAAAATGCAGTGATATTATCCAGAATTGAGCTGGGCAAAGATTTGGATGATTAGGCAGTGAAGGTTGACATGAACTACTGGGAACTTTACTGGCCCCACACACAGGTAGAGTAACAAGAGCTTGGAAATTGCTCCATATGGCACTGGCAAATGGAGTATAAGCTGTGAAGGAACAGTTAGAAGAGTGAGGAAGTTAGGCAGAAGGCTGCAAAATTAAGAGTTGAGAAGGCTATAGCAACTGAGGGGGTAGGGGAGTGTGAACAGAATATGTAAGAAGAGATTAAGCTCCGCTTACAGATGTAGCGTGAGTGTATGGTTAAGCAAATATATGAGCGTCCTACTCTTAAATTTTCAAAGGTGGATCATCAAGAAAGAATATTACAGACATTTCTGTAGTAGGTGAAGTGATATCATGAAATAGCGCAGAATATCTTCCAATTAGTCTACTATGTCCTGGGTTTCCCTAGAAAAGTCAGTGATAATCTCATCTAAGCGGTTTGGACTCTGTCTTTGGTCATACGCTCTTACACTGCTGACCTGGCAGTTACGCAGAGGTAGAATTAATCACTCTGGACAGGACAGAGCAGCAGTGGCGCTGCGGGGGGTTTTGCTGCAGGAAGGAAGGTCTGTGGCTCCTGTGACCCCGTCCAAGTGTGCACAAGGGAGCCTTTCTCGGAGCCCCAGCAAGTCCCATGAACTGCCGTTTGTTAGTGCCGGCCTAACAGAGCTGGAAGCAGAATAGCACATCTGCGCTGCGAAGCTGTGAGCAGCCAATTTCTCTTGAACAGGGAAACCATTGTCTTTCTCAGGAACTTGCACGCTCTTGCTCCATCAGTTCTCCCCGAGCTGGGTGATCCTAGGCTCCACAGTGCCACCTGCAGCATAAAAGTAAAGTGCTTTGGTTTCTGGTGCTGGAGGGAGGGAAAGTGTGGCCACTATAGGTACATTTTCTTTAATTCATGTTTTATAGAAACACAAATTCAAGCTTTTAAAATTAATATTCTTTTCTAGTTTAGAAAAGTTGTTGATCAAAGCAGCCCGCAGAATCATTGTTTTGGTGACAATCAAAGTCAGTTCACTATATTCACCATGAAAACTATGAAATTCAGATTATTTTGTGATGGCCATCTGTTTGTTTAAGAATTGCATGATCTTGCAAGCTGGGATTATTCTGAGTAGTCTCACTGAGTTCACAGGAAAGCCATATGGCAAAAGGCAGAGTGAACACATTTCACTGCTAAAAATCAGTAGGAATTTTGTCACTGAATTAATTTGAAATAGCATCACACCCAGGTTGCCACAGTTAGAATGTGCAATGCATGTAACAAAATCTCTGTTTTCTGCCCTGCTGCTTTTTAACACCATTCTGACCTCCTTAGTCTTTCCAATAATTCTGTAGTACTCCCGTGGCCAAGAAGGTCTGAGAAAGAGGAGATTTGGGAAATCTTTTCCCAAAACATGAAATACTGTCCTAAATATGTAAAGTGCTTCCAAGCACTATTTAAATAAAGGGCAAGGCTGCAAAAGGGCTTAGGAAATACTGCCAATGAGACTTTAAGTGTTCTTCTTTAGGATTTTTTTTCTGGGTTATAAAAAAAGGGGTTTAAATCCATTCACATAATAACACTTTGGAGTGTGAACATGTGCAGTCTGACCATGTGCTGGCTGCTACAGAAGTAAGTCCAGCTGACCCCACAATTTTTTATAATCTCTAATAACAGTGATACTAAGTACATTTTCAGTCAGAAGACTTGATGTCCCTAAGCCGCACAACGATGCGTCCCATAGCCATCTGCACGGAAGATCTGGATCCTAATCCTGAATACGAGCCCAACTTCTGCTGTGACCTGGAACGAGTCGCTGATGTGTCCCCATAATACGGCTGTGTCACCACCTTTACAGGAGTGCAGAGAGAATTCACGTGTTGTTCTCCTCTTAAAAAGATGTCCTTTTAAGTCTTCTTTGCTGCAGGTTATCAGGAGTCAGTTAACACTCTGAACCTCAGATATTAAAACTGACATGCCAGGAGCCAGAGAATATGAAATATTGAGCTTGACGTGTTTAAAGAATTCTTTGTTATGTTAAGGGAAGCTATAATTCTGATCCTTACTAGCACACAATTCTGTAACATATATATATGTGTGCATATTTGCTTTGGGGAGCATATATGGTCAACTGTGAATCCCTTAACATAAATTTTAGAAGTTCCTACGGCTGTTATGTGCTAAAATAAATAAAAAATTAGTACTAAAAATGGTGTGAAGGTAGCTGGCATATTAACTGATCTTATTTTCGACTATCTGAAAAGAAAATTAAGGTGTCCTGTTTCATTTCCAAGTATGAGGCTTTGAAGAATAAAGCACGGTCTTCTTACATAAAAACTTTATTGAAGAACAAATTACGAATCATTGAAATGCATTCAGATAAATGGATCCAAAAACATTTCACAAATTTTAACAAGAAAAAATAAATCTCAGCAACGCAGAAGCATTCTCTCCTCAGAACTGCAAACATTCCTCTGTTTGCAGGCATCCATGGCCATTACCTTTAAGCAACGTCAAGGCCCACATGCCTGATGCCGTCATAAATGCATCGCTAAACGTTGATCCCTTCTTTGGTCTCTCCCCTCGCCTCCAGTGCAAGGCTTTGGTTCCGACCTTCAAAGCCGCTGACGTATCATGTCTCGGCTCCAGCAGCGATAGCATCTCTTTCCCTCAGTCACTCTTTTGATCAACAGAAATCAAAAGGCAGCAGTAGCCTAATAATAACCAGGAAGAAAACATCCTCTACTGAGAGCATCAACTGCATAATAAGGCGCCACAGACCAGCATTAGGAAAAGAGGCTTTGGACTTTGGGAGGCAGGGAGCCGGAATGGACACTTTGTGTGTGCTCCTCAGCACTTCGTCATGACAAGGGTCTCTGTCTCCCCACAGAGACATTTGTCCTTTTCAGCAATGCGGAAGTGCAAGTGAGCTATAGAGCCTGGAAAACACAACCCATCTCATACTCGTTCTGTTGTGGGAGAGAGTATCCTGAAACTAAGACATTGCTGGTTGGGGAAGTGTTTTTTTCCAGCAACAGGAGACACAGCACAAAGAAAACTGCTGCAGCTGCCATGCTCTGAACGGACCATTGAAAAAGCTTTGCTGTGGAAGAAAATCAATGAACTTTGCTGCACAAGATACACGCAATGATGGATATACGTTTCTTTACATAATGACATGAAGAGACTTGATTTATATTAAAACTTGTGTATTTTAACACTTCATTTGATGTTCCTTCCACTTTACGTAGATTTTTCTCCAAAAACTTTCCTGCTCGTTTGAATTATTCCACATGTGTAAATGATGTGGGAGAGAGGGAGGGCCATGGAAAGCGAAGGGTCAACCCTGCTCTTTCAGCCTGTGTGCTTTCTGCCTTACCTAGCATGAGGCTGTCTGGCTTTTAACCATGACACCTTGTTGACGTGAACTCAGCTGAGCCACATAAATGCTCTCCACCAAAGGCACAGGGCACCTGCCAGAAAGGCGCCTTATCCTCGAAATAGTTTGCATGCAGATCGTATCAGTTAAAAAAAAAAAAAATTAAGTCATGTCTTTGATGAAACAGCATCTAAAGCGTATACAGATCTTATCTCCCTTCCCTCGTTGTTACTCATCTGCTTTCCTTACAGAAACGAGACACTTCACTACAGAAAGCCACGGCGAGGTAGTTCAGCTGCAGGGGCTCTTCCATAGGAAGCTCGGGCGGGGGGTCATCCCCTGCAGCAGAGGACAGCGGAGCAGGACGCTCTCCCACACGGATCCTCGCTCCGAGCGCCGCCGCGGGCCGCTCCTCCGAGCCCCGGCAGCTGCCCTGCCGCTGCCACCGCAGCGCTCTGTCCCGGCCTGGCGGCTGCCGCGGCCACCGCGCTGCTTGCGCAGGGGCCGAAGGGGAGCCCGGGGGCTTCCTGCGGCCGCGAGGCTGGGCTGGCGCCCCTGGCAGAGGTGCGGGCCCGAGGTCCTGGCTGTGAGAGACCAGAGTCCAGCTGCGCTTCCTGCACAGGGGGACACGTCAGCTCTGCCGTGGGCAGCGACAGCTTGATGTCCGGCCGGTTTTCAGCTTTATAACTATGTCCATTTGATCGAGGAATCTGAATTTGAGAGAAAGAAGGTTTTGCTTAAAGAATTCATGATGAAAATGCTGGTTTACTCTCCTAGTAGTTCAGAGCCCTCTATTTTTATCGTCCGGGTTGCGTGCTTCAAATTCCCTGCTCGCCGCTGCAGCAACCTTGCTGAGCCAGCAACAAGGCAGCCTGTGAGTCAGACCCCGTGGCTGCAGCGCCGCGGTGTCCGCAGGGCTTAGGGCACACAGGGCACACTGTGCCCCTCAGCCCGCTGCAGGCCGCGCGTGAGGACCTGCGCGCTCCGCCACGCTGCGAGCGTTACACAGAATCGTCATCGCTGCCTGCAGACTGAAGGATTTTGCTCAGAGTGGAACAAAAACATCAGTGTGGTGAATTGAGACCTGTGTTCCTGGGTAATAAATCCATCTGTTCTATCTCCTTTTTAATTTGTGAAAGATGTTGTGGTATTACTTTGTGAAAGATATTGGAGTATTGTAGTGTAGTGATATTCTCTGCACATTTTTAAAGAGATGCTTTTGTAAATGAATGCCTGCAACCATAGTGAGGTTCTCTATCACTGACTGATGTATTTTGTGTATACATACCTGCATTTAAAGGCTTATTTAAAAAAAAAAAAAAAAAAAAAAGTTGCATTCTGTATGAGAAGAAGTTATTTTTAAACTATATAACCAATTCACATTTGCAACATAGATGCAAAGGGCTTTCTGAATGTCTGGCTAGTGATATAGGGGGAAAAGAAGCCCTATTGTGTAAACATAAAAAGCACTGAGGACAGGACCGATCTATTTACATATGAAAACTTACACCTCCATTAAACCCTGCAGAAAGGGACATGAAACAGGCGAAAAGAAATACATAAAACAGAGGAGGAAATGCCTTTTTTTTCCTTTCACAGAGATTGCTACCAATTTCTAGGTCACTTATGTATCATTAAATTTTAATCCTTTATGCAAGTGCAATGACTGTCCTCAAAATATACTAAGCCTTTGTTCATAAATGTCTTTCCTTTTCTAAAAATGCAAATGAGGTAATAAATGATATTTGGGACAAGTGCTATACATTCCATTTCTCTGCAAGATATATTATAGGATACAATATATTTGAGGAAGTGCTTCTCCTGCTTGAGAAACATGATTAAATATCATCAGCCAGAAAGAGCAAGGATAATTCAAAGATATTAGCAAGGATTCTGTATTATTTGTACAATATTAGATAGAAGAACAAAGGTATAAAAAGACTCCTAAAATAATTAGAGAGGATATGGACATGCTGTGTTCAGAAGGAAAAAAACAAAAGAATAGAAAAGAAATAGTAACAGGATTTTGATATTCTAGAACTATGGGTAATGAGTTTTCTTCCTAATATAACGTATTATTTTCCTTTCAGCTGATTCTGGTTCCCCTATAGTAAACAAGTATTTTAGCACTTAAGTGGTTATCTTTCATGTAATGAGGCATACAAAATTACATTTCATTCCATGATCTGAACAGCCTGTGATGCTGGGAGCAAGTGTGCTGCATGACGAAGCGGGGTCCCCGTAAGTGCACGCGTGTGAAGAAGGATGTGTCCATGGCACAGAATTAAGGGGAAGGCTCTCATCGCCGCTCTGGGAAAGCGGCACGCTGGGAAGTGTTTCTGAGGTGCTCCACACTAAAGCGCGGAGCTCGGGATCAAGCAGGAGGGATGATAACTTGGAGTGACAGCCTCACCAGGACGCGGAGACGCAGTGCGGTAGCTCACGTGGCTACAGGGCTCTGATGGATGGAGACAGACTCGTTAAGGACAGGCTGGGATGTCCAGGACGGGGAAGCCACTTGCAGGCACTTCAAGACAAGAAGGTGACTGGGAGTAGCCAGCGTGGATTTGCAGAGGATAAAACCTGGCTAACCACCCTGGTAGCCTTCTGCAATGAGGCTACAGGCTCCGTGTATGAGGATGGATGGGAACAGTGGGTGGTGCCTGCCTTGGCCTTAGCAAGGCTTTCAGCAGCTCCACCTAATATCCTCCCAGAGAAGCTGATGGAGTCTGGGCTAGGTAAGTGGACAGCGAGGGAGACTGAACATTCAGTGTGTGACCAGTGATGGAATGAGAGGCCACAGGCACAAACCGAAACACATGAAATTGCCTCTGAGCACAACACACTTGTTGACCGTGAGGGTGTTCATTAACTGCACCAGGTCGTCCAGAGAGGTGCTGGAGTTCTCCTTGGAGATACTCAAAACCTGACTAGATGTGGTCCTATGCAACCTGCTTGAGCTGTTCCTACTTGAGCCAGCAGATTTGGACTAGGTGATCTCCAGAAGTCCCTTTTCATCTCCACCCCATCCTGTGATTCTGTGAAACCGTATGCTATGGAGGCTTTTAATACAAATAATTAGTGCTAGAAATTTTTGTTAAGTTAGTGATATAGTTAAACTGAAAACATTATAAATGGTTGCGTTTAGAGGAAAAAAGATAAAATTACTATACGTGCATATCATCTAGGTACTTTCATAGCTGAAGGAATGACCTTACCGTTTCTGTAAATGATTTAAAAGGTTCTGCTGCTTGACAAGTCGGAACAGTTAAAGCAATAGCTGGGAGGGCTCAGACAGGCAACTTTATTGTTTGTGACAGAGCTTGGTATCCTGAGCCAAAATGAGCTCTAAAACTATTACTCATGTGTCTAGCCAGATAATCAGAAAAAAGTGTCTGACCCATGTAAGAAATACTTGTGATTTCTGAAAGAGAATGATTGAACTACTTCCGTTAACATGAATTTAAGGCAGTGGCTTGACACACAGTGAACTCTGTATGAACTAGCAATTCTAAACAGCAACCTCGGCAATCTGCTTTGGTTACATTTTTTAAAAAACTCTAGTAATCCAGGATTTGCATGAGATATCTCATTTTAAACTGAGGAATTCTCAAAAGTATGTATTTTAATAATGTCTTAGCATGAATGAATCTAAAATCATGGCAAAAGTTCAGTCAAGAGTGGAAACAGTCAGCAGCCTGTGTATTTCAAAAGCAAATGTTTTTGTCTCTTTAAATTACATACCAACCTTATCTGAAAAATGTAAATTCTACAGCTAAAAGCACATTCCTCCAAAACCAGATTTGAGCTTGATTACTTAGTGCTGGTTGTTTCCACATTCATCTAATGAGTGTTCCTGAATAGAAAAGATGAAAGGAAGCCAAAACAAAGTAGGGAAAACAGACTTCTGCAGTGAATATTGCTGTATCACCCTCTCCAAAATTATTCTCTCATTTAAAAAAAAAAAAAAAAGATCAAACGCACTGTTGACCTGAAGTTAGAATTCCTTTCTAGTGCTGCCACTTATGAAGCATAATTGTCCTGCAAGCTGGAGACACCAGGCCAGGGCTCACCTATGGTTTAATCTCTTGCATCTGCCCTTGAGCATATCCACATTCTTTGGGCCGGCTCCTCTTGAAATCTGCTTCTGAAATAGCTTGCCTCTCTTTGCCAACCATGTATACAGATTTGACAGCTTATTTTCACCTCAGAACACCAAATAAGCTTGTGCATTGCAGCAGATCTTAAACATCTGCAATCATTGCTACAAAATTAGAACATGTAGTTTGGAAGCTTTAAAAATACCAGAAAATATTAAAAGTAATATAAGATGACTTTGCAAATGATACAGGGGTTTTCATTCTTAACACTTTTAGTTGAGTCACTGATAAAAGTAACAAGATTTTTTTTAGGCTATGCAGTGTTGCCTAGAATTGGATTTAGTATATTCACATAAATCAGTAAGATAACTATCAATAGTTTTGTGGATGGAAAAGATACACTTGCAGTTATTTTCTCAGAAAATTAATGTAGCACACAGGAAACCTCAATATGAATTGAATATGAACCTCAAGCTAGTGTCATAATGTAGCCTCCACAGGCAAACAAGAAACCAGAAGTAAATTCTTTAGAAATATCTCAAGGACACAAGCTGTACACTGAACAAGAAAACAGGCCTGGTAATAGGTTCTCTTTGGCATGTACATGTATTAATCCACCCATTTCACATTCCTCACTAGCAGTCAGCTGAATGACGAGTGGGGAGAATTAATTCCCTTTGCACTCCGAGCAATCTTATTTCTTAAGCAAAATTAATGGTTCTAGCTGGACAGCGAGGCTAATACAACACATTCTTTCCACTTCAGCAAAATTGTGTATCTGCAACAAATGACTGTAACATTAAAAATGCGGGACAAGTAATGTGTACTCAGATTTCAAAACATGTTGAAGAGTAGAAGAATTCCTCCCACTTAGGAGTAGTGGAACTAAAGTCGGATGGGATTGTACAAGCTTGTGTCCTGCCACCTCAGCTCCTCCTCTCCACCTGCGCCAACCTGCACCCTCCAAACGCTCCACGACCTTCCCCACCACTGCACCCAGACACCTTCCAACAGCCCCTTCAGTCCCAGAGGTGGGTCCTGCGGCCTTCTCTAGACCTTCCCTGTTTCTATGCTCACTCTCTAACCAAGGGGCTGAAGACGAACCCATCATTCCCACACCACCGACCTGCCTTTGCTTCCCAGTAAAGCGCATGCTGCTACAGAGCTGCATGCAGCCAGCTCACCTGCTGCCCGGTCCTCTTCAGCCAAGCAGGAGAGAGGCAGGTTTTACCTGTGGCTCCCTCGGTGAAAGCAGCAGTAAGCTTCTTTCCTCTACCCCAGCTGCCAACTTTCACAAGGCTTGTAAGAAACAGTAACTTTGCGACTTCTATCCCACTAGATGTGGTTTACAGCAAGCCATGTGCTCAGAAGTCATTACAGGAGGTACCAACCAACCACAGAGAGTACACGGACTATCATCACACAAACTTTGTTTCCTTAGGAACTGGACTGAAAAGGAGGCAAAAAACTTTGCTTATTAAATAGCTACTAAAGGGATTGGTGTTTGCTATATAGACTCTAGGAATTTGTTACTATCTTTGTTGAATTTAAATTTTTGCAAACCTAATTAATTTCCAGAAAATATGAACATAATTTAAAAAGGACTCTATTTAAAAAAGTTATGCAAAATAATTTGGTTACCTAAGACTAGGAAACTTTCAAACTAGTTTAATAGTTAAAATAATTTCTACATGACCCTTCTCCCAGGCTTTCCATTTCACATGACCACTTAATTTTGTATTAAAAACTCACCTTTAATAAGCATCCAGAGGCAGCAGTGTGCCCTCGTGGCCAAGAAGGCCAATGGGGTCCTGGAATGCATTAAGAGGAGCGTCTCCAGCAGGTTGAGGGAGGGGATCCTGCCCCTCTACTCAGCCCTGGTGAGGCCACATCT
>JAWLRI010000436.1:2701252-2722163 GCA_034781795.1 Crypturellus tataupa | reverse complement strand
TAGGGCGCGCGCGGGCCCGCGGCGGCGGCGAGCGCGCTGGCTGTGTGAGTGCGTGTCTATATGCGTGTATATATATATGTATATGTGTATCTGTGTCTGTATACATACAGACACAGAAAATATATATATATCTGTGTCTGTATACATACAGACACAGAAAATATATATATACACATATATTTCTTTTTGGAGAAGATGTTTTCATTTTGGTCATCTTTGGATACACGAAGGTCCCCCCGAAAGAAATGTTATCGTTTCTGGACGTTGCATCCCCCAGTTCTTCCCAGCCATGTTTCTCCTGCCTCCCGTACAGTTAAATTCCCCTCAAAAGCGTTTCAAGTGCTGCACTCCTGTCACACTCCGACATATCCGCTCTGAGAGCCACAGCACTCCGTCCGCATTGAGAGCCGTGCTCTCTGTTGCTCCAAGTTTGTCCGTAGATCAGTTAAATATCTGGGTTTACAAAAGCACCCTCAAGCTGTAGTGCTAGTTTGACAAAAGGGCGCCCGGCTGCAGCGTGGGGCAGGAATGAGCCGGGTGGCCTTGGTGGCAGAGGGGACAGTGTGGCCAGGAGACTCCTGGAGCCACCAGCAGGGCCCAAACTCCCGCAGGGAATATATCTCGTGTGCGCTTTCTCCACCTCTTCTCTCTCACTTTTGTAAACGAGGACATCCCTCATGAGTCTTCTGCTGTGCAGTACTCTTGTTTCCAAGTTTCATCTCCAAATCTCCTTTGAGGGATACAAGTTAAAAGACCATTTCCATCCACCTTATTTTTGCAGAAGGTCAGTTTCAAGGTGACAGCCCGGTTGCTTCGCAGAAGCTTCTGTGCTACTTGTGCACAGAAGCAGCAGTGGTAATTGCCCGTTCCCTGAAGACCCAGTGTAGGTAAGTTAGGATTGCTTTTTGGTGGATACAAAGTAATGTATCTTCATATGCGTCCTTTCGATGTTGCTTCTTGTAGCATGCAGCAGGTGCCATCTATGGTAAATGCCAAGTGATATTTGGGGCTAATTAAAACCGCTGTTTGATTTTTAGGGTCTGTGCATTAATACAGTGTTAGAATCTGTCAATTGAAAGATTTTTTCCTGACAGGATTGCGTCTCTGCAATCTGTTGAACACGTTATGCCAAATTTGGATTATCAATTTGACCTTGCATCTCTATGAGGCTCACAAAATGTCAAGGCAAGTGAATATTTGAAAAATGAGAAAAGTGAATCTCCGTGAAAGAAATTTCTTGACCTCAAATAGAGCAGAGCTGACACTTTCTTGTAGTATTGCCATACCTTACATTAACTGATAAAGTTTCTGTCACTCTTCAATAGTGGCAGAAGATATTGAAGATCTTTCAGTGTTTTTATCACAGCTAAGACTGAAAAGTCAAAATCAAAGCAGCATACAAAGCTGGGGTTCCAGGAACGCATTGCCATTCCAAACCAAAGCTTGTTAGAAACAGGCGTGAAGAGGTGCTATCCTGTTGCCTGAAGGCTACTTTGTTTTTGGAGCTCTCTGTTCAAGAAATAACCCAGATATGACATTTTTAATATTTGTGTTAAACCTCTTCATTATTATTAGGTTTTCTTTAGAACTCAACATGGCTTTTTCATGGTTTAAATCTTATCAAATTTTATGGCAATTGTTTTAAGTGGAGGAATCTTTTGCCAATTTGTATTTACATGCTAGTTGTGGGATTGACTTTAAGACAATCTGATCTACATTTTAGTGCTTTGTAGATTAGACTAAAGAAGATATTTTCTTCCCATTTATCATGATGCCACTTCTGCCCAGAAGGTTGATTACGAAAGATAAAATAGCTTAACAGCATAAAAACTGTTTCTTTTATGAAACTGAACACAGTTAAAACCATTCCTATAGTAGATTAAAAACATGAACAAAACTCTTTTCTGTCTAGGCCAAGAGCATATGAGAGCAAAAATACTGACTCCATTTGCTAAGGATACAGGGATTGTATAATCCCCCCTGTTAGTGGATGCATTTGTTCGCTCGAGTGCTTAACACCCCTCTTTATCAGATGACAGCTATTTGGAAAAGCTTGCGAATATTCCCTTTTTTATCTAGACTAGCTTATCTTTTTGTTTTTGTTTTTGTTTTTGTTTAAAAATACTTGCCTGATCCTTTTACATCTTAAGCACAGTTATTTTTCACACTCAGGTTCTTTAGACACCTTGCTGCTGTATCATTACTGTTGTAGAAATCTTTTTGCCATTTTGCTGTATAACTTTACCAACGGAAAAGTAACAATTTACTTTTCTGGTTCTGAGTGACTCTTCTCTTGGTTGGCAACCTTATCTAGTCCCTATTCATATTAAATTCATAGCAATCCTTGAAGATCTAAATCAACTGCTTTATTTAGTCTGACCTAGTTATGGTGATAATGGAAGCCAGAGTCTTTTGCAATTATATCTTTCGCTTATGGAATAAGCTTTCTTTAATTGTAAATCCCTCAGTTGTCACTGTTTTTTAAATTGAACTATAGAAATGTGTTACTGTCCTTTATTAAGGACATTACCTAAAAATGTATTAAAATTGTATCTAATTTATGCCATGAAGATTTAAGTATTGCCAGAATATACATGTTCTCTCCTATTTCCTATGCAAATATGTTATGGTATTTTTTAATTATGTATTCATAAGCAATTGTTTTCCTTCATTCATAAAGAGGATACACAGTGCTTGTATATCATTTGTGCATCACTTAAAATTATTCCTCTTTCCAAATGTGGTGGTGATCTGTATTCATTACAGTGTGGTTTGAACTGATAAATTAAGACAATTTCTTGCTGTCTTTTCGACAATGTTCTGCCCTATAGTTCCTGACTTACCTGCAAATGTTAATTAATTCATCTTTATGACAATCCTGTGATAGAAGATGATATTATTATCCCTGCTATACATAGGGAACAAAGACATTAGAACCTTAAAGTTTGTCATGCTAAAAAACGTCTATTAGTTTTAAACGTCTGCTTTGTGATTCTTAGGGCTGATTCTTAGGGCATCAAACATAAATCTGACTGCAGCAGTTTGATGCAGCAGTCCCAAAACATCCGCTGAGCCCCTTTAATTGAATGTTCCTCCCTGCAACAGAACTGACAGGAGGACGTGGGCCTGCAGCTTAAGCTACCCTGGACAGAACAGCACCTTTGCTCACGTACCTTCATTAGTGATTTAAACTAAAACTCCAGACTTTGCAGTGATGTGGCTAAGGTTGGATTTTGTCCCCTGTGCTGCAGGGGTGTCTTAAACTCATCAAACCAAGAGCACCAGAGCTCAGCTGTCGATAACATCAGCGTTTTTAAGTCCTGTTTGTTTTACAAGATGTCTCATATTGCACTAACTTGCAGTCACGATTATTCAGCAAAGACAGGTCATGTTCCAGGCATCACAAAATGTGGAAAAATACAAAAACCAGACAGATAATTAGCAGCATGTGCTTTGCTTTTCCATTTTCTCCTTTTCTGAACCCCTCTGTGGTGTTCTGGGAATGATGTGAAATGTAGTCCTTTTCACTGAGGAAAATCTAGAAGATGCTGGGCATAACTGGCACCCAAAATACAACTCCACACAGTAACATATTCAAGTAGAAATTAGATCTTCAGCAATAGACCATTCAATTATTCAGTGTTGTTTTTCATTAAAAAGTACTTTTAAATAAAAAGTGTTAAGAGTCCTAATTTCAATTTTTTTCCATGTTTGTTTCAATTGTCATGTCTAAAAGCACAGACATATTCCAGCGTATTGAATATCACGGTGGTCTCCACATACCTTCTCAGCAAGGTTGGTGTCTTTAGACCCAGAGCACAAGTCTCTCCTGTTTATCTTTTATATGGGTCTGCTACCACATAGACACCCAAGAAAAACACCTCAGATGTTGACTGTGTGGTTCAGAACTCATTGCTAGAAACAAAAAACTGAGAGCATCCGGGCTCAGTTTGATTTTTTGGGGGAGATGCTTTCTTGAGGTTATAAACCACTTGTTCTCCCATCCTGTTCTTCTTGCCCTTGTTGCTGTTGTTTTCACTAGTCCCTATCCTTTTCCTTGCATGGCCCCTGCTCCACACTATTGTCACTTAGCTTATTGTCTCTCATCCCTTAGTTCCTGTCCCTGCCTTCTGCTTTCATCCCTGTTTCTCCAGCTGGCACACATTGTCACTGCTGTCTTCCATCTGCCCTTTATCCCTCTGTAGTGAAGTCAGGCTGCTAATTCTTACTCTGTCATCAAGAATTAAAAAAAGCAAAATTTTGAGATCAAGAGAGGAGGAATTTTTTGAGGGAAAGCTAGATGCTATGGAAGGCTGGTTAGGAGTATGTAAAACAAGTACAATAAATTCAGAAGGAAGCATGCGTTAGAGAGCAGTTGAATGTAGGAATTGGTACTTAGAGGTCTCTAAGTATATATGAGTAACAAGTTCACTACTAAAGACTTCTTGCAGCTAGCTGTAATGTAATGTGCATGTAGGTATTTTCTTCTTTTTTTTTTTTTTCAGAACTGGCAGCTACTCAAACCAGAGCTCTATTACTTTCATCTAGGAGTAAGATCCTTTTTCACAATGAGGATGATTGATAGGAATTTGTGAAACAATTTATGTCCAGAATAAAGCAGCGAAAGACAGGGTGAAATTCTTAGAAGCGGCTGCATAAGGCAAATAGGCAGTTATGTTTCTGCAATGACTATCAATATGATTCTGTCCACACACTGGAGTCAGTTACCAAATACTTCTAGTTTGTGTTGCAGAGATAAAAGACAAAAAAGGTGTTGGTGCTTTCATGTCAGAACTTGTGATTTAGGATCATAGGAAAGATCATGCCCAGAAGAAACAGACTTGGTCTGATAATGTATGTGAAATAGATAGGACTTATAGTTAAGACAGCCAACCATTTATTTTTCTGATGTTGCCACGATCTGGCTTGTTTATGCACCTGTTTAACCTTAGATCAAACCATAAATCTTCACAGTACATCACTTTCACTGCAACCCTGGTTTTAAAATCTCCTCACTTTGTCCTCACACTTTATTAAATTAGATGTAACAGTATCAGTCTTTTCTTTCTACCTCTCCACTCATAGATTTTTCCTCATTACATTAACTCTACCAGAAAATAGATTTGTCATTTAGGCCACACCACATTCATATTAATGCAGCCTACTCGTCTTCAGTATTTCTTTGTAATTAGAAAGAACAGCCATTTTAGTGTTTCATATCAGCTGGCAAAAACAAGTCCACCAAAATGGCATAAGAAACAATGACATATTGTAGGAATTAATCATTCCAGTATTATCTGAAAAGTCATGGGCATGAAAGAGCACAACAGAATTTTGTGAGGTAATTATATAATAAAATAGCCGCATGTACACAGCTCTTTAAGGCTTTGAACATCTTCCCCTAGACTCTTTTTCCTGTGTCAGAAATACCAAAATTAAAAAAGGGCTTCAAACTAACTTTGGACTTTTTCCTCCTATGACTCTGATACGGTTCTGATATGCTTTAGGGCAGAAAAATATTTGTCTATTCAAAGTGATAGCTTGAGGGATATTTAGTACTGCTGCTCTTCAGTTCAGTGTGTTAGCCTCGCAACAACAAGCTTCTTACTCTTAGCAGTACATACTTGACTTACAGTAACAGCTTTCCAGAATCTGATTACTGAAAGCAGATAGCCAGGAGATGAGAGCTACAGGCTTTAAAGGTATTTGTCTTATTATCCCAGTGACACTGAGCAGACTCTTTCCTTCAGGGAGATCTGCAATGGGGTCAGATCTTGAGGATGCTCTCTAAGCTGCACTGAGGTTATTTGAGGTAAAAATGACGGAAGTTCTAAATCTGCAGGCAAAACTCTATGGCCGAAATTAAGTGCTGCTGGAAAGGGATGAGTGCTGATGTGCAGAAGTAGTAAGGACAATTTATGCTTATGGAGTATGCAGCACTCAGTTTCTCTAGCAATTTGATATCTGTCTTGAAGCATTTTTTGTGGGGGGAGTAGTACTTATTTTTGAACAGAATTATTTATTTTTCTGCAAAGTGTACTTAATGTTCAGTTGTAAGCAAATGTGGAAGTTTCTGTATACTGTTATGTTCAAATAATATTAGTAAAAAGATCATATTTCTTACTTCCCTCTTCTGTATTCTCCTCTAAATAAATGTGTACATATATATATAAAACTGTCTGAATACATGAATGAGTTAGATAACATAGCTCCTTAAGGCAGATGTGGCTTATGCTTCTCTCAAGATGAATACTCTCTTCAGCTATGAATGACTATAATACTTGCTCTTGGGTGGCATAATTCTATGTTGAGATGTGCCTGTGCTCTTGAAAAATGACCTTTTTCTTCCACAAATGCAAGTAGACACATTTTTGCCTGCAATGAACTGCTGTATAATCAAATGCAAATCTGAGGCCGTAAAAAATGAGAACCTTTCAGTTCAGTTAGGCCAAATTCTATTATCACATACCGCCTTCTACCTGTACTAGTGTACTACTCGAAACAGTCCATTCCTATTCAAACTGTCACAGGGGGAAGTGATTAATAGTTTTGAGCAGATATTCTTCCTTCCAGCAACTCCGCACAGAATCAGCAAGGCTGGGGTTATGTCTGGGAACTCACAATTCTGAACCTGAATAGAGGCTAGGCCAAGGCTTGTGGAACAACAGTCAGGTATCCTCATAGGTACCTGAATCTCTTTACCTAATACTGAAATTCAGCCACCTCTGAGGTGGGACAAGTGCAATGATTTAATAGTGCATAAAATTATTTCTAAATAGTGTAGAGGAGAAAAGTACTCAATGTAATTGAAAGTTCATTTAGATAGATAGAATGTAATTACCTGGCACAGTTAGAGGAACAAAGCTATTGTGAGTCTCTGATGAAAACTGTCATCAGTTATTTAATGGCCAACATGTGATTAGAATTTTTGTTTCATATTTCATGCAAGAACAGCACATTCAGCAACCCAGTGACCCCTAAATTCAGTGCAGGGGCACTCCGTGGTTACTGACTCAGAGGCAGATGTTCTACTAGGTCATTGTTTCTTGCACCATTTTAGTATATGACACCTAAACAGCAACAGGGCTGCCCCTTAGCTAGTTGGCGGGATTGAATTTTTGTAATGGTTTGGGTAAAGGAATATATTTAAAGCAGTACCAAGATTTAAAACTTAAATATATGCAGTAAACACAATACTTGCAAATAACTTCTTCACATAAATACCTGGGATATCAGCTTCTAACCTGACATGAACCTGTCTGAGAAATAGTATCTAAGCAGATCACATTCCAGACAGTATTGAAAACAGTTCACCCCTCTTTCTTTGCCTTCCATATTAGAAATGCCCCTCTACAAACTGAGTGGTTTCTTCTCTGTCCCCTCCTTCCACTCAAGAGCTTCTGCTGCCAAGGGGCAGGCTGCTGCCTTCACAGACTGGGCTCTTGTGTTCCCTCAAGTGCATCACTCTTCACAACTTCTTCCAGACAGACATCACGTTCTCAGGTAGATGCCTCGACCAGGAGAATCACACCCAGAGCAGTTGGGCACCCACACGCTCAGCTCATCTTACCTCTCTGAAGTCCTGCCAGCTTCATTGGCTTTTCAGAGTTGTTCTTCCTTGGCAAAACCGTTGGAGAAGAGCTGTAACACTAGCAGCCGTAATTGCCAAGTGAAAGTTATTCTGGACTGCAATGATTTCTGCTCATACTTTAGGCACCTGTTGTATCACTGGAGAAAACTCATGTGTGGCAGGATCAAACTGTAAAATAATTCAGTCATTACACTGCCATTTGGTAACTTGGTGCCTTCTGGAATACGGCATAGACAGAGCCAAAGACTAAAAGTAATCTACAGGGTGTGTTAAGACTGTAAAAAGAAACAAACAAACAAAAAAACTCAAAACAAAAAACCAACCCCCTTGCAGAGGGAAGTGTGATAGCAAGTATCCACAAAGACGGGAAGCTGCAAAACGCAAACATCTGTGCTGGAAATGAGATTGGATCAAGCAAATTACTCTAGCCTTAATCAGTCACTGACATGAACAAACAGGTTAGAAGGAGAGAACATGGATTTTTGAAAAATTTGGCAAAATAAGAATCATTTTGCCTGAACAGACATGGACTTAGGAGTTCTTTCCCATTTTTTATTGAATAGGCGAAGGCAGATGGAGATCTATAGAGACTGCCCAAATACAAATATTTGGAAATATGATTTCTAACAATTCCAACTCTTATCATGGAAATGAACAGTTTGATAACATGACGTTGTATAAATTCATTGTTTCATGGATTGCCGTTCACTTATTTGTGTACATTTTGTGCATCGATAACAAGAAACTTTATGCTGATGTATAAATATAGTTAATAGAAAAAAAT
Organism: Crypturellus tataupa; assembly: GCA_034781795.1. NCBI lineage: Eukaryota > Metazoa > Chordata > Aves > Tinamiformes > Tinamidae > Crypturellus > Crypturellus tataupa. The sequence goes on along the minus strand of JAWLRI010000436.1, from coordinate 2,713,788 downwards.
ATATCAACCTGAATATTTATTTACAGAGAAATTCACCCTATCAAGCTTAATTTCCATTTGAATCGGAAGAGAGTGCTAATGAGACAAAAATGTTAGAGATATTTTACAGCTCTGAATTACAGATCTGAGAAGAAGAAGGAACTTTTGCTTTCCAGTCACCCTTCTCACTTGGCTTTTCTTCTAAACTGGAACAGAGTTTTAAAAATGGAATATATTCAAGGCCACAAAAAAACCTACAATGTAAGAAACAAGAGTTTTAGTGCGAGGTATAAATGCTTTAAGTTCAATTTTTTTTTTTTTACATAGTCCCTTTTGGGGGTACAATTGTTCTTTAATGCTGAGTTCTTAAAACTTGTTTCTGGAATCTCAGTGCCTTGAAACAACTTTAATGTATTTCATAATTCCTGCCAGTTTTCAGCTGTAAGCAGACAATAACAGAAAACTAGTGCTTTTATGTTTCAAAATACTATTATGTAAGTTTTCAAAATAGAATCAACATTATTCTGTCAGTGCTCTGAAGGCAGGTTCCTTGCATCCTGTTCTTTTGATGAAATCATTTATATTTACAAACTTTATTCTTGCTTCATCATTCCTTGCTCTAATTCTGTTCAGAGACAGATAAAGGGATTTATATCACTTTGGTAAACTATCATAGAGCAGAAAATAAACAAGTAATAGTTTATAAATACCATGATTTTTAATCATTTCAGAACTTAAGTACGTAAGTACCTCTGCGCTAGGTTGATTCTGAAAATGAATGACTTGTAATGCCATTCAATGAAATATCACCAAGACCATAGTGAAAAATTTAAGATAATTTCAAGATTTATAAAGGAAGTTGCTTCCAGTATGTTCAAGAGACCTCTATGTAGATGAAACCCACAAAGTCTGATCCAAATCTCATTTCAATCAGTGACACTCTCACCCTGACTTCAGCTGTAGGGGGGATTTGGTGAGGCTTTAAGACTGACATAAGCTCCACACAGAAGGCATTCGCACGTCCTGTTCATTCTACAAGCGGCGCTCAGTCTCCGAGGACGAGCCCACCTGGGTTTTCACAGGGGACAGAGGCCTCGTTCTGCCCTGCGCGAAGGACTGTTTCACCCGGTAGCAGAGATGAGCACAGCACCAAACTTCACTCCTGCTGAAGATGGGCACAGGAGTTGGTGTTTTGCAGAAGAGGGATGGACAAGTGACTTTGCGCCTGACCAAGGAAGGCGAGCAGAGACACTAACTGCACAGATTGCTCATTCTCTAATGTTTGCACTGACTGCAAACAGGATTCTCCAAAAGCTGGGCTGCAAATACCAGAGAAAGCAGTTGAGGCACTGCAAGGTGCTGAAATAAAACTGAAAGCAGATAAAATCTCAGTCCACCAGTTCTGCTCTATTCTAGTTTGCAAGAGGAAATATTCTCCCTTGCGGTTTCTCCAAAGCAGACATATACTTAACATGTATAAAGGCAAACCATAGCAATTGCAGATACACTATGGTTATTCTTATTTTCAGAGTAAATAGAGTTATGACTGTTCTGTATTTCAGGTCAGGTGTGGTCACTTGTAAAAGCAGAAAAACATTTGTCAAATGGCAATGACAGCAGCAATGACTCTTGTAGCTGTAACACATCGACGCATAGCACTTCTTAGTACCAGATCAACACAGAGGGATTTCTGAAGAGAGCACAGAATGCATCTGTGTTGTAGTTGTGGAGGAGGGGACACACAGCCTCCTTAGCCTTTCATCCTATAAATCCACGTCTTACTGAACTACCTCTCTTGCACTGTCCTTGGGAAAATGGGCTCTGGGGAGCAGTGCAACTACCTGAAGTAGATTTACACAGCTCTACTGAATCAGCGCAGTTCAGTATTTGGAATTTCTTGTTTGTCTCTGGAAGAAGTAATGGTCAATTGAGCTGAAAGCCTTTTCCTGATCTTTGTGACCAACTGGTCCACTCTGCTCTTGAAAAGCTATTTGATGGCTATAGCATCGGGATGTCATGTGTTTTCCCAAAGACTGGACTTACAAACTTGCCCTTTTACCCAAGGCAGCTAGGTCTTTATAGCAACACTGATTTACCAAACATAGTTGATAGAAAAGTAATAGTTTAATCACATAAACATGGGACAAAAAAGTCATAATTTGTAATATTTCTGCATGTAAAGCACACTATCAGATAGTTTTAGCAAGAAAACATAGAAAAATTTGAGGAGGGATTTCGCTGAGCTAAGTATTTATAGAAATGTGTTTTATCACATTTTCCAGATGCCTACTAAAAAGTTTTCTTTGTTGAAGGCAAGCACTTAACAGGCATGCTTTGTAAATGTTACTTGCCAGGGACGTGAGATCATCCAAGGGACTGGAGGTGACCGTGCCCCTAATTGCTGCTGTAGGATAGCGTCCCTGCCAAGCTGCCAGATCTCCAGCAGTGCAGGTAACCTATCTTTTTTGTTGCCCTGACTGGTTTGCAAGCTACTGCTCCCTCTTACTGATACATCTAAGTGTACTTCAACCTTTCTCTGTTTTAATTCTCCTTTTTTTTTTTTTTTCTAGCCACATACTATAAAGTTGAAACACCCATTTGTATTTGATTGCCCATTTTCCTCAAAACTCATCCTGGAAACATATGTGTGCTTCCAGACCCACTCAACATCCACATCAACACAGCAGGAATATAGCAGACCACTTAGGTGCATAATGCATTTGTCTCACTCCACTTGGGCAGATGGGAAGGAAAATAACCAGAGCTAGCACAGCACAGCTCCCCTCAGGCACTTCTCAAATAGCAGTGGTAGTGCAGGCTGGCAATACCCCACTGCCTTAATTTTGTCCTCTCAAATGACATGAGCAACCTAGCCTGCGTAAAGCATTAATCCCCTCTGGCTCTTCCTCTCCTTCCCATTTACAGAACTGTACAACTGCACTGTTTTAAACATTGCTTGTATGGTAATTTTTCTCAGTCATCATGCAGTGCTTCATTTCTATTGGTGTTTAGGCAAAAAGTAAGTAATAGATAAGTAAAAAAAATAGGTTGCTAAATTAATTACACAAGTGAAACATATACAAAAACAACATAGGTTAAAAGAGGACTAAAAACAGTGGTATTAATAAATCTTTTAATGTTTTATGCTCGTTAGGTAGGTAGCCCACAGCTGTAAATAATAAATAGACTATTCTTTTTGACTGTGTTGTCAGTTTATTAAAAACTCATGATCACAGCTGATTAATTTATCAAGAGATCAGAGAAAGGAAAAGCTATGGGGGTAAACACGTCACTGAATACGACTCTGCAGAAATCGTTAAAGGTGTACTGAAATGACTTTGTGTTTAGGTGGTGTCATCTGTTCTCTGATGCAAAAGCAAACAGTTATATAAAAATGGAGAAAAGACAAGATATGGCTAACTGTTGTAATGGACCTTTAGAGAAAATGATTTAGTTTAGGACAGCTGAAACGGAATACATTGGTTTGGAGCAAAACTTTCACCTGTAAAATTTGCTAATGCAAAATAAAGTGCATAAATGAATGTCAGTATTGGTGTCACAAATGACATTTTAAAATCTTGGGTCAGCTAGCGAGTGAAGGAGATCACCATCCGCGATCTGTCTGGAGGTGCTTTTTGGTCATGCTTCCTCATGCTAAGTAGAGGAAGGTCTCAAGTCTTTTTAGCACCCCTACCCAAGAAAGAGCAGTGGCTGATGCTTAAGAATGTGCCTGAAGCACTAGATGAAGACCACAGACTATCCCCTCTTTGGTAAGATGGTAGGAGATTTTGGTTGTTTTTCCATAATTACCCAAAAGATTCATCTACCATATTCCATCTTCTATATTCCTTACATCATTTATTTGTGTCAGTTTTTGGGATATTGCAAACTACTTCAGGCTTTTAGGATATTCAAAAAGGCTACAGCCCTATGTGCAACATACTCCCATATTTGTGTCCCCTGTGACTTAAATCACACTAGACCTGCTTTAGGATGCCTGTAATATGGGTCAAAGAAATAAGAAAATTACAGAGCATTTAGGATGTCAACTACTTTGTAGTCTAGGGATAAATATTGACTATTGGAGAGACTGGGGTTGTAAGACACATTCAAGCCTCCCTAATCCAATTTGGACCTGATTGTCTTTAAATATAATACCAGTTAACTTAACTTTGAATTTCTAGGCTCCTACCAAACTTCCTTCATTTTCTGCCATGAAGTTCCTCTGTGCTTTATGCTGTGCTGTTCTATACCCTTCCATCTTAATCCAGTGCTGTTTCCTTCACATTTCTGAAACTCCTTTAAATGAGTCATTCTGTAACATTTTGCTGTACATCCTTATCTTGCAAAGATTGAACACATTTATCTGTACCTTTGTGAAGCTTTGGTGTAATGTGAATCACCAAGGGAGCATTTCAGGCTTTCATTTTCTCTGTGGGAGCTTATGATTAGTTTATCTTCATTGCAGGGTTCCACGTGAACAGCCAAGTCCATAATTGACACAAGAGGCCTGAAAGGGCTATCAGTGCAGGAGGAACCTATACATATTTCATCACATTGGCAGGGGTTTCTGTAGGCCTTGTGATCTTTGCAGGGGTCCCTATGGGAAATCCAAAGAGGAGAGTCTAGAGAGGAGCTGGAAAACCAGACGCCCAGGGACAGCTGTGAAGTGTGTGAGGTGGAAAGGACAGATAATGACATTGAAAAAAAAAAGGAACAGGGGAAATGTAAAGAGGTAAGAAAAGCCTCTTTTGAGTTAAGGCTTCTACAGGAAGGAAGGAGCTTAGCTGAAAGATCTGTGGGGCTTTGGCTGAAGGGAAAAAAAAATGGGGAAGAATAAGTTCAAAGTGCTCCTTGAGGGGATAATACTCCAGTAGCAGGGTAAGGAGTGTAACAAATGAGATAATAATTAAGAATAAATAAAAAATGAAGATGTGGGAAATTAAAACTTTGTTGCAAACTGTGAGAAAGGAAAACTCGGAAGAGTTAAGTGAGCAAGACGAAAGGAAAAGCCAAAAGAAGGGAAAAAAAAAAGAGAAGAACGAGAACAATGTAAAAAAGAAATGCTGAAATATATGCAGAGGAGAGAGGGGCCTGTCATTCCCTCATTTCTTCTGAATTTCAGCTAGCATACATGGTAAAAAGCTCCTCTTTTTCCATTTACATCTCATTGTTTACATATTTGTGAGAGCTTTTCCATGATGACCCATGTATATGCGATTTCTGGGCAGGGTTGTATCATTTCAGATCACAGAAAATTTTTACAGAAACTTCAGCGATGGCAGATTACAGTTGCCAAAACCCTCCAATCTTTTGTAATCTGAACAATCTTTAGTGGACAATAACTGATGGACATTTCTGATACTTAGCGGATTTTCAACAATTTCTCAACATTTGCAAGGACTTCTTATTTACTTTTGGATATACCTTAAGATTTGACTTGACTGTCACAGAATAATTTTTTCCTCTCCTCTCCTCTCCTCTCCTCTCCTCTCCTCTCCTCTCCTCTCCTCTCCTCTCCTCTCCTCTCCTCTGCTCTTCTTTCCTCACTTCTCCTCTTCTCTCCTCTTTTCCTTGTCAGCTATAGGGGGTTCTAATACAGGGTCTAGATCACATCATAGTGAAGAGCTCAGGACTCCATCCTTTGTGCCATTTGCTCATCATTCAAAGACTATGGACTGGCTTTAGGATACAAACTGAAAAAGAGAAGAAAAAAAAAGCAGTCCCTGCAAAACTGATGAAGACGTATTCCTCACAAATTACTTTGTCATAAATCAGAATATGTCAGGGAGCAGTGAACAACATTTGTAGCCAGAAATCCAGAAAGCAGTAGAAGTTCCCTTGCCTGAGGCATTGCTGTCACAAGTGGGCAACCTGCCTCTGTAAAACTGGGGGGAGAGAGAAAGTCAAAGGCAAACCTTACGCATCTGGAAATTAGTCAGCCATTCATTGTCATTCTTGCTTGCCTGCCTGTTCGGCAGCACAGTAGATTGATAAAATTGTTCCTTTATTCACAAATTGTTTGAAAGCAAACTTGCAGACCTGCAACAGGAGCAGCCTATTACTTTCAATCAAACTGCTTTACTGAAGTATTCACTTCAGCATCACACAGCATGAGGGCTTGCCTTAACACTGCACTCTACTCTTTCTTGCCTTGCTCCTCTGCAGGAACCTTGGGCTCATTGTGGTGAAAGGGAAGCAGTTTCAGGCAAGCATCACAAAACTGGCAAGCTCCCCTTGCAGGACTTTTACTTGCCTCTCTCCAGTTCAGTCCTACCCTAAAATTCTCCAAGACACCCAAATGTTTTCAAATGATTTTAAAGAAAAATCATTTCCCTCTGCCAAATCTATTTTGTGTCTTTATGTAGTCCAAATACGAAGTCCAAAGTCTCTTCCTTCTCTGAGTTGTTCCCTGTGTTCAAGTCAAATGCTCCCTTTACCAAAATTATCATCCCAGTTCAATCCTCTTTCTACCTTCCCTTCTAGTCTCACCACTATGTGCCTGTTAGGGGCACAAGTCCTTATCATGAAGGAAGCTGCTGCGGAGAGGAGAGGAGCTTGGAAGCACTGAACTCTGCACAAATGTGAGATGGAGAGGGCTCTCCTCAGCTCTCTCTGTGCTCTCAGATGTGTTTCTGGTCAGTTTTGCAGCTCCTGAAAGAACAGAGGAAGAAATATTTCTTTCTTTTTTGAATTGGCAAGCAACCAGATGGATGAGTGTCTACAAATTAAGAAATAAATAAAAATCTGAAGTCACTGGAATAAAGTTGCACAAAGCCAGTGACTGAGAGATAGAGATATCAAACATATTTTCTTTATGATTAGCTTTCACCACAATAGAAAATAGGTTTTTACATTGTGATATTTAAAGTGTTGGGCTTCAACAAACACATTTTTCAACTTGTTTCTTCTTTCTCTCATAGAGGTCTCTTTCAATAATTCAAATAAATTGTCTCTGGGAGCTAGCTTTTATGTTGTAATAACTAGGTTCTTAAATTATTCCTATAAACTGTTAGCAGGGCATCAGTCATGTCTGTCAAAGACTTGCCTCTTCTGTAGCACTAGAAGTACTGTCTGCAGAGGGGTCTACAAGTGCAAGGGAAGCAGCATTTGTTGCTTGGAAGAAATGATAGACCTTAAGGCTTATGTATAAAAGTTACACATTTTCTCTACTCATGTGAGCTGTTCTAATGAAAATATACTATTTATTCCTACTAATCTTGTGTTACTAAAATTACCTGTGCTTTGATTAGAGTCTCCAGTGTGCTTCAAACACTTCTGTGGATGTCTGCTTGTTTTAATCATCACTGGCTGCCTCTTTTGCCATCAAAGGAGTTCCTTTTGCTAGTTTTTGATATGGGAAATGCATTACTCTGGAATCAAAGAATTGTTTAACTCATCTCTGAGCACCTGGAGAGAAACCTTGAACAGCAGTTGCTGGTTAAATGTAAAATACATATTTATTAACAGCTGGGCAGATTGAGTTATAAGTTTGTACAAATCCAGTTTGTCAAGTTGTGTTTGTATTGCTGGAAGATTACAGCAGTTTCTTATGTGCATTCCAGATTTAGGACATGCCATCTCTACTTTTTTTAATACAGATGTTAATTAGAAAATTTAATGCGTACAAAAAAACAATATCTGGATTTCCTATTATATAATACCATTCAATTGAGTGTCTGTAAACATCACAGAAGCATACAATAGTAATTACCGTGATCTTGTGATTTTTATTGTAATTATTACTGGTGAAGTGGCAAATGTCACAGTAAAAATATTTGAAATGTTATATATATCAAATAGGAAGAAACGAATGGAAAACTAGTGCCCTCCTAAGCTCATTCAGTCATCTTTGCAGCCTCTTCGAGAATTTTTACAGACCTCATTCACCCCAAATCCAGTCAGCCTTCTTTATATTGTGGTGGTCAAAAACTTGTGTCCTACGTACACACGCCAATATAGAGCGAGTTTACATGAAGAATCTTCAGAGCTGTCTCCAGAGACACCCTGTATGGCTGTCAGAAGAAAATTGTTTCCTATTAAGTAAGAAACGCCTAGGACTTCAGCAGCAGAGGGAAGAGCCTGCTGATTCAGAAATCTACATCTCATTAGTGCCCATTCCAGGAAACCTAAGAAACTTCTACCCATTAGAGGCTAAGGAGACAAGCTAGGGTTGCTCCTGGAGACATTCAGAAGAAACAGTCGTGGATAAGTCATTGGGAGAAACAGCATTGCCAGGTTTCTGGCTAACACAGCAAACGCCAAAACAGATGTCCTGTCTGGAGAGATCTGCTCAGACGTCCACAGCTCAGACACCAGCGAAGGTGGAGACAGCTCCAAACTGCTTCAAGGTGGGGAAATAAAGGGGAGATATCTCCAAACTGCTTCAAAGTGGGAAAAGCAGCAGCTCGGAACATCTTGCCAAGGATTTTGCCAGAAATAATTAAGTCAGATTTCTTGATCCAATGAAATAGATAATCTCACAGTAGCAGTTTGTATTTTTTGATTCCTAGGATGACATCGCCAGTGAAAATGTCTAATACTATTTTGAGAGGTAGGATTTGCGTCGTCTCACTTCGCTCACCTGAAGGCAAGGTGTCAAGTCTAACTTTGTCATCTGGGCTCCCTCTGCCGTCGGTGAAGAGGCACAGGCGCGAGCAGAGGGCTGAGGCACCCTGGCAGGGCAGCTCTCCCCTGGACCCGGCTGTGCCTCGCACTGGCTGCAGAGGCAACCCAGGCAGCTACCTTAGCATCGACACACACGCGTGAGGCACATGCAGCGAGATGAAGCGAATCCCACCCTGGACTGCTGCCCTCTTGCTGAACTGCACCGTGTGCAGATCGAGAAAGGAGACTGAATTTGAACAAATGAGAAGCAACGGCACCATTCAGAGAGGAAACATCTGAATTATTATGAGCAAATATAAATCACCACACTGCCATCCTACAAAAGCTTTGCTCTGCTGCTAAATGGACCACAGCTGTTCTAATACTCCAGTGATTTTTAATACTCAGCAACTATTGTGGTGGTTCAGCAGTGAGTAGGCTAAACCACATTTTCCTAGAGGAAGAATAATGAAAAAAAAACCCAGAGAGACCAAGATGTAAAAATGGAATGACGAAACCTGCAGCACAGCAGGAGGGAAATGAGGGGAAAATGGAAGTTTGACAGGCTGGAAAGGTTAAGCTGCAGACACAACTCCTGGAGAGGGATCAGGGGGTCACCAGCCTATTATGAGATCAAGGGAAGACGAGTGGAGAAGCGAAGTGGAAAGAAGAGGGATCGTCAGAGGGAGAGATTAGGACAGCAGGGCATACTGCTAGAGTAGAGATCTGCCTGATTTGTGTGAAAGGAATTTGGTAGGGTTGTTATAATCCTAATCTTCTGATTAACTGAATCATTATAGAAGGATGCTGATACATACTTTGAAGAGACATGATGTCTTTTTGCATTGAAAATCATCTGAATCTGAGGGGATATCTCTCAAGCTAAAAGATATTAAAAAATGAATGTTTGGACCAGTACCTACTGCATCTGAGGGGGTATATCTCAAGTAAAAAGATATAAAAAAAATGAGTGTTTGGGCCAGTATCCGGTGCTCTGTCTTTGCAGCCAGGACAACTCATCTCCCTTCTCTACTGTCAAAGAAGGGATCCCTCAGGCACAGCAGAGATGCTGATCTCTGTAAGCACTACTGCTCTTTGGAGTCGCCTCTTAGATATGTACCCATCCGTGTGAGCAAAGCCTTGTGTATATGTGTGCTATGCTATACGAATAGGCTATACATACCTAACGGTCTATAAAATGTCAGTTGGAATTCTTTTATTTCCTCCATTGACCTTAACCTTTTTTTTTTAAATCGTCCTCAGATTCTATTCAGCATTTCTTTTTACGCACGTCTGTTTTGTTACACAGTTCCCAACACAGAGCTCAGTATCGGTTAACATGGAAAAGGATTTAAGGAGTTCTGATGCGTGTTTGCTCATGACAGCACCTCTGCAAACTCCAGACTTCATTTTCCTTTTTCTTTTTTTCATTTCATGGCCACAAATTGATGGAGGATAGACGACTAACTGAAGAAGTGTTATATTATTCCTACTCCTATCTTACATCCTTCTCTCACTATCCATTTAGCGACCCCTGTTAAAGTTTGGAGCTTCCTCTTCACACTGATATGATACAGCCTTTCAGATGTTCTTCCATGGGTAATTGCTTTCCAAATAATCAATCATTTGGCAAAGAACAAATGAAATAATCATCTGGGATTCTTTTTTGCTAGGATAACATAAGACCAGGTATGTGACATTTTGTTTGAATTAAGACTAATCATATAAACACTGCTCTAACTACTATACTTTATAGTAGTAGGGTCTTATTATTTTCTGCACATCTTTTTTCTTTTTTTTTTGGTGCGTGTGTGTGTGTGTGAGAGAGAGAGAGAGAGAGAAGTTTTTTCTTTCTAGTAAATTGCATATCCATGGAGGATTTGGGGGAACTCAGAGAGTCAATCCAATTCAGAGTGGGATAGCAGTTATTGTGGGCTAAGTCTCTTATCTATCCCCTTCAGCTGTTTTACTTTTCTGCTATTCATGGAAACATAAAATTAAAAGTGGAATCAACTCAGAGGCAAGAGCCCATCAAGAGACTTAGGAGAAATAAGTTATGGGGAGAGATTCTGACCAATTTCATGCAGCTGCGATAATGTGCTGATGTCTCTCTTTTTAAAATATGCATACAGTAGATTTGGTATTTCACAAATATTGCTGTTTTATTTATCTTTGTGGGTATCAAAGCAAGTATCAGAAGAAATCTGAAATCAGATTGGTAATGGGCTGGTTTTTTAAGAAGTGGGATTTGTGGAATTCTGCTTTACCACGCTTTGTGTGGTGAGAAATGATTTAGCTACAGGGAAGAATAGGAAGCCTGAAAATGGATTAGCTGTTCCTATAGGAATAGCAGAAGTATAAAGAAGAATAAGTCACGATATATACTTGATTCCATGCATACTTCGTATTATGTACACACTAGTGTGAATCAGCAGCTTGTGCTGTTGAATTCAGTGGTTCCCATGTTGTAAAACTGATATGAATAAAAATTAAGTCTGATGGAGCAGGCTTTCTGTCATGCTTCATAGGATACATCACTGTCTTGCACCCTCTGGTCCTGGAGCAGAGAGGGATTTGCATTTCTTCTTGTTTGCTACTTACCAGTGCTCTAAAGGATGACAGATTCGTATGTTCCCCCGATGACCTAGATTGCTAGAGGTGGAGATGAGCCTGGCCATGCTGCCTTTTTCAAGCAAACCACTCTGCCGGGTTTCTATTCTGGGGATGGCATTAGGTAATGCACACTGACAGATAAAATCTCTTATGTAAGGAGTTCTCCCAAGGGAAGATCCTTTGCCCCTTGTATCACAGCAATGTAAAAAAAAAAAAAAAAAAAAAAAAAAAGATGAGAGAAAACTTGCCTCTTGTATCCCATCCCATCTGCTGCTTTCTCAGTCTGGCAGGTCCTTCCCACAACGCCAGTAAGAGAGACTAGCACCAGGGTTCAGAAGAGAGATCAGCTCCCGCACACAACACAGAGCGCTCGTGGCATGCAGACAGGGCTTTGCACTAGGCAGCAAAATGTCCAATGGAAAAATTTACAGTAAAAGGCAGGAAAAAAGAAACTCTGTAGTGTCTGGGGGATAGGTAGGTGAAACTCTTTTTCTTGGATATGATTGTATTGCCATGGCCAGTACAGAACATTTATGGGAGGAAAGACTAATCGAGCTGGGCCCGTTTAGTCTGGAGAAGAGGGGATGGAGAGGAGATCTGATCAACATGTACAAATACCTGAGGGGAGAATGCAAACAGCAGGAGGCAAACTCTTCTCAGTGGTGGCCAGTGACAGGACAAGGGGTAAGGGGTATAAGTTGAAACACAGGAAGTTCCATCTCCACATGAGGAAGAACTTCTTTCCTGTGAGGATGACAGAGCCCTGGAACAGGCTGCCCAGAGAGGCTGTGGAGTCTCCTTCTCTGGAGATCTTCCAAAGCCACCTGGATGCCACCCTGTGCCATGTGCTCTAGGTGTCCTTCCTGGAGCAGGGAGTTGGACTAGATGATCCCCTAGAGGTCCCTTCCAACCTCAACCTTTCTATGAGTCTGTGATTTTGTGATTCTTCCTTGGCACTCAAGTCAGGTTTCCTCATGTTCAGGAGTAGCCCTGACTTAAAGCAAACACGTCGCAAATGAAATCTTTCTTCGCCGTTTGGAAGCTCTCTAGAGCCGCTTGTAGAAGAGCATCTTGAGCGATGTCCCAGCCCCACCAGCTGCCCTCCCACAGCAGCCCATGGAAATCCAGAGGGGCTGGAGGTGCAGGATAGGGTTGCCCTTTCCCTTCCTGCAGTCCCCAGGTTGGGAGCCCCATGAGCTGCCCCCACACAGAGACCCCCCGGGCTGTCATTGGCCCAGTCACCACATCGCAGTGTGACACGGGGGCTCCGGCTGTGACCTCAGCCACGTGCAGCGGCGCCCGGCCCTCAGTTCGATGCTGTGCCAGCGTGGGGAGAC
>JAWLRI010000436.1:2647543-2690793 GCA_034781795.1 Crypturellus tataupa | reverse complement strand
CGGAGCGCCTCCCTGGACCAGCGCGGCCTCCGCGGCTTCCAGCGCAACCGGCTGCTGGAGGCCATCGTGCAGCGCTACCAGCAGGGCCGTGTCGCGGCCGCCGCTGCCAAGTGCCAGCTCTGCGACCGCAGCCCACCCGAGCCGGCCGCCGTGCTGTGCGAGCAGTGCGAGGTGCTGTACTGCGCCGCCTGCCAGCTCCGGTGCCACCCGGCCCGCGGGCCCTTCGCCAAGCACCGCCTGGTGCCACCGCCTGGGCACCCTGGAGCACCCGGGGGTGGTGGCAGCGAGGCCGGCGGGAAAGGGGCTGCTGGCGGCAGCGGTGGCGGTCGCAAGGTGCCGACGTGCGCGGAGCACGACTTGGAGAACTACAGCATGTACTGCGTGAGCTGCCGCAGCCCCGTGTGCTACCAGTGCCTGGAGGAGGGCCGGCACGCCAAGCACGACGTCAAGGCCCTGGGCGCCATGTGGAAGCAGCACAAGGTAAGGCGCGACGTCCTGGCGTGAGATGCCTGCAGTGGCCCCTTCGCCCCGGCTGTCAGGCCTCCCTGTGCTGTGGGCTGTTCACAGGGTCCTGGGGAGGCCTCTTTGGCCCTCCTTCCTCTTGCCAGTGGCTGCGAGCCTGGGGAGGGTGCAGGATGCTCCTTCTGTTGTAGCTTCCCCCCACTTCTACTTCTGTCAGTGAGGGAGTGCGGCCTGGGGCCACTAGAAACTTTTAGGTGTGAAAGTGTGAAAGGGACACATTGGAGACTTCCCAGCCTCATGTTGTGTCACGGGGCCCTTTGAGGATAGAGGGAGAGGGAGATGCTCAAAGAGGCCAGCAACAGTGGCTGGGAGGTCCTATTGTGACAGAAAAATGCACCAGGAAAAGCAGGCGGGTAAAGCACCTTCTGGCTCACCTATTATGTTAGTTGAATTCATTCTGCCCTGACACTGAGGATCCTTTTCTCTCCCTGGAGCTCCTCCAGCAGATTGCAGGGTGTCTCACCGGGCAGCAAGTGCTGTTGGCCGAAACCCGGTAGAGTCGCTGGGCTGTTTGAACACAATATCCCCTTTAAAACTCAGACATTCAACTATTTGAGTAAAGAGCAAGACAGAATAAACTTAGAAGTTAAAAAACAGTGCAGGAAGTTGGTTCATTCTTGTTCAGCATGGTGGGCCGAGGGGGCAGTTACCTGTTATTGAATAGGAACATGGAGAGGAGACTCCAACACCTCGGTGCTGAGGCAGATTCCTTGGAGCTCCCAGCTGTCCTTTGAGAGAAGGACTTGTCCTACAGGCCATGCCAGGAGCTCAGGTGGCTCTGCTGCCCACAGGGCTTCTTCCTTTTCACGCCATGGCAGCTGGCAGAAAGAGAAGCACTGAGGGACCATTTCAGACTCCGCATGAAAGGCCAAGGTCAAGACTGATCCCAGCCATCTTCAGCAATGTACTTCTTGAGCTCAACCTAACCTAAGATAATTGGCAAGGGAAAAAGGACTAAATTTTAAAGCTTTAATTTTAAAGAAAAATAATACCACTTGATGTGAACTGCACTGTTTGTCCGTGAGAAAGATAAACTACTTCAATGTGTTTTTAGTTGGAATATTTTCTGCCAAGGGCTTAGCCATCTCCTCACTAGCATGTGATTATTACTTGTTTAGAGGAGAAATTCTCTTGACTGATAAGCAGCAGATCACAAATTCACAGCTTTTGCTACTTATGCTAATGGCAGAATCCAATACTGAGCAGAATTATTTTAATGAGCAGTGACAGAATTCAATGTTCAGATATGGCTAATCTCTTGCAGACTGTGAGAGACCAGCTGGTGTTGTGTTAAGGTCTAGTTCAAATTAAAATTGTTTAATGCCTTTTTGAAGAACATGATAAACTCTGGGGTAATCTGAATGCAAAGTCAATTATTTTCTTTCTTTCTTTCTTTTTTTCTTATTGTCAAATACTGTCAAAAGAATGAACGATACTGTGCTGTTTTGTGTTTTCATCTTTTTTTTTTTTTTCTGGGAGTACACTGTCACACTGTCACAGAAAGTGATTCTTTCCTTGTTATATATAGTCTCAACCTTAATATGAAAATTCTAGTGAAATCAAAAAAAAAACCCTCAAAATTAACTAATTTTGTAACTCTGAAATTGTTCCCTCATGGACATTATTTTTTCTCAGAACAATATTCTTGGCAGAATAAATATAATGGAGCTGTATAGACAGACAGCCTAAATCATCAACTCACGTCCATTCAGATAAATTGCTTTGGAATTAGATACTTGTGCTTGGAAATAGTTCTCACATACAGCAATTTCTACAAGTTTATTACCTGTAGCATTTTTGTCCAAGCCATAAATTACTTATATAGAAATGTTGTACATTGAATGGAATGCCAAATGTAATGCAGGTTTTACGTGTTCTCTCCAAATAATCCAGGTATAGCTGGTAAAGAGACAAGTATAAAGGCTTGTTTGTCACAAGCACTCTTAGACCAGCAAATTTAACAGCTTGACATTTTTCTGTAACAATATAGTTGGTGATCAGCAGATAGGCATCTGCTTATCTCCCGCCAAGGCAAAGCGACCAGTTTTCTTAACCTTGGCTTTCAGTACCATTTCCTCCCTCCCACAGGGCACTATTATGCCACAGCTCAATTTTACTACTGACTTAGACCTGTTTTTGACAATTGCTGTGCCCATCCTCAGCCTTTGGAGCCTTTTCAATGCCACCTCTGCATTAGTCTATTGTAGAAACCGTTTGACTACTGCTTTGTCTGGGCCTTATCTAATGATATAGTGGTATATTACAATGTATAGTGGCATATCTTAGAGTGCGTAAGCTCGTCTGTTTAGTGTTTTAGACCACGCAGTGAGAAGTGCATTTACACCCTCAGCTATAGTACTGGCTTGGTAATTGTACAAGACTAGCTGACCCCTGTTAATGGCACAGGTTTTCCCATTACGCTGCTGTATGCAACTTCTCTTTTAAAGAAACTGAAAAACAATGCAAAGTGGTGGACATATTTAAGCTCTGCCCACTCCATATGGATATATACACACACACACACACACACATATATATGTATAAGTGCTAGGTGATATGAAGGAATAGCATCAGAAAGTCCAGCTGGATAGGCCTGTAGAGGTCTGCAAAGGGCAGGCAGCCTGGCTGTCAAAGGCAAATATTGGTGCTGGAGTGCCTCTGTTTTGTGCTGACCTCAAGAGTTGTGTTCCCAAAACCTGAAGGTTGTTTCAGGACTCAGCACCAGGATGAGTTTATTTAATCAATAGTTAATCTGCTGCTAGAGAGAGGTGGAAGGAAACAAAGTCAAATGAGCATGAACTGTTTGTTTGAAAAAACATGATGGAATTATCTGGCTCATTTTCTAAAATCAAAGGAAGCATGAGTCTTCCATGCCTATCTGGATTTAATTACTTGCTCTCATTATCTCTCTGTCCCTGTGTTTGATAGAAGTAGAAAGTTTGTGTCCATCTCCAGAATCCCCATTTTCTGTTGTGAGACCAAATATTAAGCTAAAGTGGCAGTATGTAGAATACTGTTTGTCTGGAGTTATTGTGTTAGTCAGTGGAGCTTGCTTGTAATGTCTCAGTTTGGCTTTGAGTAAATATTTTTGCAGCATGGGAGATTGCTCTGAGTGTACAGGGCATTTTTTATGCTTTGCTTGGTTTACTAAGGGCTTAGTCATATAGCTCCATTTGATTTTAATGGGAAATACATGACTGAATTCCTCTGCTTTGTAAGGTATCTTTTACACATGCTTTGAAAAACAATGCTATTATCTCTAAGTGGGTTTCATAAATGGAGATCTGGTCTTCTCCTTAGTTTCATGCTGCACTTGCATTAGTGCAACCACAGCTTTTAACGAGCACGGAGGTTCACTTAGGAGCCCTTTGATCAACAACTTTGTCAGGACTTTCTATTCCAGTTCTGCCGAATGGTAGCGTGCCAGGAAATGAGGGTGACTGTGCTCCCTGACATCAGTACTTATGTTGGTTACAGTTCATCTGCGTGGACTCAGATTTCTATGGCTCCTGTGACAATTGTACACAATTTTTTACTCTTTTTATTTTTTTTTTCTGGTAAAATAAACTTTGTATCTGATTTCAGATTGAGAACAGACGTTGGAGAGGTAAAGTTTTACATTTGTCGGTCCAGTGATTGTCTTCAATGTGAAAGACAGCAGGCCTTGCCACACTGGGACAATTCCAGTGGGCCAGTCACTGGCAGAACACAGGATGCTTTTGCCCGTTATTTCTTTCTTCCTCCTCTGCTGCTTTGTCATATTCCAGTTTCACCTTGTCATATACCAGCTTGACAAGCCAAAGACTCAAGCGTGGAGGGGACTCAAGCATGTGGATAGAGGGGAAGGTGCAATCCAGAAGAGTGTGCTTTAAATCTCAGTTAGCTCATGGAGAGCTAGTTTAAAGTCTTGATGGGCTGATCTGGCAGAAAATAAGGACCTTTTCAAGGGATTAGGGTCTTATCCAATGAGTCCGCTAAGCTTTCAATCAAATATGATTGTTTTCCTTTTTTGTTTGTTTGTTTGTCTGTTTGTTTGTTTTTTGTGTGTGCATAGTGGTAGGAATTTGTGTAAGAGAACATTGAATAAATATTGACAGACAAACACAATAATGGTCAATTACATTTGTTACAAGTGTGTTGTAGCAGAGCATGTTATATTTTCAGATTTGGTGCTGATGTAATCCCTACAACTGGGCCTAAAAGGGAAAGTTTGTGCAACTACAAGGAAAGCAAAAGAAAACAAAAACCTAGACTGGCTTCTTTTTTTTTTTGTAATTGAGTTCTAGTTCACAGTAAGGGTGAGTATATACCTCCTTATAGTACAGCTGCACAGAGTTACCCAGTTACTCTGTCTGTATAATGCTATCTACCTTAGGGACTGAGATGTGAAACATGCATTAGGAACTGCCACACTCCAATCTTCTTCCTTCTGCTCAAATGAGTGAGAGAAAGGGAGGATGTGGAGACATCCAGACTATCAGGAAGCAAGTTCAGTCTTGCCAGCATGAAGAAGAGGTGAGCTGTGCCCTTTGCAGAGATGGAATTATTTACTTCCCTTCGGGAGCAAAAGGAGGGTAGAGAGTGAATGATGATTTACTGACTTTAAATTAAGTCTCCTCTTAGAGAACTTGGAAACATTATGCCTTCCCACATAACAACGTTATATCTGAAGGTGCCTTATAGACCTAAGGAATCAAGAGGAGACTCTAATGTTCTCAAAGTCTGATATTAGAAAAGATATTTTGTTTTCTGTTTCCTGATGTCAGTTGCTATATCCATTTGCTGTGGATTATTAACTGATCTTTGGCAATCTGGTAGCTGCCAAGTCTGGCTAAGGAGTAGATGCAAGAAGAGACTAATATTCTAACTTGGGAGTTGGCACCAGAGTCCAGATCTTGTGTTAGATGTACTGTCTGCCAGCAAAGCCAGGTACCAGAGCAAAACCAAAATGGCCTCTTTGACACTGACTGATGAGACCTATCATGTCACCATTAAGTGTATTTTTACTAGAAAGAACTAATGCACGGTCTGGACTTGTCAAGGGCTGGCAAGTGGAACCACATGGTTTCTGAAGTCCTCATCAGGCTTGGAGGAAAGCTATGTGAAGAATGACACTGCTCAGGTGATAGGAGCTCTGGAGGTGCTCAGGAGCAGCTGGGAACCTGCTTCTTCAGTCTGGAGATCTCAGCTGCTAGCTGAGCAAATGAAAATTTTGGTCTTCAGTGTGAGCTTACAACAGATACACTCCTTATCTCCCATCAGGAGATAAGGATCCCAAGGAGGCCAATGGGATCCTGGCCTGCCTCAGGAGGATTGTTGCCAGCAGGTTGAGAGAGATGATCCTGCCCTTCTACTCAGCTCTGGTAAGGCTGCACCTGGAGTATTGGGTGCAGTTCTGGGCTCCCCAGTACAAGAGGGACGTGGAGCTTCTAGAGAGGGTCCAGCGGAGAGCCACGAAGGTGATTAAGGGACTGGAGCATCTATCGTATGAGGAAAGACTAAGTGAGCTGGGCCTGTTTAGTCTGGAGAAAAGAAGACTGACAGGAGATTTCATCAGCATGTTCAAGTACCTGAGGGGTGAATGTAGGGAGGATGGGGCCAGGCTCTTCTTGGTGGTAGCCAGTGACAGGACAAGGGGTAATGAGTGCAAATTGAAATGCAGGAAGTTCCACCTTCATGTGAGGAAGAACTTCTTTCCTGTGAGGGGGACAGAGCCCTGGAACAGGCTGCCCAGAGAGGTTGTGGAGTCTCCTTCTCTGGAGATCTTCCAAACCCACCTGGATGCCACCCTGTGCCATGCGGTATAGGTGTTCCTGCTGGAGTAGGAGGGTTGGACTAGATGATCTCTAGAGGTCCCTTCCAAGCTTAGCCATTCTGTGTGATTCTGTGTGTGATCAGGCAAAAGTTATCCAAAGGTTTTTATTTTTTTCCTGTTTTTCCAGAAATATTCATTCTCTGATTAGGTTGAGGCATGGAAAACTGGGGCCCCAAAGAAACACATTACTGTGCAGCTTAAAAATGTAGATTTGTCTTTGAGGTTCTAATGTGTCTTAGGTGTGATTGAATCTACCGCACTGATAAAGATTGCAAGCTTTGATGGAAAAAAAAGCACTATTTTGGTAAGCTTGGGGATTTTTCAGCATGACAGATGTTACTATGTAAGACTATTATTTCCTTATATATGTGGGTAGTTGTCTTTTTAAAAGGTATTTTGACTTATTAAGTCATTGCAGTAAAGTGGAGTGTGTAGACACAATAGTTGACTGCCTCCACATGCATATTTTACCTTTATTAAATCTTATTACAATTAAAATCTTAATTATTCTTTTCTAGCACAAACGCTCTGTTTGTGTAAGAGTACATGTGACAACAAGTAAGCCTTTTAGCACATTGCTAATTGGTAAAATCAAGGATTAGTAAGAAATACATTTGCATTTTATCTCTAATATTTCTTTTTTTTTTTTTTTTTACTTCAGGCACAGCTATCTCAGGCTTTAAATGGTGTTTCAGATAAAGCAAAGGAAGCAAAAGAATTTTTGGTTCAACTGAAAAATTTATTGCAGCAGATTCAGGTAACTGTAGAATATTAGTGCTTTGTCTAATACAGTAATCAATAGAGCTGAGTGAATAATTTATTTGATGACTTTGTCTCCTTTGCTGTTCTCATATTTCCTGGAATCATCTAACCCTCTTGAATGTATTTGCTAGACAAAATTATTCATCAAATAATGTCTGCAAATCTCTCTTAACATTTAGACTGGTTGTTTTCTGTTTATTGCAAGAAACTGATACTTAATACTGAACATCTGAGCTGTGTGGATTAGTGTTTGATTGAATCCATTGGTCATGCTCTAGGCTCATGCCTGACTGTAATTCCTTAAACTGGGCACTTAGTGTAAATTCTTATTTTTACATATTCAGAATTAACTTCTTGTTTGTCATTTAACATTTGCTAAAAATGTGTTTGTTTCTGGATAAAATCCAGTCAATCTGTTTACCAGAGTATTTATAGGAAGTCAAAAAAGAAAAAAGAAACTAATGTTGTCAAATCAATTTGGTCACTTAATGAAGAAGAAGACATTTTCATGTATGTAATTGGACAGAGTTAATAATCAGAAAAGGACCCCTGGTTAGTGTGATAACTGAAGACACAAAACCAAAATGAAACAGATTTCTTTTTCAACTAAATTTGGACTCTTCTGGGTTGGGGGTCAAATGATCTGCAAGTCCCTTCTCACCCTACAGAATATGACTGAGTTGGAGCTTCCCCACAATGAGCTTGCAGGGTCCAGGATGGGATGCTTATTATCTGCAGGAACACTCTGCTGCAGTATGACTTCTGTGGAACATGAAATATCATCTCCTCTATTGTATGCCTGCTCTGCTGGTTGTCCATCTCTCATCAGTGAGCAAGTCCTGCTTCTGTCACTAACAGAAAGCCAAAACAGAGGTTTGAAAATCTGTATTTGGCTTAGAATTTAATCATTCAGAAGTTCCCCTTAACACTCCAGGCTGTGAATTCACATCGCAAATGCTGCCAAAGTTCTCAAACTGCCAAACAGAGGTAGCACAAGCCACCCTCGTGTTCTTCTGTGACACTGCCCAATGTGAAGGAGGTTAAAAACGGAATAAAAGCACATCTAACTGAGAGAAACCAGCATGAGGCTACCAACGCATACCTGCTCCATGACATGTTTTGGACATGAGAGATTTCTCTACTGACTTGAGATATCTAAAAGTTCATCTAAAGCTCATCTAACCTAGTCACTTAGGCTTCCTCCATTGTCCAGGGATACAGCTAGACACTTCTAGAGAATTCCTCTTCCTATATGCGTTGATAGTTATTTTAGGTTGGGATAACTCATCCCAAAACAATAATTTGTCACCAATATTTTCTTTAGTCACCTACCTCCATTAAAAATGCATTTTTCTCTCTTGAAATCTAAAGCTGGCCTATTGCAACTGTTTATGACTAAGCTGTAAAATCTTTTAATCTGTTTCAATAAAATCACTGGCAAATTGCTCTGCAGAAGGGAGCTTCTACTATTAGATCAAAAGACCAGGCAATTCCTTTTATGTAGCTCATTGTTTAAATGCTAGAGAAGGGCTCAGAAGAGGAAATGGTATCTGCTGATTACCCTCTAGAACGTAGGTATGTCTGGATGCAAAACTAGATATGAACCTTACATGTTTAGCCAGTCACCAGCATGAATCTGAATGAGGACATGATTTAATGAGGACATCAAATTTTAGCAAACCAGAATGTAAGGATTAATCTCCTGCATATGTATTATTAAGTAAAACAGAGTTAGGGCACAGCCCTGAGTGCTGGGTCATGATTGCCCAACAGTGTAACTCTTAATGAGGTCCCCAGCATAATTTTGTCCCATGACAAATGTCCTTCATCCAGGTGATATCTGAGCAGGATTAGGTGATAGTATACACTAGGGATTACTCTCACTAGACAGGTTGCATACAGCCATGCTACTCTGCGGAGAAGAGTTCAGCTATGTCATGAGATGATGTTTGCCTTCTGGCCTATGGGCCAGAGAACAAATCATGGGCTGTTTTATATGGTAGAATGGACACATTCTGTGTGTGTAGATTTATATCCAGAATTGTGTGTCTCAGTTCGGGTTAGGACTAATAGATATCTTATTATGGTGCCACACACAAATACAAACATTTAGCCCTCAGCAAAAATGCCTTAAAATGTATGTTTACACAAAGGAATGATTCATATATACATTTTATTATCTTGTTTCAATGCACAGAACAGATAGTCATCCACAACCTTTTCTTCCCTCTCTGATCTTGCCAGAGCTACCAGGAACTGTGCCTTTACCACGCCTGGAGCAATCTGCAAATTCATAACCTACTTTTCTTATTTTTGTGTTTCACAGATCTGGTAGTTTCTGCTCATTTTCCTTCCTTTCTCTTTTATGAGTCCACTTTTAAACCTCTCGGTCTGCTCTTTTTAGAAACTTCCAGTTTCTTATTGCCTCTGTTGTTTCCTTGTTCTTCCTTGTTGCTGTCATTATCCGATTTTCACATTTTCCCATCTGCTGTAGCAATTTCATCCTTTCCCATTTGAAAAAGGCATACTGCCAAATACCCTGTTTGATGTGTGAATGGAAAACAAGGAGAAAAATGCTGCATCACATCCACTTACTAATTTAGCTTGTACACAGGCAGCAGTGCTTCAAGAGTGTCTTGGTGGGAGGAAGCTTAAGGGGTAGTCAGGTGTGATGCAGGTGGAGGCGGCAGAGATACAAACAGGAAGAGTCTGCAGCAAACGTGTGCACAGTAACTCAGCTGTCTGGTTCCTCCATGCCCCTGTCTCCTCTTGGCGGTAGGTGGTAGGACTTCCATGGAGGCCAGGTCAAGCATTTTCCAAGGAAAAATGAGCCTTCTTCCCTCAGCTGCAGAAAGGGATGCATGGATCATAGTGGGGGGCAAAAAAACAATGTGGTGCTGAAAAATTTGCCCTCAAAAGAAGACTAAAGCAAATGAACTGAAAAGAGAAGAGAAATGCATACACAAAAACTAGAAGAGAATTATGAGTTGGGAGTGTGTAATGGCTCACCATGAAGATGCATTCTCCTCAAGCATGTGTTTAAAATAACCTCACTTTTAATAGTGGGCTATGGGGAAAGCTGAGGGGAGAATTGAAGGTCTGCTGGAAAAAGGAGCCTGAAAGCTTTCTCTATTTTCTAGTCTGACAGGCAGACAAAGCAAGGAAGAGCCTGCCATTGAATGAGCGTTCCAGTGCTTTCCATGGTAGTGAAAATTGTCCTCAGCAAGTGTGTCAGTACAAGACCTTTTGGTCCCGTTTACCTACACATCTACAAATGCAAGTGGAATTCTGTGGCAGCACCATTTGTTCAGAGATTAGATCCCCGTTTATGGACAGGACTTTATGTAAAGCTAATGTGATACAAAGGCCTTGCTCAGGTCTCAGTGGGGAGTGAAGTGGAATGTACCTGATATCCTGCTGTCTACCTAGCAGGGAGTTTTATCACAGTGTGAAAAACAGACTGCCCGGTATTTTTCTTTTGAAAAGTTAATTGAATATGTGTTTCCGGAGAAGATACAAGCTAGCTACATTTGACAAGTGCTGGCTATTTTTTTAAAAGTACTTGAGGCAATGGATGCAATCTCAGGAATAATATTTGTACCCGAGTTACTTCCTTGTAATCAGACTGTGGATCAGATTCTGGACTGTAATTCTGCCAGTTATTTCAAAAGAGTTACAGTAAGGTAATTAAGCAGAATAGAGCTGAACTCTCTTATAATGTATATACATATAGGTATGCACTATATATGTCAGGTTTAGATTTTAAATTACGTTGCATTAATGCGTGTTCCAAGCAACAGTTGTCTGGCAAATGCCAAGAAGTGAAGGTTTTATATAATCCTATTTTGTAGCATAGCATCTTACAATTTTACTTTACAGCAAGCCATTGTTAAAGATACAACTATAAAGAAAACAAAAAGGGAACAGAATATGCTAAAGTCTTGAAAGAAAATCTTTTCTGAATGGAAAACAGGTAAGAGTGAGCAAGAGTTTCAGCTGTAAAATGCACTTTCTTTGATGAATATGACTCTCACCTTCTTCTAGGAGAACGGGTTGGACTATGAAGCCTGTCTTGTTGCTCAGTGTGATGCCTTGGTTGATGCATTAACTCGTCAAAAGGCAAAACTGCTCACAAAAGTTACCAAAGAACGTGAGCACAAGCTAAAGGTGAGCACCACTATCATAAGCTGTGAGTATTCAGGTGAGCAAAGCTGCTAATAACTGGTATTAATGGGCATTTTAAGTTTCCAGCCCTTTACAGTGAAAATTCCTATTGACCAAATCCTAAAGTCACTCAGCATGTTCAAGCTTAGCATTTCCATAGACCTGTGTTTTTACACTAAAAATTAGAGGTATGATTCAGCACTCTGCTGAATTAGGCCATTAGTCTTTACTTATATGATGTTTTTGGCAACCTTTTAAGAGATGCTCAGCATTGAAACCTGTGTGTGATTTACATTTTCACTACTTCCAAAAGCAAGGAATCCCTGTGAGCAGACTAAAGAGTACTTGTCCAAGTAAGATTTTGGGTCTCTCTTGAAATCTTATAGATCAGACAAGCCACCTTCAGAGATCTTCTACTCAGAAGAAATAAAGAAAATGCAGAAAAGGGAGGGAAAAAGAAGATATAACTGGTTGAATAAAATGACAATAAAGAGATCTCTAAGTGGACAAAAATCCTTGAAATATGGAACTTCTTAATATTGAGATATTATAGTGCTAGTAACAGTAATATCTTAAACATAAGGAAGAACTGAAGTAAAAAATCTAAAGTGGAAATCAATGAATAAAATCTAGTCATGATCAGCATTTCAAAAAGCTCCATGCTTAACAGGAAGCAGAATTTGGGATGTCCTACTAGCAGCACCCATTTATCCTGCAGTTTATACCTGTTAACCTGTTATACTCAAGAGATGTGCTATTTTACACAGAACTACTAGGTCTGTTTTAAGTAAGTCGTGTGATAGCCGAACAAAATCCCAAATCTGGAAAAGTGAAATACATCTGTTTCATTTCTTTATCCTAGTAGTGCATCCTGAAATAGAACAGGATCAGTTGTGAACTGTGAAGAAAATGATAGTCTATGGTTTGCAAGAAGTACTCTTGTTATCTTCCTCTACAATACTTTTGTTTAGGTCAAAGATTTTTTGAAAGATTGAATTTTAGTGAAAATTTAATTATGTGTGAATATTGAAAATGTAAAAACATGTTCTGTGCTCTTTCCTCCCCAAGTAAACCTGAGCTTTGAGCAATTAATCTGCTCTGAAAATTGAGATTCACTGTGCACAACATTTTGCCAAACTAATTATCGATATTTACAATACAGAGCAAATGAGTGTAGCTGATGGAGATGTGGCAGTGCCCATATGGCAGCTAAATCAGGCATAGCTTTAACACTCTTTCCATTTGTTGCCTCTTCTCTTATAATTTATGCAATTAAATGGAAGCTGAGGCAGTCACCAGAACTGTACTGATATTTGTTTTCCAGATTGTTTGGGACCAGATAAATCACTGTACACTGAAGCTACGCCAGTCAACAGGGCTTATGGAATATTGCCTAGAAGTTATCAAAGAAAATGATCCCTCTGGGTTTTTACAGGTATTTTCCTTTCCAGTGTTGCAGGGAGAAAAACATAATAAGGGCTTCCAAATTTAAAAATAGACTGCTTGGCTAATTAGCCTATTCCACCTCTGAGACAGGTTCACCTTAACTCCTGTTAGTAATATCTAGAAGACCATCTAGTCTGGTGATTGTATGAATTTCCAGTGAAGTCACTCTTCGGACAGACAGACTGGCTGAGGTGTGGAATTAGCATGACTGGCTGAGGAGGTGGCCACTTGGCACAGTACATGCTATCCTGGCCACTTGATGAAGTGAAATGATTCATATAGATCACATGCATGTACAGTTACACTCCTGCTAAATTGCTGAGTTTTGGGGTGCTTACTTCTGGGGAAATATGACTAAACAGTGTGTTTATTGTATACTACACATATATACATACTTTCTACTACTTGTGTAGTATACAGTAGTCCATACTGAGAATGTGTGTGGTCTGAAGTAATAGATGGTTCAGGAGCGACATCGAAAGAGAATAAAATGCCCCAATGCTTATGAACTTAATGATCTGTAAAGAGCCAATTTAAAAATTGAAACTGTCAGGTAAACCAATGTTGCTAAGATTCTATGGATTATCTGTTTTGTAGTCACACAACATATAATTCATACCAAATTGAGAAAATCTGTTCATTAACTTCTAAGATAACAGCTTATTTAAGTGCATACATAAATTCAGAATGATCCTGGAAATTGTTTTAAATACTAGTTTCAACAATGTAGACTTGGACTTGTGACCATTTCTCTTCCAATAGATTGATTAATGATAACCGCATAAAAGTTGTTGGTGTGCCAAGAAAAAAGAAAAGCTCTACACAGGTGATTAGGGATTTGCAAAACGAACAGGTTTGAAAACCATTGATTTAAGCATTCATTGAACTTCAAGCTATATTTTATTCTCTGATTAACTTCAGTAGAACTGAAACACACGTTTATGTGAATAAGGACATTTTCTTGATTTGAACCCAAAATCTTAACATGGTCATTGACTATGACCCATGTGTAACTAGATGAATCAGTGAGAAATAGACTTTTTTTTCTGAGAAAGTTATATTTTTTTCCACTGTTGTTCACACAGAAGACAATCTGAGCCCTTTGAGACAGACAGATACTTTGGGCAGCTCCCTTCCCTGCAGAAATCAGCTTAAATGGTACCAGCACTGCCATTCCCTCATGCTCAGAATTTATAGAAGAAATATCTCACATAGGCAAGACAAGTGAAGCTGTACAAAAGGAAACAAAGAAGCAGTAGTTTTTTAAACATTAAAATGGCAGCGATGTCTGTGGGAATCTGCCTAAAGAGCTAGAAGCAGCTGGCAGAGATAGGGACGATGTAATCCAGCAAGGCAGTAGTGCCTTGGTCTTCTGCAGAATCATTTAATTAATAGAATTAATTTATTTTGTCTTAT
Source organism: Crypturellus tataupa (assembly GCA_034781795.1). Classification (NCBI taxonomy): domain Eukaryota; kingdom Metazoa; phylum Chordata; class Aves; order Tinamiformes; family Tinamidae; genus Crypturellus; species Crypturellus tataupa. Next base: position 2,676,668 of record JAWLRI010000436.1, on the reverse strand, counting down.
TATTTTAACTGCCTTATTAATTGCCTAACAAGAAAGGCACATCAATCAAAATGATGTGTATGTGGCTGTCAGGACCTGCTGCACACTTGAATGCATGTTAGAGGGTTGTCACAATATCCCTAAAGAACAGAATGAGAGTTAGTCAACTTAAACCTGTTATCACTGCAGAGTCACTTGTTACTGTCATGTCTGGTCTCAAACAGGAGGTAGGAATGTATGATGTATATAATCCCAAGACTACAAAATATTTTGACAGCTTGCCAGCTGGATGCTACAGGGCAGGTGAAACCTTACCTTACCTACATGCTAGCTAGAGATGTGTTTAGTTTTCATTTCAGCTTACTTTTCTTAAAAACTTTGTGACTTCATTCTTTTCCTTCACATTTGGTATTAAAAATACTTTCAATTTTTATTTTCCCTGGTTTATCTAATGACGACTTCAAGGCAACCAGCAAACACTGGAGCTGTCTATTACAAAGAGCAATTACTCTTGCAATGAGGGTGCTGAGATACAGCCAAGGGATCTAGCACCCCTCTAGCTGTGCTCCTCCACTTAGTGCACAGACTGTTTAGGAGCCGTTGGAATAGGGGCCCAGACAAAAGTGTATTCCAATAGGAGCAGCAAGGCAGGATATCTGAATTCCTGAAATAAAGAAGAAAATCTTCTCGCTGGCCTATAGAGAATATTCTGCTGTGATATATGGGACACTCGTTGGGAAGGGTTCCAGATACCCAAATGCTTCACTGAGCTCAAGGACAGCTGAGTTGATTGATATCCACAGAGACAGGATTTCACTTGCAGAAGAGCCCATTGCGGTAGTTTTAGTCTGACTTGTGAGCAGAGGTAGAGCAGAGTGTGAAAAGTGGGATGTGATCTACCATCTTGATATGATGGTAGAAAATCGATCATGTTTTTTGGCAATCAGTTCTGACAACTTCTCTCTCTCACTCAGATACACCCATTCTTTACCACTTTTTTTCTCGCTTCAAGCTTTCATCCACTGCATCATCTCTGCTAAATGGGGAGACCCTTTAATGTTTAAGCGTCGCTTTATGCAACTGCTTTATAAACAGGAGAGCAAACCCAGACTCTGCAAATCAGAGAAGAGAGTTCATAAGCATATGTGGCATTCAGATACACATTATCTAACACGCTCTTAAGATACTTTATAATTACAATTTTTATTTTCCTGCTCTTAAAATGGGATTTGGTTTGAAAAGTTGTAACAAAAGGGTATGAGATAAATGGAACTCACTGCAAGATTATCATATCCTCTTTCAACTATACTATCATATTTCTAATCTCATTTTGCTGTATCTCAGAGACACTGTGTCTCTTTTAGTGTGTTGTGATGTGCTGCTGCATCTGCAGTCTTATAAGGCTGGTACTCTTTTTCAGATCTCAGATGCTTTAATCAAGCGTGTTCAAGTATCTCAGGAACAGTGGGTCAAAGGCGCCTTGGAACCAAAAGTGTCTGCTGAGTTTGACCTGACTTTGGATAGCGAACCTTTACTACAGGCGATTCACCAGCTGGATTTTATTCAGATGAAATGTAGGGGTGAGCTTCTGTGATTCTTTTTTTTTTTTCTTTTTTTCATGAATCGCTTAAAATAGCACTGGGAAGAAGGGGGCCATAGAACATACAAAGAGGAATGAGGAATGACATGTAATTTCAGGATAGTTTTTCAGCAAATGCGAGTTGCATATGGTTGCTAAAGGGATGTGCTCACCTCATTTGTAATGACCTGAACAAGCTCAGACAGTGATATCAGGTGCAGTTAAAAATTTTGAAAGATAAATTCTTCAGAGCAGGACCATCTGGCAGCTTTGAAAGTGAAAAAGACATTAGCTGCATGAAACTTTATACCATTTTGTAGCATTCTTAGATTTGACATAGATAATTCAAAATACCAGTTACTACTGTCTTGTCAGGAAGAACTGAAGTGCTAAATAAATATTTCCCTACATGAATATGCTTGATTAGGGTAAGAAGCTCTATTTCCTATATCCAGACTGTTCTGCAAAGAGTGCTCAGGTTAAAAAAACAACCGGGAGGCAGAGAATTAGAAGAGCAAATTATTTCAATAGCTGCATTCTTCCTTGATTCCTAGAGGCATCCTAACAGATAGGCCACAAGAACTGCTTCTCCTAGAGCTTCTCTTTGCTCTTTCCTTTAGCTCGACCAAGGAGTGTCTGATATACGTCCCATTGGGTTGGTCAGTACTACCGGCTAGCCCGTGTGGAGGACAAGCCCAGCTGTACCCACTGTGCAAAGAATGGTGCAAGTGCAGCAGTCATTTATCCTGGCCACTACTATTGCAAACCTGGTAACTCTTGCAGTTGCATAAGGGACTGCATTTTAACTCCCAGTGCTTCTGCATTCCCAAGCAGTACAAAACACAGATTGTTCCTAAATTAACATTCATCAGAAATTAGGAGTTTAATATATATTATTTTTCAATATAGGACTGCAAATCCCTTTATATTTAAATCAATCTGAAGCATTGGCTGTTTTTTTTTCCTGGAATTTACATCCAAGATGTTAACCAGCTTTGCATTGTCTTCTCACAAATAGTGTCTTTGCATCTGGAAATAAGGGTGCTACAGAGTAAGCAACTCAGTGTTTCACTACCAGACACCCAGACGCACCAGGAACAACATTTTACAGACTGTGAGAAGCTGGTCTTGCAGGGTGATATTGTGCGATATGAAGCATGAGCACTTGGTATACTTCTGAGCCTCCAATTTTGCAGAAGCATGTATGTGTCTCTTCACATCTGCTTCTCTTTCTCCAGTCCCACTAATCCCAGTGCACCAGAGACATCAATCTTTGCCAAAAGTTTGGTGAGGGGAATGTGACCAACTCAACGTATTGATTGATCTAACAACAATAGATGCATCAGAGCTAATCTGTAAAGGGCGATTTGGGAGATCCTAGGAGAACAGGGTCAGCACGGCTCTTGCAGCTGCAGGTTGTTTCATTCAAATGCTTTGCGACATAAGGTCTGTAATATCATTATCGATGCTTACTGCATGACTGAATTTCTAATATTTTTTTCAAACTCTGGCCTCGTTCAACCTCAGCAAGCTTGTATGGGTCAGTTAGAGGTGAAAGCTTGCTTGCAAGTAAACATTGATTCACTGTGTTAGACAAAAAAGAATGAAAATGAGAACAAATTGCATTGAATTTGTTTTAATGACTTGTTCGTGTCTCTTACTGGTATTTTCTGTATAAGCCCCTCTCCAAAGCTGACCTCACTTAATAACTATCAGGGATTATTTCTTCTACAGAAAGACAAAGTTACTCAGTACCAAATTAACTGTGCAGGGAGCAGAAACGTGGTACGTGCATAGGCGATGCTTACTCTGTCATGTAGACTGAGATGTCTCACTGATAGCCCAGAGTCCCACACTCCCTAGGCTGGCTGATCTGAGAGACACCCACGGCTCCGGTATTGGTTGTCTAGTAGTAGACTCCTCTCTGCCTCTCCAGCCACAAATGTGTAACGCTAATAATAAAAGAGTAACTGTTCCTTAGCAGTCTCTAGCCCAGGTTCTGACTGGTTTCCATCCTGAAGATGGCTTTTGCTTGTGGGCTTTTCTTCCCTCTTAATAACTGCAGTGCGCTTGTTACAGCAGGGACCCCAGATTGACATAGCCAGTTTTGGAGAAGGTCAAAGCTTCCATGCTTGTTATAGTCTTGTTCTGTCACTGCATATAGTCCTTTAAAAATTAATCCGTGTGGGAGAGTGGGGAGCAAAACTTCCTTGACAGCCTGACAAACGGTAAATGAAACCTTAGAAGAGCCTACCGTGCCCTGAGAGGAGAGTGGCTATGAGCTGTGTTCAGCAATGTCTTCTGAAACTGCTGAGTTGACATGAGACATCAGCATCACATTTTTCCCTAAGGGTGACCTGCGTGAAGCACTTTTATAACAGCGGGACATTAATCAAACTCATTAATAGATCATGCTATGCCAATGCAACATCATTCTCCCCTTATATTTTTAAACCTTTCTTTCAAATACTCTCTAGATGACACTAAGTTGCACAGGAAGTGGGACAATGCTATAATTTAACTTCTAAATCTGCATTTTTGTTCTGATAGTTAGCCTATATTTTCCTTCTCTTGGTGCTGTCGCCTTATTGTTCACAGCGAAGCACATCTCTGTGTCCCAGTTATTCATCTCCCCTTACACTTTCCTTTGACTTTTACAAGACTTCACCCTCCCCACTCCTAGAGGGAATCTGAGGTTAAGATGAATCTCTGTCCTCCCTGTCTGGCTGCTCTAGGAAGGAGGCAGGAGGGAAGCAGGAGCGAGTGTAATCCAGCAAAGCTGGACAGCTGCTTTGTGGGAGTCTCTTACCCCTCCATGCACTACTGTGTGGCCGGAGAGCTCAGGTCACAGGCTGCCCCGAAGCGAGTAGGAGGTGCCTAAGGATTACTCTCACAAATGCACATGTCCACAAACTAAAGCAGCCCGTAGCATCGGATGCATAGGGCCAAATTTAATGTTCTCTTCAGGAAGTGGGAACACACACATTTTAAAATATGAAAGCATATGAAAACATATTCTAATCTTGTATGACATTCCTACCTCAAGAGTTGAAAGGGACTTACAGACAAGTTACCTTCACCCAAGGATTCTACTCTTTTTTGCACCTTTTTACCTTATGTGAACAAACCCTAAAAACTTCCCCTTGGTATTTGCAAGAGCAAATTGGAGAGGTGGAATTTTGGCAGATTAGTGAAGACATTTCAGTATAGATAACTTTTTAGAAATTTCAAGAATTAGGTCTTGATCTATTTTTTTCCAGAGGCAATCTTAGAAGCAGAGAGGACCTAGTGATTGCTTTCTGAGAGCCTTAACAGCTTTACAAAAGTGATAGGAATGTGGATGTCTGACACAGTCATCTTCTCCAAGCCTTGTTGAAATTATGCATACTAACAAACACAGGAAAAAAAAACCTCCAAATTGAACATTTCATTTAAAATTCTCATTTACCTTTGAATTCCCCCCACCATTCTTTTTTATTCTTGTCACATTTCTGCTACTTCTCTAGTACCTTCTACAGAGAGAAAAGTCTGAACTTGTCATATGAAAAAAAAGCAGATTTTTATTTATAATACCCTCTGAATCATCCTTAAATACAAAGAAAAAGCAACAAGACTTTTCTTATTTTCTTTTTGCAGAAAACAATACCTTCAAGAGCTTACTTACAAAGCTCTTTCCTTTCATGCCACACTCTTCCTGGGCTGCACAACATCTGAGTTCAATGCAGTGGTGGGTAATGCCAACTATGATGATGCACTTCTATGCCACTTTCAATGTGAGGGTAGAGATTTAGCCTCCTAGCACAACAGTAACCATTTTTGCACAGAGTACTTGTTACACAGAAGGTAAACAGTCCTTTTTTTTGTATGAAGGAGTAGGACCGAAAGAACAGCTCAAGGGCTTGCTCTTATGCAGACACAACACAGAAAATAATCTAGAAGCTCAGAGTAGAGTAGATAAAAGAAGAGCAAAATGACATTTTTAAGAGTTAAGTCAATATATGCTCAAGCACTCAACCACTTGCCAGAGACTGTGGAATTTTGCAGAAAATATCCTGAATTATGAAATTCAGCCTTGGGCAGAAGACCAGGCGAGGGCTGGTGCATCACTTATATCCCACTTTACCTCTGAGACTTTTTTACCAGCCTAACTAGTATAATAACTGACCAGTTACCATCTTACTCAGAGCACAGACTAATGGGTTAGGGCAGAGTTACACTAATCTGTACTCAGTTCCTGTTACAGTGCCACCCGTCCCACTACTGCAGCTGGAGAAGTGTTGCACCCGAAACAACAGTGTGACATTGGCTTGGAGGATGCCACCTTTGAGCCACAACCCAGTGGAGGGTTATATTTTGGAACTTGATGATGGAGATGGTGGCCAATTCCGAGTGAGAAATCCATTCAGCATTTATTTGTGTGTCTTTGTATTGAATTTTCCTTGGGATGTGGATTTGTGTTTGTCTGAAGCAGGGAAGAGGGCATAGGGAAGGTTGCCAAAGCATCCCTGCTTCTCCTGCATGTATCCAGAAAGCATGTAAATGTTTTAGCAAAGGGGTACAAAAAAAAAAAGATTTTCTGTTTAAGTTATAATGTATTGTTGTATCCCCTAGCTTTATCTTACTGTGTCCACTGCTGATCTTCCTTGATGCCTCCTCTGCTGTAGCTGTCCATATTTAACTCTACATTCTCTGAAGCAACAAGAAGCTTTTTATATGTGGTTTATATTTAAAAGTTTGCCTATGTGATCATGAGATATAGAGAAACAGGTAAACAGTGCTCCTCTCTCTCTCTTTTGTGTTGCTTAGGAAGTATATGTTGGCAAGGAGACCCTCTGTACTATTGACGGCCTTCATTTCAACAGTACCTATAATGCAAGAGTCAAAGCTTTTAATTCATCAGGAGTTGGTCCTTACAGTAAGACAGTTGTTTTACAGACGTCGGACGGTGAGGTTTCTTTTTCTTTTCTTTCCTTTTCTTTTTTTGCCAATTTTTAAATGATAATACTAATGTATTTGGCACTAATTAGCATAGAGAATTTGGATCCACTCAGTGGAGAGATCAGGGACTGAACACGCACAGACTGAGCTCCCCTCTTAGCATGAACCTCCAGGTCAGAGCTGGAGAAGGAGAGCAATAAGGCAGGGCTGTGCTGGTACTGTCCCTGCTGTCTGTAAACTAGAGCACAGACACTCTCAAATTACAGGCATCTTTCTGTGCACATGCTTTTCCAGTGCTGGTTGGATCTAACACAAATATGGCTAGGGCTAAAGACTGAACCTGCAATACCTGGGGGGAACAATTCAATCCTAAATTCACTGATCATAAATTTAAATTTCTTTAGGCTTTAGGAGATTTTGCCATTGTCAATAATACTTCAACTTTTGAATAATGCAAGTTTATTTGGTGGTAGAGGATTGGGGGTTAATTAAAGATCCTGATTTGTTTTAGCATACAGAAGCAATTATACAACACACTGAGCATATTTGTATGCCACTCCCTGCCTTTACATCTCTGTCATTCTCTGGCACTTGTGTTCTTCTTCACTACTGATACAATTTCACAGTAAGGCTTGATAAGACAGAGATGGGAATTTGTGCATGTTCCTGTGTAATTATACTTGACATCCATATGAGCATTACAAGAAGTTCAACTTCATTAATGATATTGTAACAAATCCAGAAGCACATGCTGGGAATAATCACTTCCACTTTTATGCTATATTGCCAAAAGAGGCCAGTATAAAATATGCATACTTTAAGAGCTTTTTCTCATTTTTTATTTTTGTCCTTTGATAATCACAGAATCACAGAATGGTTAAGGTTGGAAGGGGCCTCTAGAGACCATCTAGTCCAACCCACCTGCTCAAGCAGGGATACCTAGAGTATTAGATAGTGAAATCAGTCCTAACCAACATGGACTGAAAATCTGTTTCCGTTAAAGGCAGTCCTGAACTGATTTACTTATGTGAGCTGTTGCTATACTATGGAGAAGCCTTGTTCTCCTTAGTGACTCTTGTTACTGTAGGAGAAGAAAGACTCTGCCCTTAGAAGCTCATGTTCTAAGAGACAAGAACAGATAATATAAGGCACATGAGTAATTTACATTTCCACAGCATCTTTATGCTAAATGAACTGAAAAATAAATTTCAAGTTTTATAGCCATGCAGACTATATGAACCCTTCCTTTCTTTACCACTTACTAACCACTAGTCACTTCTGAGCTGAGAAGCAGCTGGGAAGCAGTGCAAAGCAACCTCATGTAATGACTATGGTAAGAGAGGGAGACTGTTACTTGAAGGTGCAGTAAAGTCTTACCTGAAGGTGCTTTAGGAAAGTAGCATCTTATTCTCCTATTTGCAGCAAGGCGACACTTCACCACAGCCCATTCTGCCATAACGCTGCCTTTCTTTCTCTTCCCTGCACAGTGGCGTGGTTCAGCTTTGACCCCTCCTCAGCCCACAGAGACATAGTGCTGTCCAACGACAACCAGACGGCCACCTGCAGCAGCTACGATGATCGGGTGGTTCTTGGCACAGCGGCCTTCTCCAAGGGAGTACATTATTGGGAACTGCATGTGGACCGGTATGATAACCACCCAGATCCAGCCTTTGGCATTGCCAGGATTAACGTGGTCAAGGACATGATGCTAGGCAAGGACGACAAAGCATGGGCCATGTACGTTGACAACAACCGCAGCTGGTTTATGCACTGCAATTCCCACACCAATCGGTAAGCTCTGCCTACACGCTTCGCTCATTACTGACTGTTTTTTCCTGCTTGCAACTGAGTAATCCCATCTCCCTGCTAACTATACCAGTTTTATTAATGACAGCAGTCCATCCCACCTGTTCTTAAAAATCACCAGTGACAGCAACATCATCATCTTCCAGAGCATTCTGCATTGGTATTTCCTATTCTCACTGTTAGCAGGTTTCCCCTGAGATTTAGCCTAGATCACCCCTGCTGTGATTTAAGCAAGTTCCTGTGTGTCTCATCCAGTGTCAGTAGACAAAAGCACAACACAGTCTGAAATGCTGGATTTCTCTTCCGTCGCTGAAGATGTGCAAGCAGAAAGGTAATAGATTCTCCTTCCCTGGAGGATTTTTGGCTGCAGGGTTGCATAATAATTAGACAAGCACACTGGTGATTTCCTGTCTTAACATAGGTTTTTGTTGCCAGTCCTGAAAGCTGATTGATCAAGTGTAATGCAGTAGGTTACGTCTAGCATGATTTGGACACAAGGGAATGTTTCCTGGGGAAGACTAAGTGACAACTTCCATCTGACTGAGCCGCAGTATTGAAAAGCTTTGAAAAGTGTCTGAGCAAGTACAGCCAACCTGTAAAATAAGGATTTGAGAAGACCTAAATGCCCTTTAGCCATCATTATCCAACCCATCTTTCATGGTGAGAGGATCTATGTGCTCTGTGCAACAGAACAGTGGGCAGAGGTCTTATAGATGGATCTGAACAGTAGCTCCAGAGCCAGATCACAGAGAGATGATATCTATTAGAGTGAACATTGTGCTGACATGGTTGCATGGCTTTCAGTAGTTGCAATAGTTAAATCAGTTAACCCTGCCAAGTGCTGCCTTTTCTTTGACATGATACTGCACTGTGTAGGCAAACACACTTGGCCTTGCTTGGAGCCCACTCAGGTATCACCAGCTCAGAGCTGCAATGCCCTGTATCAGTTTCCTATAAGAGAGTCAGGCCCCAGCTGAAGATCAGCCGAGTACTGAGGGAACCAAGAAAGGATCTCGGCCAGGGAGTGTGATTTAGGATGCTAAGTCTCTGGTGTATTTTGGAAAATGATCTAAGTATTTGCATGCCTGTTCTATCATGATGGGAAAATGATATACAAAAAGTACAGGCTCTTCAATTATGAGTTACTAAAAAAAGTAGGTTCCAAGAGCAGCGGGTGCCATCTACCAGACTTCCACTGCTCCAGTTCGTAGCTCAATTTTATGGAAGAACTTCGTAGGTGGATCTAAAGCTTTCTGAAGTCAATAGAAATATTTTCACTGTCTCCAGAGGCCTTAGATCATGTCCTAAATTAATATAGAGTAAAATAACTTCAGCATGATAAATCTCTGGAAAGGTTCTCTGTCCCTTTAATATGTTGATTAGATTTAGAGCGGAAGTAATGCTAAGCTGTATTAATTTTAATGCTCTGTGAAACAGCTTATGTTTTCTGGAAAAATGCTGGCAAACATTCTGTGTGCTACTGTCCCAGAAACCTATTTTATGGATTTGGTCCTAGGCATAGTCTTTCAGGGAAGGAGCACAACAGCTAAGCAAAACTGGGAAACAAACAATGGAAACACTTCACATTTCCAATCATTCTGGATAAACAGGAGGACAAAGTTATTTCTGTTGATGATGGTTTCCCATTTTTTGCTAGATCAAACGCAGAGCTTTTACAGACACGTGCAAGGAATGGATGGACCAGTGGAATGTTCTTTCAAGGGAAGTACGCTTACGAAGGGCACGTATTCCCATGGAATCACATGCGCCTCAATGAATTTAGGTCTAGGCGTTATATTTTTAACTGTGACAATCAAGTAGGTCAATCTGTTAACTCATTAGATGTAGTAGCCTTATGGAAACATTTGGCACTGCCTGATTATTGTTCCACATGGGAGATGACAGGCACGTAACCGAGCAGCATCACTGTCCAAAGAAGATGCCTTGACAGCTGTTAGAGTCTCAGATGTTACTGTGATGGAGGCTATGTCTCCGTAGCCTTAGTAGCCTTGTAGCAGCCTTGGTAGGCTTGCATCCTTCTGAATCCTTATGAGAATAAACCAGGGCGATGGATCTGTTCCTTGGAAAAGTTCCCCAAAGAATAACTGTAGTATAGATGATATTTTAGCGACAATGTTGTTATGTAGGGAGAGAAAAAACATAAAAATGTTTTATACTAAAATAGAATGATAAGAAGTCTGTTGGGAGAAGTCAAAATCCAGAGATTTTGGAGTGTCATCTAAAAGTCCACTGTAATCAGGAGAGGTCTCTCAACTCACTGACTGCAAAGGTCTTCAGAGCAGGCATTGATAAACAAAAATATGAAATTTGATACTATTAGCATGTGTAATTAGGCCAATTCATTGGTTTATTAAACAATAGTCATAAATTGTTAAGATTGATTTTTCAGTAATAGCAAAACTTATTACTGTTCTCTATTCATAAAGCCAATGCATTCTTTCCTCTTTTGCAAAATTTTCTAATTGCTGCTGAAAATGTGCTTAAAATAACAGACTCTGCTGCAACAGACAGCAGCATTTTCACAGAAGCCAATTTCTTCATCTTTACTCAGGCCTTCGAGACTTCCAACACTTGTGCACAAACAACACCCAGTACTTAGTACTTAGTACTTACACAGAGAAATAAAATAATATTTGTAGGACTGCTTGAAAAGAGGTCTGAGAACAGAGATTTACTTGAAATGATGAAAGAATAGCACATATCTTCAAAAGTTGATTATCATTTAATAAATGCTAAGTATTTCCTGAAGAAGTATTGTAACAAAAGGTTGTATTTTCCTTTTTGTGGCCTGCAGATTATGAGCCTATAGTATAGCTGTTGTAAGCAGTTTAAAAAGGCATTACAGTAAAGCAGCAGCAGTTCTTTCATATGCTGCCAGGGAAGTGCATCATGAGAGAGCATTACTTTGAACCTCTTCATCTAGCTATTTTTTGTTGTTGCAACTAAGAGTAAACTGAAAAAAAAAAGAAAAAATAAATCTTGTAATAGTGTCCAAGTGATGTACAGAAGAGTCAGGAAATGCCTTGTGTAAGTTTCCTCGTGGAGCTTTCACTCTCCCATCTTTCCTCCTCAAGGAGGTGACCGCGACAGCAGTCCCAAAAGCGCTGGACTCCTCCAAGGGATGCCGGTTCTGAGGGAGACCATGGCGGGGCTCACAAGAGCCGCTGCTCAGCCTCAGGAAAGGCCCGGCCTCCACCACCCACGCGCCGTCGCCCTGCCTGAGCGTCTCGCCCGCTGCGGCGAGTGCAGCCGGAGCAAGGGGGCAGCCTGCCCGCTCGCGTCCCGCAAGAGCCGCGGCCGGGAAGCGGAGCAGGCCCCATCCTGGGGCGTCCAGCTCCTGCGGGAGCCGGGCTGGCTCCACAGCGCAGCCTGCTCCGCTTGCGGAGCCATCCAGCCTCCTCCCCCGCCGCCCCAAGGGCTGTGGAGGACAGTCGTTCAATGCCATCATTTGGGACATGCAGCTAATTAGCCCCCAAGAAGTAAATTAGTTTACTATATAGGAAAGAGCACAATAACCTCAAAAAGGCAAAGTTGCCATTTCTGTTGCCGGAGAGAATCAATGTCATTTAAAAAGATGTCATAAAATCTATTTTAAAGCACTGCAGGATATAAAGCATGGGACACCACTATCAAGGTTGTTCTTAACAGGGAAAAATAACCATTGTAAATGGGTCTAGATCACAGCACTGCCGTTCTCACAATATCATCATGAGTATTGTGATACTAGTGAGTGTTTTTAATAAAACCAAACTAAAACAGACACTGAGGATAGGAAAGCATCTTAACCTTTTTGCAAAACCACATTCCTTATGGATGTAGAGAAAAGTTCAAAGACAAACCTATTGATACTTGAGGTACTAGAAAGCAAATAAAGGACTTCAGAGCTGCATAGTTTTAAATCTAACACATCTGAAGGCCAAATTCATGATTCTTAATTCTCAATCATACTGTTATTCTCTGAAGAGCTTGAAATAGAGAAGTTATGATACTATTTTGCTCACTGGCACAGATGAAAAACTATTTTTGGACAAAACGGCATGTGGCACATAAATTAGTCAAAAGGAAAGCAGTTCATGCCACCTAGTGGATAAGATAAAAAATACTTACTCTGCACTATATTCCTGAAAGAATTTTGATTTTTCCCTCTTTTTAAAAAGTTTTGATCTATTCCTACCCACTCTGATGGGTTATGTTAAAAATGCATTAATCTTGTGAACTGTGTTTGCCTGAGGGAAGGGCACAGAACAAAAAATGGGTTTTCTTCTTCCCCTTCTGCGTTTTTTTTAACCATCTGATTTACCCTGAACAAATTATGTCAGGCTGTAATTCTGCTGCAGAGCCCCCACTATATGTGTAAAGTCCCAGAGCTTCTGGTAGAAGGCCCATCTGCCCACCTAGCAGATTTCTTGCTCAGTGCTTTTTAAAGTAGTCCTGGGTTTCTCTAACTCCCAACGGAAAGTGCATTAATGTCAAATTATTCATGCCTGCAGTAGCTGACTGAGGGTGTCATGCTCTGGTACAGTGAGAGCTCCAGCAGCTGCTCCTGACACAACCAGTTATGACTAAGAGTAACAACAGCACCCCAACACTTGAAACAGCGGCCAGCCCAGCAGCTGGACACCTTGTCAGCCATGAAGCTGCACTTAGCCATGATCGGTCCCACCTTCCCTTCCTTCTCAGAAACTGTATGCGGTACATCTGTTCTGGCTTTGTGGCCTCTGAAAATTTATGTCTTTTTAGAGAATTTCAAAGTGAGCTCTTCAAACTGGAAGTGTGAGTCTAGAGCTGTTAGCAGAAATAATAATTAGGAATGAATGCCCGGAAAAACAAGTTTCCTGCTTGTCCATTCTCTGCAGTGCATCGCTCCAGTCCTGCAGGGAGGGTCTGAGGAACTGTGTCTCCTGACGCCTGTCCTGCTCCCTTACCACTGCAGTGCTCTGCACACCTACCCCTCTGGAAAACTGAGTCTGGCAGCTCTGAACACCCTTTTCAGTTCTTAGCTCGCACTTGGAGATGAGGCGGCCTTACTTGTTCTTGGGGGCCCCCCAGTTAAGCTCTGCTGAATGTGGTACCTGTGCTTTAGGAGAAGATGTGGCTTGGCCACTGTCAAGTCCTGTGGCTACGATCCTTCCACTGGGCTGCTCCACTCTCCCTTTGCTTCAGTAAGGCTGCTTTGCCATGGGGAGAGCAGCAGCTGCGTGCGGCAAGCCCTCTGCCTCCACTAAACCAGCAACGTGGTCCTTCTGTTTCCTAGGACCGAAGGGGGAGTTTCTAAAGGCGCCACTGTTGGTGTGCTCTTGGACCTGAACAAGCACAACCTGACCTTTTTCATCAATGGGCAGCAGCAAGGGCCTCCAGCATTTGAAAATGTCGAGGGTGTCTTCATGCCTGCATTAAGCCTCAACCGAAATGTCCAGGTAAGTCTCCTGCAGCTCAGTCTGTCTTGTCCTGCTCATCTAAGGGAGAATGTATGCTCACCACTGCTGCTGTGACCGGTAAATATCATTTGTTGGTAATTAATATGCATATGGGTTCTTTCCTTCCCTAATACACATCTGGGCTACTAATGCTTTTTTGAAAACTTTATTTAAAATTCTACTTGCCTCCAAGATATGAGGAATCGTGTCGTAAATGATTCCTACATTTACATTGCTGCAATGGTGCACTTCTTAGAAAGCAGCAAGGTGCTAAGGCTTCTTCTGCCAGATTGACTAAAAAGCAGGAGTATCCTACCTACCCTTAGATCTCATGTTTGGTAATGATTAATACGAGAAAGAGAGAAATGTCAGCAGCATAGTGCTGACACTATGCAAAAGACAACATAGGTCCAAGAATTAGTCCCGCAAGAAAAAAACAAAAAACATCATTCTTGTTCTTCATGAATTTTGGAGATTTCTCCCTGTTCTCAAGAGGATCTCCCCTTGGAGGAGCCCTCTTTAAATATAATGTGTTTTTATTTCAAGATCACTGCAGATGGCTAGAAACAGGACTTAGTGTAAGGGGGAACTAGGACCTGTACCTATCGAGACATCCAGGAGCCTAAGGACTGAAGGAAGCCCACTTACATTAAGTGGGATCAAGGCAGCCAGGAGTGGAAGAATTAGATATGATTTAAAGCACCTGGACTGAAATCAGCAATGTCACATGGCCTTGTCATTACATGAGCATTTAATATCAGTTCCTAGTGACATCCAAATGCTTCAAGAAGCTTTCATGGCCTTATTGATGCACCAGCGTGGAAGACAGAGATACTTTTCAGGGCACCTCATTGCGTATTTCAATACACATTTTTCACTCACAGTTCACCTCTAATTTTAATTACCTGTATTCTTTAAATACCTCTAAGTACATGGTTTAAACTTTTTTATTCAGAAAAGGGTGAGATGGCAGACAAGGGGGAGAGGGAAACTCTGAGTTTAAGCATATGTTTGCTGTTAAATGGTGATGTTGCACCACGGCCTTGTAGAAACACGAGGTTATAGGAGAAGCACTCAAATGCTCCCTGTTCTGTCCTGCCAGGACAACAGAGACAACAGGATTTTCTTGTATTTCATACAGGGGTTTCATTGTGTGATACATTGTGTAATACAGGGGTTTCATTGTGTGATCTCTTTCTGGAATTATTCAGAGTCCCTCCTATAAAGATGCCACTCACTTTGTGACTAGTGAACAGCACTGGTGGAGTCTAGATTTGGGAAGAGATGAAGATGGTATTCAGATGAAGATAGTTTCTAGACCATGGGCTATTGAAGAGAGAGGGAAGAAGGGATACGGGTTAGTTCAGGGGTTCAGTATCATCTCCATAAAGGTTCTTGGCGTTTTTAGCCTTGATCTGAAGAGCCACAGCCCTTCTCCTGCCATTTACTTGCTCTTAGCCTTCACAAATGCTTTCTGCTGGACCTGTCTCAGTTCCCATTTTAATTTCTAAGTGTAACTTCTTTGTGCAGGTGACTCTACACACAGGACTGGAGGTGCCACAAAGTGTAAAACAGCCAAAGTTGCCCAGCAACTAATGAAGCCCCTGGTGCCTCAACACATGCGGGATTCTGTAAGCTCTCTCAGTGTGATTTGGCACTCCTCAGTAAGTCAGTATAAAAGCATTCTCTGCCCTAACTTAAGATATTATGCAACATGCTTTTCACTGAGTAAACTGCTGGCTACAGCTAACCAACACCATTTTTAATTTAACAGCCATACCAAGCATTCTCCCAGAAGTGGCAGTGGTTACAAATGGGTACCTGAACATATCTACATAGCATTGCATACATGCGTGTATATATGTGTGTACGTGTATGAATATATATATTTTTATATATATATATAAAAGGTGAAAGGTCAAAATGAGTGTATTTTCTCTATCATTGCTTGATTTATGCTCAAAAAATACTAGGATTGCAGGAATAATGTGTAAGAGTGAGGAGCAAACAGCTGTTTAAACAACTTGCTAGGGGATAAAATGGATTCTTTTTGTCTCCTGAAGTTCTTAAATCAAGACAGCACATGTTTTCACAGCTGAAGTGGAAGCTGCAAGGTCAGTGAAGAACTTCTGGTAAAGATTCCTTTGCCCATTATATCCAAGAGCTCAAATGACCATAATTATCCCTTTTTGCTCTAAACTATATTAGTCTATGGATTATATTCCCCTAGAAAAAAATGTCAGAGCTAGCATTTCAAAAAGAAAAAGAATGCTTTCCAAATGCTTTCATAGTTTTGCTTATTTTAGCTATCACCATAATATTAACAGAATTCACATACAAGAAATAGAAAAATATTCTTAATGTATTTTAGTGTTTCTCATTTAAGTATGATTGTGGATACTGTCACAAATGGAAGATCTAATTGTGGTCATCACCACATCTTTTGAAAAGAGTACAGGGAAGAAGCCTTTGAATTGAATTGATGAGATTTCTTTAAGTATTGTACCTGCAAAGTATTCCATGCTGCTTCCGAGCCTTGATCCTGATAGATCCCAGGCAGATGTATTTCCAATGCAGCTTTGAGATCAAAAGCCTTAATTTTCTATTAGACTAGGGTGAGCTAAATACTATCTGATGCTAATGAAGCATTTGAGCAAGAGGCTCATAGACTTAATGATAAAACACATAATGTTAGAAGTAACTTAATGTTAGAATTTTTCTGCACTGGGACATAAACCTTTTGTGAGTTTTGTCTGTGTCTTGCACCTCCCATGAAAACCAGAAGCCATTTCAGGTGCTGTCCCTGACAACTTGAGTCTGATTGGCATGGAACATCCCATAACCATGGTCCTTTCACCTACCTGCATGCTGTTCTCGGAAAATACACTGATTTGTTTGTGTTTGTCTTTTCTTCTGACCAAATTAAGACACAAGGGTGCGTGCACAGCAGCCGTATATGAGCAAGCTGCAGCAGGCCGCATGAGCCCGCACCACCTAGGACTTAGCCATTCTACTTAAGCGTGGTGCTGTGCAGCAGGAAAAACAGACTCTTACATGTTATTGATGTACTGTTTGCTTTTACTAAACCTGCTGCTTGCACACGTTTTGCTGTCCAAGCATATGTATACACGTACACACCTCTGCTCTCAGATATGTAATTATTAATCCTGACAGCAAATATTCTAAGCAAAATCCAGCTTACTGCCTTGCTTAAACCTTTGCCACAGGACAAACAGCCCGGGGCTCTCCTGGGACAGCCTGCTGGCCCTCAAGCATATTGCTGCATATTGCTTTTGTCCCCAGCCTGAGCGCATCCCTCGGTAGTGCTGAGTGATGGCAAGGCTTCACTGTGACAGAGCAACCCGGATCCTCACTGCTGTCACCCCACCTCAGCCCTCTGGGGAGGGGGAATAAAGAAAGAAGGCAACCCAGAATGAGATAGGCACAGACTGCTTAGCAAATAAAACACAGTCTGTGAGTAACCAACTAATCATCTTATAGCCAGCCCACTTCTCCTACAGAGCAGCAATGCACCTTCAGGGATGTCAAGACTGGCGTAGGAAAGAAAACCAACAGCGAGAGAAAATGAATTTAAATGCTTAAGTGAGAAAGCAACTGCACTTTTTTCCAAGTCTTAAATGGATTGTACTAGTAAGCTTTTAGACATTGGAATAACTGTGCTACATTCGTCTTGATTTCTTAACAGCAGAGACCAACTTTTAATTTCTGGCTTTGTTTAATGCCATATGAACTCGTGCAGGATTTTCTAATTCAGTGGGTCTGTTTTAACCTACCTCAGCTAAAATGCTACTGGACCCTGAATTTCCTCCTGAGTGTGCTTGTTGTAAAACTGTCTTTTACAAACATGAAAATTGTAATCATAGCATTGGCTTTGAGAACTGCCTGTCAGACCAGTATACGGCTTTACTGTACATTAATTGCATATAGTTTTTTTTATATTGGAAAACATCCTGTGATCATTTAATACCAGAAGGCGCTCCACTTTCACTTTTAATATTAAAAGCAAAAGAAGACTATCTTGGGTAGAAGAACTGAACCTTTGTCTATCCTCCCAACTTCTGTGAAGAACATTCAAATGAACTATAGTCTTTCCAATCTTCGGCCATTGCCAGATGTTTAAAATTAATCCCGAAAGGGTTGTAGAAGTGTTTTAGAAGTGTTTGTGGTACTTGGTTTTGGTTTTCATAGTTGCTTTGGTACCAGTTCCTAGAGTGTGGTTCCCTTAGGAAAGTGCAGCAAGGCAGGTTGATAAGCGCTAATGGAAGTAAGAATAGTGGGTAGGAACTCGCTTCAGATAGGTAGAGAAGCTGAGCAAAGCTCATTTTTTATTCTCTACACATCCCAGCATTGATAAGATGTCTCCTTTCAACACAGTGCAAAATCAAATCAAATCAAATCAAAGACAGCTAGAAGTAAGCAACCTGTATTAGCAATACTTATATAGCCTGGGTCTAAACAAAGTGGGCATGTTGGCTGTGTACATGTTTAAGGACTTGGATTCAGTCCACACTGATAAACCAAGTTACCCCAACAGAGCACAGTCTCACAATTTCATATGGGTGCATTTTGGCAGTCTCATTAACAGTAATAAATGCTTAGTGCAGTTAGAGCTATGTTAGGAGGCTTATTATACCACACAAATATTTATGTAGAGCATCCACATGTCAGTGGGAGCCCCCTGAACATGGGCCAGCACAGAATTTTCCCTTTTCAGAATTGCATCAGGTGGGAGAAGTGGGGAGCATCCACCTCTCTGCTCCAGCTGGAGGTAGTTTTTTTCTCTTCACGTAACTCCCCGAGATCTTTCTAGTTATGAACCACCCAGTCTCCTTGTTCTTCACCTCAATGCCCGTATGGAGACACTGTCCACACTATGCCAAGTGACACGCTCCTCTGCTTCTCTCCTCTATTTCTTCCCAGGTCTTCCTTAGCACTCCAACTCTGCAATGGCTCGAGGAAATAGAGGAGGGAAAGAAACCTATATCACTTTCTGGAGCATCTCTTGTGCTAGTTTTTGTTACTTCCAAAATCCTTTTGTAGGAGGGAGACAGCTTTCAGTATGGTGCTTGCAGCAACTGTGTTGCTGACTCTCCAGGAAAAACCCAAGGGCTGGAGTAACATAGAGACCAAATGGGGCAACTTTGGATATCTCTTACTTCCTCTCGATTCCTTGGGATATTTGTGCCGCACTCTCTGACTCCAAGATCCCCGTCCTGCTTCCCAAACACCAGGACATCCGCAGAGGTGCATTCTGTGGGACTGCTCTGCTCCTAGAGGACAGGTTGTTCCATGCAAGCAGGAGAGCAGAGCCATTTGCACTGGGAGGAATCTTGTCCACTACAACCCAGACTCCATTGGATAGAGCTGGGAATTGACTTAGTGCTCAAGAACAACAAACCCTTCCCTAGTAAACAGAATACAGTCTGAGTCCCAAATAAGTCAATTTGAAATGTCTCTAGAGTTGCTAAATAGAGTTGGTAAACTTTCTGTCCTGGGGAGCAGTGAAGGACTTAGCTTTCATCTATGCGTGTATTCAGACAATATCCTTTATGAATTTTCTTCCTGGCTCCTTCCTCTGTAAACTTCCCTGTTAACTTTAGTGAGACCAGTTAGAAAAATTGTGCCATCTGGCACCCCGTCAGACCTCCCATAGAACGCACTGATATTCCACTTTAACTGCATTTTCCCCTGTCATTAGTTCAAAAGAGCTGACAGGGGAGACAAGGGAGACAAGGGAATACTAAAATTTATCGTCAGTATGAGCACAGGCCTAGCTGACAATTCCTTATTATTTCTGATGTTGAAAGATATATGCTATAAAATGAATGTCAGTGAGGACAGCAGGATACTGTGATGCATCTTGAATTTGGAAAGTGATTTGTCTTGTAAAAGAAAAGACAGGAAAACAGCACAAATACCTCCCTTGCCTATAGAGTTAAGATATATAGAGCAAAATATATTGGACTGAACAAAATAAAAAAGCATGAGCTTACATATATCAAAGTTTAAGAGGAAAGGTATAAATGTAACTTATTATATGCATAACATTCCATTGTGTTGTAAATAACGTCATTGTAGTGTACTGCTGTAAATGGTTCTTGGCTGGTGATTTCTGTCATAGTGCTGTATAAGGTTTCCTTTTTATTTATTTTTTTTTTCAAAGTGTAGTAAGGATGACAGAGAACACCTAGTACTCTAATTTCCTAGTTCTAAAGCAAGAAGAAATGTGATACACTGATTTTTCTTATGTAATCATATTTAATAAACAAGGTTATAGAGAGAGAGAGAGAGATCAAGGTAAAGCTGCCACTAGCACTAAATAAGAAACACTGTGTTTATGATAACCAACAAGAGGTGGTACATTTTGGACCACAACTCATACTATCTATTCCTGTGAGGAGGGATAAGGAGTTAAAAGCCTGTTAACAGCAGCACGTTCTGGTGCCTTCTAGTACATCCTTTGCTCAAACAGAAAGATGAGCAAACAGAGTTGCTAGACCTAACCTCAGGCCTTACCAGCTTTCCAGCATTTTTTGCTTAAATAGCAAAGCAAGTGATTAACTTTTGAATCAAGCTGAGCAATATTAAAAACCCAAACATCCTGGCTAGAGCAGCTTTGAAAGGGAGATTACAGTTCCAAGTCCTTCAACAGGCTATGGTAACAAATCAAACACATTGCAAACATAAAGGGCACTCATCACTTAAAATCACCAAACAAAGATGGAGAGTCTTTTCTTTCTTTTTCTGCTGTGAGCTGAAAGTGAGCTGCTTCTTGTTTTTATTGACAACATTTCCATCAGTTCCTCTGTCCAGTACCACTGAATGCTGCACACACAAATGACTGGAGCGGCATCCTGAAGCACAAGCCCATTCCAAGTAACACACACTCAGTCTTCCTGTGTGCATAAGCCACGCAAGCCACAAAAAAATAAATAAATGTGCAGGACTTCTGCATACTTGCACAGCAGAGAAGGCAGATGCGTGTTTTACTGAAATGGGTACCCAGCAGCATTTCCCCCTTCTGTTGAATGGTGTTATGTTATATATTTGTTATTGCAGGCAAATCCAAGGATTTGGGTTGGAAGATTTCTAACGTTTTCCTGCAGAGAAACATACATACGTATATATATACATATGTACATACATGCATACATATGTATGTCTGTATGTATCTACTGACACTCACACTGATGGATGCAGAGGGCATTCTTTCATCCTGGAGGTTGTCACCACCACCCACCCTGTTAAATGTTGTCACTAAAAACAGTGAGTTTTCTAAGTAACTGAATGAAAGCATGGTGAGAAATCATTTTGTGATGAATATTAGAATAAATGCATGAGGTAGAACTGCTCTTAGTTTCTGATTGTTCTATGAAGCATGAAAAACACTAACTTAAATGTTGGCAACTAAAAAAAGTGCAAAGGAATAAGAAAATGGTGTTCACTCCTTGTTAAATGAAAGACAAGAGTTTGTTTCTGTGTTTTCTTCTTACCATGACATTTGTTCTTTACCGTCATTTCCCATAGCTTATATAAATTTGGAGCTGGTGAAATATACATCTCTTCTGTATGTGTCTGTCACCAGATCAAGAGGAGAATATCAACTTTTTATAATTTTGTACCCGTGGCAAAAGTTTGTATTTTTTGAATTGAAAACAAAATGCTTTTTGTCTTTTGGTCAGAGTAAAACTTTGCGTATTATTATAACCCTTTTGGAAAACCTGACATATGAGTTTATGCTGTTTTACAGTTTCTAAATAAATTATTAATACATTGCCAACAACTCTAGCGTCGGTACCCTGTTTATTGCTACTATTTCATAATGCCCACGGGGTGCTCACGCGGGATGCATACACCCAGGTGCTGATACGAGCTCCGTTACCGCTGCCCAAAGACCCTGCTGGCTGGAGAACGCCTGGGAAGGTGCCTTCCCAGGAGAAACCACCCATTTCTGTGCTTAACGGATACACTGGATTTGGCAGCGTGAGACCTCTCTCTCCCTCCCCAGCGCTCCGTTATTTCTGGCCTGTGTTGGTTATAGAACATACTGGGATGTGCTATTTCTTTCCACCTTGTCCTACAGGCTTTGGGCCTGTAGAAGTTTCCAGAAGTTTGTGACATGACTTTCCAGCTCTGCTCACTCCAACTGTGTCACCCGAAGGACCTGACCGCAAAGGCCTTCGGGTCAGCGCAGGAGTCAGATGGCGGAGGCAGAAGGCTTGTCCAGGCAGGAAGGGTAAAGCTTTGCGAGACAGTTAAATTGCCGTCGTGTTGGAGCTGCCCCCTGCCTCGAGCCGGTGCCTTGAGGGCACTGAGCAATGCTACAGAGGCAGTGCACTCAGCCCCTGCAAAAAACCTCACTTAAGCCAGGCAACCCCGGTAAATCCCTGTTAATGAGATAATGACAATAGCTTTAACTTCCTGGGAAACAAGAGCCAAGCCTATTGTTACAGTATATAAAACCTGATAGAGAACAGATGGGAAGAAACCAAAGATTTCTTATTTTCTCCCTCATTCTCCTGTCCTGCTGCTGAGAGAAGACAAAATAAGATGGGCTATGCTGCCCTCTGCCAGTAATTAGTTACCTATCCAGTCAGAACTGGCTTTCACATGCACCAAAAGTGACACAGTTGTTGTGTGGCTGAACACAGTTACGTACCCTGTTAATTAATAACATATTTCAGTCCAGAGAAGCATTAAAAGGTTTTAAGAGTTATGTTTGCCAAATGGCAAACATGGCAAACATGGTTCATCATGTTTTTTTTAATGTACCTGGTAATAGAGTTTGATTAAAGCTACCACATTTAACTGAGAACAGCATGCTAGCAGGATGTATCGTGGCCAACTTAAATCACCATGGGAGTTTGCTGTTAAAAAGCAATCCATCAGCATAAAACAGAAAACTTTTGTAATGCATACACACACATTTAAATGGGTGATAAAAATACAAAGTTCTTAGCAAGATTGTTTTTAATCTAGGAACCAAATTTCTTGCAACCCCATTCTGTAACAGAGCTTGCAGAGCCTCAGACAAGAGCTGCAAAGATGAGGCACTCCATTCTAACAAAGCTTCACTCCTCAAACAGCTCTTCTAAGTTGTGATGATAGGAAGTGAACATACGCATTACCCAAGATGATTTGGGGATATAACTCCCACAACACACCATCCTTAAAGCCAGATGAACCAACCTTATCTAAGAGTAAGACCAGAAAAAGTAAGCACAGGGATTAGTCAGCAATGAGAAGATACAGGCTAAGCTTTGGATGTTACAGTATATCTGTTGCCTCAGCAAGTCCGGCGCCTTGTGCTCAAGCCTGCTTAGCGATTACACCTTCGCATGCAATAGTGATTTGACATTTCTCTAGTCTGCATATTCCCAAAGCAAACTGTTAATTCTGGTTTGAAACTGCAACCAATACTGAACAAGAAGAAATCAAATGAAGCAATTATGAAATGCTGTAACAATATTTAGCAATCTGTCCCTGCACACCCATCCCTTCCCATATGACTACAGGAACACCCTATTCCTTCGCCTCTTCGTCTGGCTCCACTTTGCCTCCCAGGCTAGCCCTCCGAGTCCTCTTTATTTGCACAGCACTTTTCCAGGACTTGGAAGTAACCTGCATGGGACGGGGGGAAGGAGCACATGAAACGGCATCCCTCTCCACCATGCAGGTCTCCCCATTCCAGAACGCTATCTTGAACTAAGAAAAAGCAGCCCAATGCAGCCCTGTCCAGCAGGGGAGAGGAATTATGCCAGCTGCAAGGTGACCCAGACCTCTCTGCTCGCTTAATATTGCCTCACTCTGGCCCCAGCACAGCCAGGAATTGTGCTTCATGAGCCCTCCTGCATCTGCTGAAGTTCACTCATACACCTAAAATTAGTTTCCCCAATAAGGGTTATTTACCTTCTCAAATACATGTTTCATTGCCAAAGCTGTTCAATCACGCTCAAGATAACCTCACACGTAAGCAACAGAGCATGAGCCTTCCTCCTGTCTCTTGATAGTTAACACTATTTTTGTTTCCCCATAAAACATTCAAGTTTCTTTTGGCTGGGATAAAATGGGACATTTTGTAATGTTGCTAACAACAGCCACGTCTAATGGAAACATATCATTCAATGACAACAACAAAGAAAAGCCCCTCAACTCTATGGACCAGAAACATGAGAAACACCAAACTGTTGAAATAATAATTGTGGAAATAATAATAATTAAAAAAAGCACAAAATCTTTAGATTTTACAGATTTTATATTAAAAAAAAAAAAAAATCACACCTAGTATGGGAACACTGATCACAGCAAGCGTGAGTTACCAATAAAAAGACAATAGCAACTGGTTGTCTCTTGTCTTACTTGGCTCAGGACTTGAAACAAGTCCTGTTCTCCCTGCCACGACCTGAATTTCAAAATAAATAAATAAATTTGAGGTCTCTACACACATATACAAGTTGCACCTGCAACTCTTACCTGCGACAATCTTTTTAAATTTTCATTCCAAAGCAGGTAACTTTGAAATCTTAAAAAGTTTGGGGTTTTCTGTGCAGTCCCACTAATAGAGATAGTTAGAGAAACAGATGCATGTCTGAGAGCCTTAAGAATACTTACTTTAGGTTCTGGGAAAAAATGCATTGGTTTTTCACATATTCTTTCTAAACAAAAACAAAGAACCATGTATTTTATTTTACTAACTTATTTGAAATAATGAATCAAACCACTGGTTTCCTTATAGCAAATAAATGAATTCTAGAAATAGTAAAATGTTTTAGTATTTTCTAGCTACTAAAATAGCAAACAAAAGCATCTTAATTTTTATTGGAAAAAAAAAGAAAAAAAAGAGAAAAAAAAATGTGAGGTAGATTCTCATATTCTTACCAGAGCAGAACAGAAGATGGGAAATTGTGAAACTAATAGCCAGATAAAAGAGTTAGGATGTGGTGGGAAGGCAAGAATATTTGTAGATGCATTGTGGTAGCAACATATCATGTGTTTATTGTCCATCTCATTCTGTGTTGTAAGTTCATTTGATAACTTTAGATGATTTAATTTTCTTTATGTCACTGCTATGCAGAATCAAGGTCCCATCTCTGAATTTTCCAACTTGTCCTGCAGGCCAAATGCTAGGGACCGATTTCTTCTTTTTGGTCATCCTGAAATATAAGCAGGGAGAAAGGTATTAAGAGAAAGACTAGAAACTCCCCTAAATGTTCAATATGGTGAAAAAAAAATATAACCTATTTACGCAACCAGTATTTGCTATTATGCAATCCTAAGTTATAGTAGATCATATACACTTTCAGATAGAGAAAGAAGATAAGGAATACATTTTAGAGAGCCAGCTGCACTGTCATTTAGCATGTCATTTTACCTTTCAAGTCTCTGCATATTGTAGCTTGTTTTGCCAGAATTATTTCTCACAGCAAATGTTCACCATAAAAAGGACAAGGGCCAGAGCCTGGGTCAACACATGGGGATTTACATCCATCTCCCTGACAGCTGTGGCCTTAGACACATCAGAGGAGAACTGACATATCTTCAATTAAGCCGTGTAACCAAAAAACCTCTAAAAGTGTTGTGGACAAACCAAGATTGCCATTTTGCACCTAACAGCTCATTTGTAGGCGGAAAAGTTCCTCCCCTTCTGGTCTGTGACACTTTTGGTATAAGACTGTGCTTACTTACACAGGGGCAACAGAGTGGGAAGGCTTAAGCAAAAGCAAGGTAATTTTTGACATGTTGGAATGGCTCACCTCTCCTTCTGTTCTTTCCTCTTCTTCTTAAGAGAGCCTCCTTTATGTTCCTGCTTTTAAAGATAAATATTTTAACGGAAAAGCCACAGAGCATCTTAGCTAAACAACTACGTGCATGCAAAGCAAACGTAGCCTGCTCCTTGGGTTAAGCCCTGAGAGCACCAGTGACGTGGAGCTGCTGCAGGACCCCAAGCCCATAGCCCTTGGCATCACCTCATACAAGGTGCAGCCCTCTCAAGACCAAGATGCTGCCCTTGCCACGCAAGGGGCTAAATTTAATGACCCGAGGGGACAGCCCTGCATTCTGGGTTCATGACAGGTCCTGGTGTCAAAATACTGACTTCCTCCCGGGCCAGCAAGCCTTGCTCCCAGCTGAGCATGCCGGTCACATGAGAGGGTTCAACTGCGCCCGGGCTTGGCTTCCAGTCACGCGACAGAGGAGAAGTAGGTTCCCCTGGATGGAAAACAGGGCGGCTGGCAAGAGGCTGCCAAAGGAGCTCCCCGCCCGTCAGCCTGCTCCCACCTGCATCAGAGGGCTCCTGGGGAGGACGGCAGCCAGATGGGCCTTGCCGGATGGGTGCAGCACACACCTCACCCTTGCTCTAATTAACGAGGAACATCCTAGATGGAATGGTGCTGATAGGACCCAGCTAAACATCCGGCTCCCTGTCGTTAGATAATGTGTATCAAACACCCACTGGAGGCATTTCTTTTTTCTTTAAAAAAAAATGCAAGAAAAAAAAAAACTGCTTATTTTGTGTGGTCAATCGATCAACTTCAAAGGATGAGGGAGTGAAACCTACCACCACAAAAGCCCAGTTCTGTACCTTTCATACTGCACACAACCAGCTTTTACTGGTGAAATTGGTCCTAGGAGGGAGTGACTTTAAGGAGCAGTAGTTGTAAAGATCAGGCTCTCCTCCTGAGCCTCGGGGCACTACATGTCAGACTACTGGACTAGCTCCTACTTGCTGCCTTTTTTAATGGAGAAATTTCACACACACCTTTCCATTATCATCGTCCTTCATTGTCCTTTTCTCTCTCATTTTCTCCTGGTAAGCCTTGTAGTTCACATGTTCTCTTTTGGGGGGCTGCAAGAAAGAGCAGAAGTGGTACCACTGCTGAAATGTTCAAATAGTTCAACAAGCAAACAAAACTAGACACAAATAAACAAAAAAAATAGATAAGACCAAACAGGAAATTGAGTCAGAGCAAAAAAAGAAACACCTCAGAGAAAGGGCAGGGAAAGGGATCTCGTCTTTTCAAATAAATAAATAAATAAATAAATAAATAATCCCAAACCCCATGTCCCAGCACACAACAAGGCACCGTTACCTTGGCCCCCAGCATTATGGCCCGCTCCCGCTCCAACACACGCTGCTCCTGCTTCTCATAGCCGGTGATCCCAAACCTGTGCACTTCCAAACGAGCCTAAAGCCGGATGGGAAATGGGAGGCATTTTGTAATTGTCCAACAGGCATAACACAACGCTTGACAGACTGAAAGAAAGTTGTACTCCCAAAGAATGCCAGGTGGTACCCCAAAATCTGCCACCGCAAAATCCTTGACTGTAAAGTGCTTCACTTTGCAGAAACGTGTGCGTGCAGGCGCTGAGGTGGTTTCAATACACAGCCCGTATAGCTGACAACACATAGGAAGATGCTAGCAGAAGCAGGGGTGAATTAGGACATTTTCCAAGGTTGTGGTTAAATCCCCACCATTTTTGGCAATAGACAATCATTTTCCTGCAGTGGCCAGGCCGGTAAAATAACCCATGCAAATCTGACACCCATCAGTACCTAAGCAGCCCAACACTAGTTATGCTTATGAAAGAAGAGTCTGGAGGAAAAAGACAAATGAAAAAAAAAACACGTATCTCTACCCAGCTAGCACACAGTGACCCTCATCATATTATCACAGAGAGACCAGAAAGAAAGGCCACGGAGCTGTAACACGCTTCCCTCTCCATACTGCAGACTCCTCCTCCAGCGTGGCCTGCAGCCAAAACTAAATATTAGGAAATACTTACTTGCAAAAGATAAGCTTTCCTAGAATTGCTTTGGTCCCACTGGAGCTTTCCCAAGCATATAAATACACCCTCCTGCACACAGAAACATTGAGGTTGATTTGGGTTACTTACTTTTTCAAAGTTAAATTCATGCTTGTGCTTGTTCACGTTTTTCTCTTCGGACACTTTTTGGGTCTATAGAAAACAAAACAAAATATTTCTGTTTAATATAACAAGCAAATCAAATTTAAATGCTGATTGTGACAGTTTCCCAAAAATTGTTAAGAATGCTAAAATGAGCAGTAGGGAGCTGTACGCAGCTTTCCAGTAAGATCTATTCCTATATTTATGACCTTGATTTATTAAAATAATGAAGATCTCATGGCATTTTTGACATATAGATATTGTAGAGTCTTATTGGAACAACCCTGCATAATATCGGGTACCATGAAAGTGCTGAGCACATAGCTTTGTTCAAAATTTTCTTCCTTAGGTCATTTGATAACACAGAGAGATTAATATTTGAGAAAGATAGAACACAGACAAAATAATAACTGCAATTAATTTTTGAAGCTTCAAGTTTAAATTACGCTTTCCAAAAGCAGTGCTGCACATGAGCTATGTATGCATGATATAGCTTCCTCTTCTCAGTCTGTACCAAAAGTGCTACTGGAGGCTAGGGCACGTACTTAAAAGTCATTTTGTTTCACCCAGAGAACAGTGGTACTAGTATACACAGTTTACTGGTGGCAACACAAAGAACAACACTTAATTCATGGCTGCATGCCGATACATTAATGTCTACATCCTGGTTAGTAAATGCAATATAAAGGGCCCCAAAGTGCTGTCAGCAAATGGCAAACCCAACAGAATACCTGTCACCTAGCAATAAATATTCGAAATGGAATCAGTGAAAGCATCTTTTCAACTAAGCAATTTATATGGAGACCTTCCATCACCAGCTCTCAGGCTGGAAAGGAGTCTCCCAGGGGAAATATGGAAACAAAACAAAACACCAAACTGTAGAGGAGAATCTACCAGATAAGTATGAAAGTTTGACCGACTCAACCAACTGCTCAGTCCCTCTTGAAAGGTGAAACACTCGAACCCTGGATATCAGCCTCCCAGAATTACACCCAGTCTGGCCCATCAGAGATGACTTTAGATTTGGGTTTGTGGTGCCAGGGCCGTGAACTCTGCTTGAAGAAAACCACTGCAGAACCACGAAGGCCGAGCACGGTCGAGGAGGGAAGGACACTCCACGCGCCACGCGGTTCGGCTCCCAGCTGGCTCCTCCGCTGAGGCAGCCCCGGGGAGCCTCTAGTAAGGGCTTGGGAAACAGGGAAAACAGGCTTTAATGAAGTTCCTATCCAAACCCTTGGTTGACTGTCTGACTGAAATAACAGTTATTGCAGCTTTCCCTCTTACTTTCAAGCCCGCAGAATACAAGGAGACGTGAGGACAGCGCTGCAGCCCCAAACCCGCTCCCGTGACGCGCAGCCAGGCCGGCGAGGGGAGGCAGGCGCCCGCGCTCCTCGCGCCCCGGGCCCTACCTGGGCGGCCCGGTCGCGGTGCTGCCCCCGGTGCCGGTGCTGGTGCTGCT
>JAWLRI010000436.1:2624952-2647443 GCA_034781795.1 Crypturellus tataupa | reverse complement strand
GACCATCGTTGCTCAGTGGGTTCATGTGAGGGACTCTGTGAGATGTTGTTGGCAACACGTGGAGCTGGCAGCTCCTCCTGTATCCGTGTGTTCCCTGGTGTGTGAGGGGCCCCTGGGCTTGCCCTGGATCCCGGTGGGTTCCCTGCCCAGGACACCCGCAGCCCCACCATACCTGAGGAAACGCTGCGGGCGCGCCGCGGCGGCACCCGCCGTTCGGCCGGGGGCGCCGCGCCATGACGGGGAGGACGGAGCGGCCGGTGGTTCCGCGCCCTCGTGTTTGCCTCGAGGGAGAATAACCCGCCTGGAGCCGCAGGCCCCACGGCGCCCGCGGGGCGGTTATGAAGTGGCTGCTTTCAGTCCCGAGCATGCAGTAAGCGAGGGCTTTGCCACCCTGCAGGTGCGAGTTCAGCGCGGTGCACCCTGCGATTAATCAGAGCCAAGTAAACTGGGTTGCGGGCTTTTTGTCACCTAAAGAACAAACAAACCCACCCACCGGCGTGACTTCCACCTGTCAAAATAGTTAGGAAAGTTTTAAAGCAACATGCTAAGAGATGTTTGCATGTAAACAGCTTCCAAGAAAGAGTATGTAACTAACTCAAAATCTCTCATTTTGGAGTATTATGATGTTGCAGTGAAGTGTCAGGGAGGGTTTGCACCCTGCACAGCGCAACACCTACCAAATGCACTCACTAGGAGAGCAAAAGCAGCAGCGCAGAGACTATTCTGCTCCTTTGGAAGGCAGCCCCCTGAAAAATCTTTTCAGGATCAAATTTTGATGAGAAGCAACAAATAGGTAAACGCTGGAAGCTTCTGTCAGTTTTTTCTTCCATATGATTGCTGCACAATGATAAAATAGTAAAAATCATATATACAGTCATTGTATTAACAGTTTTGCCAATGTTGTTTCACTTTTTCATACACGTTTGCTCCATGATGTTTTATTTTGTCCCTCCACATTTCCATGTCTTTATTCGTTCCTTCTCCACTCCCTGGATTTCTGTTATAATCTGGGTTAAATTAGCTGAATTAGCAGTGCTGTTTTTTTAAAAAGTTATCCACAAGAGAACACAGCAGCAGGGTTTAATTGTACGGGCTCCTTGATTAACACTGATTCTATTTTACTTTTTTCACTGTCTTGAAGAGAGCGCCTCTTCCCTCGAGATCAGAAATTCTAATCACCTTATTCATGCGCTGGGAAGGAGACAGATCCCACCCTCCAAAGCACCTTCCTTCTCCTCACTTTCCTAGTACTTTTTAAATGAAAAAAGATCAATCTAAAATGGGCGCTTTGGATAGAGCTGAACGGTGTTTTAACATTGATTTGCTAATTATTGTTGTTATTTACAGTCTGTAGTGAAAAACAGCTTCTGGAGAGTAATGGTTTTCATGGTCTTCATTTGGTTATGAAACCACAAATTCCTGCAAGGGAGGGTCAGTTCCACCTCAGCTTCAGTTTTAAATGTAACATTTTGAAGAGGCCGATAGAAGATTTCTGACTAATGAACTTAGAGGGGTATGAAAAAAAACAGTCAGAGAAAAATAAATATATTATGAGGTGACTTTCCTTGAAAATAAGATTTCTTCTTCGATGTGTTAAAATATTATAGAATTATTAGAAATTTAATGGGAAGTGGCTGTTAACTGCCTTTTTTTTCTACTTTCTTTTAAAATTAGGCAGCAAAGTTTTGATGTTTCTTAAAAACAAAACCCGCACAAGCAGAGAGCCCACAGGCTCCTCTTGGAGCAGAATGGCGAGCTGCGGAGCCTGACGTGCCAGGCATGACAAAACAAGTGGAAAAACACGGCAATCGCTAACAGGAAAGTTGGTCCGCGACGCATTTTTTTTTTTTTTTTTTTCCTTCTCTCAGCTCCTTCGCCGCGCAGATTTTGGCCCGGTGCCTCGGCGCTGCCGCAAGGGCAGCGACAAAAATACGCCGTCCGCTCTGTAAAGCCGGGAACGGGATCTTAAAATAACGAGGGGAAATCCCACCTCCTCCTGCTCCTGTTGCTGCTCCTGCTGCTGCTGCTCCTCCTCCTCCCGGGGAGCGGGGCGGTGGCCAGGGTGGCGACACGCGTGACGCGCCAGGGCTGTCCCCACGCGGACACTTGCATAACCGACCCCCCCGCCGCGCGGCCGTTACGAGACGGATGGGGGGGGGGCGGGTACGCATGCGCGCTCCGCGGGGAGCCTGATACATAACAGGTCACGGGTGACTCCCCCCCCGCTGCGCATGCGCACACAGCTCCCCCCGCCTGACAGCGAGCGTGGCCTCCACGAGCCTCCGCCGAGCCCCGTGCTCGTGCGGGTGCCCGCGCCCGCACGGGCGGCGGGCAGGGCGGGCAGGGCGGCGGCCGTTGCGGCGCGTTAGGGCGGGCAGAGCGGCGGCAGCGGCAACGGCAGCGGCAGCGGCAACGGCAGCGCTCACACTACCCCCACCACCATGGCGGCGGCCGCGGCGGCAGCCGGGCGGACACAGCGCGGGACACCCATGTACTCGGTAGACGGCGGGAAGGGGCGGGGGCCGCAAGGTCGTTCACCCTGGAGCGGAGCAACGGCGCCTCACGCACTACGCCTTTGTGTTCTTGCTGCGCTGCTGTGGGTGCAGGAGGGGGGCAGCTCCCGTAGCGTGTTCAGGGGAGCGTGGGGGGGTTCTGGGGCTCTGCCCGTGGCCGTTAGTGCCGCGGGGCAAAGGCCTCATGTCCCACCCGTGGACATGACGACCCGTGGTCGTGCTCCTGCCGCGGGCTGGGTGGTAACAGCGAGTGCCTGGGGTCCCCCCGGCCGCGGAGCGGCAGGAGCAGGAGGTCTGCTGAGGTAACCCTGGGCAGGTGGTTGCCCAGCAACCCAGCCTGGCCTCCACGGGCGCTGACCTCTTCCCTGCTGCTCCCTTTAGTTTTATTTGGGGGGAATTCAACTGGGAAGTTAAATGTGGTCAAGTGGAACTCACAGTTGGAGGGTTTAGGGAAAGATTCATCTTTTGCAGGTATAAAACTTAAAAGTACAGTGGGTTGGCTATGAGACACAGAAAATTTGGTCACCTCTGCATCGTGTCCAGATGTAAATTAACTAAAGTTTCTTATTTTGCATAGGTGACTTCTCAGCAGAAGTGCATTGTGAAATGCCAGTCTTTTCTTAAAAAAAGAAAAAGAACGTTAGAGCTTCTCTTTAAACAGGTCTCTTGCCAAAGGCCTGTGTGCAGCTCTGTTTAGCTCCATAACTGTAGCAGGTGTCCGCAGAGCATTTTAGAAGCCAGACCTTGGGCTGCCTTGCGGAATAGGAGCACCTGTAATGAGAGTGACTCACTCTCCTTTAACTGTATCTTTTATCTCTAGTGGATGTGTCTGTCGTAACTTCTTGGCCAGCGTATGCACAATGTACTGTTGTTGCTAAATTTTAAATTAAATTTGCTCTGAGAAACTTGTCATCAAGTTGGAGTTAACAGAACGAGTTCTCTTGTGTGATACAGTTGGAATGACTTTACTGACCTTTGTTTTTATTGCAGCTCCTTTACCGGTCTCGAGCAAGGAGGTTGGGCTGCAAGATAGATGCTAAACCTCATTGGATTTGGATGGTACAGGGAGGTGGGGAGAGGGGAAGAAATAACCTCTGATTGCAGAGGACATTCCTGAACTTCTCCTCTGTGTCTCTTTGGCTGTCTGCTGGTATCCTGAGTGCATCATTTTATTGTTTTCAAAGGTTACATGGAAAATAAAAATCTGAGGTTCTTATTGGCTTTATTCTTGTAGTTAACCAGTTCCTTAGTAACCATGAACCTACCTGAATTTTCTCACTGCTGCATTTCCCGTAGCGTATTTTCTGAATGTGTGCTCTGTCTGTGGTTGGAGCTGAAGCAGCAGTTTGGCTTTGTATGAGGGGGGAATTCCTCTCCTTTAGTGACAGGTAAAGTGTGCTTGTTTTGGTTCCCCTCCCCCCTGCCCCATGCAACTTCAGGGCAGGACAAGAAAATAATGACTGATACGTGAAAAGATTATATACACGTTAAATCTGGAAGAGTGAAGGAAAGTGGCAGAGTGATGGCTTTTCGATTGGCTCAGGCCTTTGAAAAAATTCTTGAGGCATGTTTTGGAGTGTCTATAGTAGGCAGTGGCTGATGATGTGACTAATAATACCAGAGACAAGGACCAGGTTTCTTTGCTTTTCACATACTTGCATGTAACAGGGTTTAAACTTTGGCAATAGAAATAAACATAGCTTGGATTTGCTAAGCAATTTCTTGTTGCAGACTGGCAGAAACATGTGTATAGGGTAGGACCAGCTGATATTATTCTTAGTTAGGATGTGATTTTTTTTTCTTTACTGACTTTAGTTTTGACCAATGGGATTGATGTAAGATATCAGTGGCAACAGAAGGGTTATATATGTTATTTCTAGTCTTCTCATGTGCTCTTAGCTTACTTGGCTCTTGAAAAACATCAAATGATTTAACTGCAGAAGAAGAAAGGTTGAAAACAATAATGCAAAACCAACCTGAAAAAAGAGCCTGAAACTTTTAAATTAAGAAACTCTCTGATTATTTTTGAAGTCCTTGGGGAGACTGGTTCTGCAGTTGCTGCAGGACATTTCTCTCAAGTGTGATTGTGGAAGGAAAAGCTAGAAGCCATTAAATGCTGCTGTGGTGGAAAGCTGGTGTCCAGATTTGCTTACACGCTGTTGTGGGGAAAATATGAAAAGGTCGTACACATTGTAGCAGGAGTTGTGTTCTCTAATAAAATGAAACTGGCTTTTGATACAGCTGAAGTTTTAAAGGATTTCTTTTGTGGTTCTTAAGTGGCGATAATTCTGCACGAAATCTTACTGCCAATGAACAGACAGCAACTGAATGTTTGCTGTATGCTTATTTTAAACCTGTCAGCTGTTTTTGATAGTGTTGCTGATATGGCCATGGTCAACTGGCAGTGAAATGTGACTCTCTTGCAAGGCTGAACACCCAGCTGCTGCTGCTGACCATATTTCTTATCTGCTTCCAGTGTTTGTATGTGTTAGCTGGCCTGGCCCTTCAACTTGGGATCAGAAAATGTCACTGTAAGAGCCAGTGAAATAACGTGTTTTGTCCCTCAGTGTGTAGGTTGGGACTGGTTCTGCATAGGTTATGAATAGGAAGAGAAGAATGAATGGATGGGTGGGAAAGCCTGTGCTACCGTTCAAGACTGGGGAAGACAGAAGCCTTTTTATTTTAGTATCTTCTAAAAAATGTGCTTAAGCAGAACAGTTGCCTTTATATTTGTATTTCGCTGAACCTGACCTATGCTATTGCCTGGTGGCTGTTGCTATTATCTTGGTGTTTAGATGAATGCAGTTCAGTTTCAGAAAGACTAAGGAGTTATTCATGCTCACTGTGGTGTTAACAGGAGATAATAGGAGACATCTCTCTCTCCAGTGTAGGAGATACTAGTGGAAGAGTTTTATCATGGGGATTTCTGCAGCAGGATTGATCTGCCACTAGTTCAGGATGTGCTGCTAGCTTTTCTGTTTAGTAGTGACATGGACTGCTGGGGGCTGTGTTCTCTTTTCATCTGTCTGTGCACTGTGTTGCAGTATGGTAGGGCCTAGCTCCAGGTGGCTGTATGATTCACCTGTAGTTAGCCTGGTAATTGCTTTTTTGTTTTTGTTTTTGTTCCTGACTGGATGTGCTTTTGTACCTTATATCTGAGCTTGGTGAAAGCAAGTATGGATCACCCCTGAGGCAGATGCTTAAAGCAACAGGCATTATGACTTTTCTTTTCTTTTTCTTTGTCATTTTCATAATGCCATTCATCTCATTGTCATCTTGCAATTGCAGTGGTTGGAATCAAAGGTTCTTTAGTTAATGCCTCTTAATCATGAAGAGGCCAGAGGCGAGGCATTTTAACTCTGAATGTGTAGATATTCTTTTGACTTCTTCTCCTTGTACAGGATTAAGTAACATGGTATAGGGTGAACTGGGGATCTTTGCAGTTGGAAAGTTGATTTTTTTTTTTCCTGAGTTGGAGGTTAATTTATTTCTAATTGCAGTGTCGTTCCAAGCAAGCAGTGTTTGTTCATGCCCTCAAGAGTATGGGATGCAGATATTTTGGAAATCTAAAAAACAAACATGGCAAAAGTATTGCACACCATTGTTTTGCTATTTTAACCAAGCAGACCACTGAATAGCTCAAGATAGTATCTCATTCTTTATTTGTATGTTCCTAGCAGAAAGAGCTCACGTCAAATAAAAGAGATGAATTTGAAGACATCTTGGAGGAAAGACGGGTCTCCAGTGACTTGAGATATGCAATGAAATGCTATACACCTGTGCTTTACAAAGAGCTTTCACCGTGCAAGCCACATATAATTAAAAGTGCTGTTCTCCAGTCAGAGCAAGTTCAATATGTCATCAAGCAAGTGAGTCTGAATGCTGAACTGTAAGAGAGCAGAGGTAGCCCAGGCAAACTTTGTGTGGCAGAAGGAGGGGAAAAAATTATTGCTGACCTTGTCAGACGTGATAGCTGTAGTTTGAAAGACAATCCAATAAATCAGTAACTTGAGAACTACGCTCTTCTGGCAGGAAAAACAAATACAGATTTACCACAAAGCTGCCACTGAAACTTCTAGATTACTCGTTCCCATAGCGATATTTTGATTTTGAGTATATGACAATTCACCATATAACATATCAAGGGACCTTGACTTTTTTCCTCTGTCCTCCACTCTCCTTGAAATAAAGCAGCCTTGTGAAGGACATAAGTATCTTCCTTATTAGTAGACATTTATGTACTTTGAGAGTGTCTTGCAGTAATTTTATAAGCTATTGATACATTTATGAATTGGTCACATCGGTTATGTGGAGCTGAAATGAAAGATCTAAGTGTGTTAATTAACAGAATAGCTATTTGCAGTATTCTAGAAAAAATAATTCCAGGTCAGCAGAAGTATGTAAGATGGTTAGACATCAGTAGGTGACTGCCAAAATCCTTTTTATTTTTTTTTTAACAGTAAGAATTGCATCTGGCATATCAAAATTTGTTATGACATGACAAATAAAAGCATTTTTCTACAAAACAGTTCTAGTGCTACTCTGAAGAAAGCTAAGTAATATGAAATTAAAAAAAAAAAAGACTTTCAACTTTGGACATAATAAAGCATTTACTGAAAGAATATATTTTGTGCAGGATTTATCAGAAAGACTTTTTTATTTTTTGAAGTGCTATTTTTCTGCCAAAAAAAAAAAAAAAGATGGAAAATTTTCAACTAAGCACCAAATAGTTGAAGGGTAGTAACATTCCTGCCATTGCAGTCTAGTTCTCAGCTTTGAACGTGAGATTAGTGAAAGCATTTAATAAGGACTATTTGGGGCAATATGCCCAACCATGTACAATCAGCATGCCTCCTGTCAGGGCAGAGTTTACTTAGCTTACACAAACATCATAGAGTTTATTCTTGTGAGAATTTGCTGAGGCTGACAGTGTTCAATGTGTGAAATAAAGTGCATGTGTTTGTTTTAGCTTTCGTATGTGGCCAGTATGATTTCTTCATCCCAGGTTTTAGGGAGTGAGTGCCTTGCACTGCAGTGCGTGTGTGCTTAGTTCAAGAAAGATCAACTGAATGATAAACCTTTTACTGATGAATGAGAACAACCTCTTACCCTAGTGAATAACAGGAATAATTTATTGTTTCCTAAGAGAGATTGATTATCACAGGCTTAAGTGGAAGCAAAATTTAGCTTCTTTAAGTGTTATAGCTACACCTGGAAATATTTCGGATGAAAATTTATGCACTTACTAAAACAGATATGATAGTAAATTGATACTTGGAGATACATGGAGGCAACTATAGGAGACAGAATTTCTTATGTGGTGTAAAATAAAAATGATAGGCAGGTAGTGCTGGCCTCTAAACCGAGGCCAAAACAAATATTTTATTTGAAAGGTTTTTTTTTTTTTTTCCTCCTTTCATTCCTTCTCAATAGTTAATGAAATACATATTCCTCATTACAAAGTAGTAGATGGCCAGCTTTTCGGTTGAACAGATGCAGGGTGTCATGAGAGATGCCCATTATTTAAGTCTGTTTTAAGAAACTTAGAAAGAAATGTGCATAGCAACAGTAGGAGAACATTGATATGCAAAGCTGGTAGGGACTGTGCTTTGTATGCATTTCAGCTACACATTGCCAAAGTAATGCATTATAAAGAAATTCAAGCATGATAGGGTTGAGATTCTTCAAGCAAGTCTGAAAACGTAGTTCAAGTGCATCTCTCTGATTTACCTTGTGAATGTCTTTGTGAATATGGACTTTGTTTTATTTACAATTGGAAGAAAATTGCATACAACCTTCTTTACACCAAAAAAAAAAAAAAGTGAAATACTCTATCTTAAATGTCCTCTGAAGATACTAGAGGCTAAAACATTTGAATGGTGTGTTTGGGGGAAAAAACATGCTGCTCCACTGCCCCGTCATTGATATATAAGTTCTTTCTGGACTTGAAACAGCTTTAACTTGTCTTACTTTTGTTGGTTGATGTGGAGCTGGTTGAGTACGATAAGGTGCCTGTCTGTCCCATAGAATAAAATCTCGCTGACTGTTGTGTTAGTTTTGCTGTAAATGCTGTGGCACATGAGCAGTGTGTGTGGAGAGGGAGGAGGAGGGGCTAACTTCTGACTGCTTTCTTGTTTTTCTTTCCCTTTAGTTAGCAAAAGAGACAGGAGAGTCACCTGATATTATTCAAGAAGAAGCCATGGAAATTCTGGATGAGATGGGCCACAGTATGCAATTAGGAGCTGTCAGATTCTTTGCCTTTACTCTGAGCAAAATATTTAAGCGACTTTTTCAGAGAGTTTGTGTGAATGAAGAAGGAATGCAGAGAGTGAGTACTACTTAAGAGGAAAAAAAATATATAACATTTTTGTACAAGTTGCTCAGAGAAAGACTTCAATCTTCACGCCAAATAACAAATATAAAAGTGTAAAGTTCACTAAAAATGCCCTTATTATTGTGTTATGATTAAAAAAAATATTGCACTGCTTAGAAAACAAAGTGGGGGTGGGAGGCAGATGCTGTTAAGTATTTTGGATACAAGTAGTCAGCAAGATTTATTGTACTATTTCCAGATGCTGCCTACAACAGGGGGGCGTTATTGTAGAAAAGATCTTGCCTCTTTTGCAGAGGCTATATAGATCTGCACTTGCAACATGTTTGGACATGAATGCAATACATGTAAGATTTTTTTTTTTTAAAAAAAGGTTTTGGTATTTTTTTAAGAATGCTGCTGTTTATTTTGTTGTTTAGGCAAACCCTTTCTAAGATTTCTTGATAGGATTGAAGTAATAATTATGATCTTGCAATCACAAGCAATGTGAATAGTCCTATTTATCTTTTTTTTCCTATAGAGTTGTCATCAAAGATAAACAATTGTCCAAAAAAAAAAAAAAAAAAGAAGAACATATTATGTTCTTCCTCTTGTTTTTTTTTGTTCTTCTTATGTCATTGTTTTGCCAGCTCTGTAGGGGTTGACTTCCCCAGCTCCTTGGGAAACTGTTGTCCCCTTGTTTCATTTGCAGGATGTCACTGCCCTAGAGGGTGCAATGTGCTCCCTAGAACACGTAGCGGTTTCAGCCCTGGCAGTCACCAAAGGGGTTAGGGTTGTGTTATCATGCAGTGAGATAGCCCCTACATGTGAGTCCTGTGATCCTTGTGAACTACACACATTGCAGTTATGGAAATGATAGCTCGAAATTTCCTATGACTGTACTGAACAGGGTTTTAGAGCATGCAGATGGAGAAGTCTCCCCCGCACCAAAAATATCAACTTCTGTTTGTCCTGAGCCACGTGGAGGTCTGTGTTTGCAGATTTCAACAGTCAGTCTGTAAATATTGCAACTGTGTTGTGTTTGGACTTTTTTTCAGTTACAGCAAGCCATTCAAGAGCATCCTGTTGTACTCCTGCCGAGTCACCGAAGCTACGTAGATTTTTTGATGCTGTCTTATTTGCTATATACGTACGACTTGGCTCTGCCTGTCATTGCTGCAGGAATAGGCAAGTATGTTCTCTAAAGATGTTTTCAGGATCCAGAAAATCTGTAGCAAGTGGTCTAGTAGCTGCTACTCTAAGTAACTGTCTTTAATTTTTTTCCAAATATGTCTTTGAATATCTCCCTTGAATTCCATTGTTTTCAGTGGAAAAGCTTTTGAAAATTCTCCAGCAACCCAAGCTGCTGTCCACTTTCGGTAGGGGCTCTTTGACACAAGGAACTTTGCTTTGAGCTTCTTGCATGGAAAATGCGACAAAATTTGGGAACTGTCTTTTATTAAGTAGGCCCCTGTAATAGCTAAAAGTTAAGGGTAGGTTTTTCAGGTGCATGTTAAGCCTAGCTTTTCTCTCATTAAAATAAATGAGGACAGCGCTGATTTAGGGTTTACTTCTGAAATTAACACTCCTCTGATGCTCTAGAATAAATTGGAGCAGTGACTGGAAATTTTTCAAGGGTGGATGCTAGACCATATTTTTCTTTTGCAAATGACAAGTTAGATATAGCCGTAGAAAAATAGCTGAAGCTGGAAGAATATGTTTGGTGGAGAAGACAAGATTCTTCTGATCTGTGAATTGGTAGTATCTTGTGTTTGAGTGGTATCTTGTCTTTCTTTACCAGGAGCTAATATACATTAGCAATTACTAATATACATTAGTATATTCTGGTAAATTCAGAAGTTGCTGTCTCACAGCTGCCTTTTTAAGGAAATTGCTGACCTGTCGTGTGTCACTGCTTATGTGTAGTTGTAGGTACCACTGGGCTCCTCAGCTGATTTCTGGAGTAAACAATACCTGTTTTTAGTTATGTGCCTAAAGACTCTTTAAGATACTACTGAGTTAGCTTATAGGGATTTTTTTTTAAGATACTTGTTTTTAAGATATTTTAGATGTTTGGAGTCAAGATTCTTCAGAATTAAGCTTTTGCAGCTCGGTTACATTGCTGTGAGTGTGTGTCATTATTAGAGTCCTCTGTCTGGTGGAAACATACACAGCACTTCCTGATATTATTTACTTAACTGCCTTACTACCTGTACTTACTAGTCTTATTTACTACCTTGGTTCACAAGATGTGGTACACAAACTTGTGTTCAAAGTAGTACTTGTGCCGAGTAGAGAAATACCCTCCTGATGTCAGTGATGAGTGCCTCTCCCCTCTTAGTTGCCCCTTGACTCCAGGGGAGTCTCCATACAGATACATTGGGATCAGCTGAAGTGAGGTAAATAGTTGCTGGTGTTACCACCATGTGCTGCTGCATTAGCTGGGACCCAGCTGGTGCTCGTATCTGCATTTCTGTCTCACAGTCTGGAACAAGGAGCAAGTGATATTCAAGGCACAGAGAAGATGGGGTGGGCTGGGCTTGAGGTATTTGAGATGTAAGTTATTATGTGCATTAGAAGAGCTATATTTACACGCAAGAACATGTTGCTCTATATATGCAATAACATACTATATAAATAATGATAGTGTGTATACATACACACATAAAGCATGTGTGTGTATGCCATAAAGTTATATCGGGTCATCAAGGCAGTTGTGTCAGTGTTGCAGCTGGAAATGTGAGTTATTTACCAAGAGAATCTCTGTTCTCAGATATCTCACTGTTTGAGATAAGATGCTTGAAGCAGCAAATAGCAGCTTCTGGGTAGACCCTTGTTTTAAATGCATTCCTTAAAAAGTTGTTAGTATTGTCTGGTTTTGGCAAGTTAAGTGTTGACCCTGACCACGTAAAACTAAAAACTACCAAAAGTTTAATTGATTGGTTTTGGTCTGCTTTCCACCACCACCCAAAAGATGATAAGTCAGAATCTCAAATGCTGTAACTATATACAGTGTAGTTAATGGATTAACTTCTGTGACTTTTAGGATGTAGTGAAGGCTAATCAATCTTTCTGAAGGTAAGTGGGACAATGAACTAAATATAGTGTTCATTAGGACTGAAATACAACCATCTAAATTACTCAAATATTTAAGTGTATGCTGTACACAAAAAGTTTGAAAACATATATCAATCATGTCTACCTATGTATTACCTGATGTTTTGAAAGTAAAGGCATTTATAACAGTAGAATCCTTGATTCTCCTTTATTCTGGTAATTAAATCAGTATTTTAGGGAAACTGGTTGTCCCTGCTGGTTGATATTAATCAGTGTATTTTGTTTGTGTGGTTTTGTTCTTTGTTTTTTGCTTTTTTTTTCAGATTTCCTAGGAATGAAAATAGTTGGTGAGCTGCTGCGAAGGGGAGGTGCCTTTTTTATGCGACGTTCCTTCAGTGGGAACAAACTCTATTGGGCTGTTTTTGCTGAATATGTTAAAACGATGCTAAGGGTAAATAAATTGCTGAACTGTCAAAATATATGTTTAAGAAATACTCTGTTGCAATTATTCTTGTGAAATATTCATGATGTTGTAGGTGCATGAATGAAAATTTCACTATGATCTAAGGAAATGAATCTTTCCCTTAGAAATGATGCAAGCAAAGACACACTGGAACTCCATTATGCAGTTCAATGGTAGATGGTAAACAAATCACAGCTCATCAGTTACTTTTAACTTTGTGCCCACAGGCAAAATATGTCCATTAATTTAGCTGTAGGGTGCAACAGATACATCGAATGTGTATATACTTAGAGATGACTGAAATTAGATGTGCATGATTTCCATTTAAAATATTTAAGAAAAAAAAAAAAGGGGGAGAAATAAAGAAATGTTCTTCTGACCTTTTTTGTGTGTCTTGTTTTATTTTTGAAGAATGGCTATGCCCCGATTGAATTTTTTCTTGAAGGGACTAGAAGTCGCACTGCCAAGACTTTAACTCCAAAGTTTGGTAGGTTGATTGAAAATTTGGAGCTGTTCATGTTTAAGTATTGTAATTTGTGACTTATTTCTTCGTAAATTCCTTGGATAGTGTGGGGTATTAAAGTGGGAGGGGTGGGAAAGTGGTGTGGGAAATGTGGGAGGTCTGTCAGAGTAGGGGAAATCACTGTGGTTATTGTTTCAAGGCCCTAACAGATGACAATGCAAGTCTGTTGCACCCTGCCTCTTTCTCTCCTGGTGTCCCGATGTGTACTTGACTACAAGGCATTCCCTTGCCAGCACAGAAATATTTTAAATTAACCCTTAGAAATAAGGAATCCCTAGCAGGAAGATAAGATACTTTGTAAGTGATGTATCTGAATGCATTGCATATGTTACTTTGCGTTTTAGAGCTTGGAAAGCATCTTGTACTTCTGCTTGCTTGAGGAGAGAGTGAATACAGTGTGTGTCAGTTAACTGCTTTTAATCTGTAATTTAGTTTTTAATTGTCTTCAAAATTAAATGGCAGGTGCTGTTCTCTGTTTTAAAAAGACATGATTCACTTTTTTTTTTCCCCCCTCCTATTTGCAGGTCTTCTCAGTATTGTGATGGAGCCATTCTT
Organism: Crypturellus tataupa; assembly: GCA_034781795.1. Classification (NCBI taxonomy): domain Eukaryota; kingdom Metazoa; phylum Chordata; class Aves; order Tinamiformes; family Tinamidae; genus Crypturellus; species Crypturellus tataupa. The sequence goes on along the minus strand of JAWLRI010000436.1, from coordinate 2,634,022 downwards.
TAAACGTGAAGTCTTTGACACGTACCTCGTTCCCATCAGCATCAGCTATGAGAGGATTTTAGAAGAATCCCTTTATGCATATGAACTCCTAGGAGTCCCAAAGCCCAAAGAATCTACATCTGTATGTAAAAGAAGAACAGAATGTGATCGGATGTATGCACACCTTGTAGCTTTAAAATTTGTTCTGCATTCTCTCCATTTTCTTAGGGCTTGTTGAAGGCCAGAAGAATCCTCAGTGACAATTTTGGGACAATACATGTTTACGTTGGCCAACCAGTGTCACTCAGAACCTTAGCATCTGGGAGGATCAGTCGATGTCCCTATAATTTGGTTCCCAGGTACCACAACTTTCATGGCTTGTACACAGGCAAAGCATTTGTTTAGTCTTCACCTGTATAAAATAATTACAATAGTTGCTTTCAGTACTCTGCAAGTTTGAGTACTCTTGAGTCTCTCTGCTCCCTATGATCTGACATCTGCACCAGTTATGTCTGAGCACAGGGTTACTGTGCATGCCTTACTGAAATAAATTGTTACCTGCTGCAGCTTTGTATTGAGAAATGTCATTTAAAAATTAGTGATGCATGAGCTGTGCAAAACTGAGACACATCTTTTGAGAATTTAGTATTTTTATCACCTAAATTCCACTATTCTCTCCCTTCTTGCTCTGTTACTGCAAGCTGTTACTTGACCAGGAAGCTGTAGTTTTGACTGGATTAGGCGACTTTTGCAATTTCATACAGGAAAAGAAACTCTGGTATTTCTTTCTCTGCAAATAGCAGGTGTGCAGTGCCAATACAGAGTTCCATATTTTAAATACTGTCATGAAGCTAGTGTTGTTTTGCTTTGTGTTTCAGTTCTGTAGCTCATACTACATGGATAAAATTACTTTCCACATGCTAGATACTATAAAATGGTTATGGATTTGGGTGCAATAAGGAAATATGCAAATGAGTGGATATAGCTTAAATCCTACAGTTCACGTTTTTTTTTTTTTCAGGCATCTGCCTCAGAAGCCATCTGAGGATATCCAAGAATTTGTCAGTGATGTAGCTTATAAAATGGAGCTCATGCAAATAGAAAACATGGTTTTGAGCCCGTGGGTGCTTGTTGCAGCTGTCCTGCTCCAGAATTTGCCAGCCATGAATTTTGAGCTTCTAATAGAAAAGACCCTTTGGCTTAAAAGCTTAACACAGTCTTTTGGAGGATTCATTGAGTGGCCTGGTATGCTGAGAAAGCATTACTTCTATTACCTTTCGTGTTTATTAAACGTTAAATTATATTTATGTCAAAGCAGTATATGGTGACTTTACAATATGTTTTCCTTAGTATAATGCTGCCTCTTGATGTTAGCTGTAGTATAAATTGCTAAAGTGGCAAAGAACCAGCCCAAAGGTATATGTGAAATAAAATCAAAGCCATGATATGTCTGTTTATTTTTGCACTTTGCTTTGTCCTCAGAAAGATTGCTAGGCAAGAAGATTATTTATATACAGCTGCTGAAAGGTTGATTCTCATTCCAACTTTCTAAATATATATATATTTATATTTAGTTTCTCTCTGTGAATGAAAGTGACACAGGTAACTCATTGTAGAGCCTCAGGATACAAGTGGTAAAGCAGGCAAAGCAAAAATCATTATATAATGCAAATACATTTACCTTTTCGCTATTGATATGTTTAAACTACAGATCTCTGCTTCTGTGGTCATATTTATAATCAAGGATCTCTCTCAGTCCTGCCAGAAAAAAATACAAGCAGGCCACAGTTTAGACAGAACTTTGTCACAATTTCTGGAAGGACCACAACTACTTCCAGAGATCTTGACAGTAATGAATATAGGCAAGGTCTGCTCCTGCCAGGCTGGAAAGGGAGGAATTTCATGGGATTATGAAAGCATAATGTGGTGTGTTTAAAGTAAGATTCTACTTTAGGGTTGACCTTTTCCTGGCAATGATGATTAAGCTTTTGCTTTAGTTGAGTTGTGCAGTCAGGCTACAGAAAATAGACATGGTGATGACATAGAGAAATGACAACAACTAAGCAGATTTGACCCCAACATTTTGGTTCTGCTGTAGGCATCATTTGCACAGAAATAGACTTTTGATTATATTTTGTGGAAAAATTATTAATAATTTGAAAGAATAGGTATATTTTAAAGGTTTGAAGATGTCACACAGTGTCAGAAATGCATTTGGTCTCTATTTCCTTGATGATGATCATGGCAAAGTCTCCTTTAAAAAGCTGAGGTGCCAGATGATACTGGCTTTATCTATTAGACTATTTCAGCTTTCATATTTACTTGTTTAAGATATGCTTCTATGATTGTGTTGGGGAAACTCCTCTCAGATAATTTTCCTTCAGTTTGCATGACAACATAGAGGTTCTTGAAAGCAGAATATTGCCCAAAGTTGATTCAAGCATCTTGCTGATATCTGTGTACTCAGTTTGGCTAATGCTGGACTCAGTCCCCCTTCAAATAAGGGATTCATCTAATTTTTGGCTTTGACATATTTTGTTCTTTTTGTGCGCATGACTTCCATTCCTACTGCTATGAGGCTGTCGCATGCACTTCCAACAGAGATGAGTTCCATTTTCCAGGAGTCTGAGTGTTGTTTTTTTCCTGCTAGATAACCTGTGTGCCAAAAAAGCAGTCACATCTGGCCTGGCCCTGCATTCCAACATTGCTCGCCTCGTTGATGGCCACGTGGTCCTAAACGACACGGGGGAGGAAGATGGGGCTGTAGGGGACATCGTCTTCAAGCGAGCCTTGGCCATCCTCATGTGTGCAACCTACAGAAACCAGCTGCTCAATGTGTTTGTGCGCCCATCTTTGGTGGCAGTGGCCCTGCAGATGACACGCAGCTTCCGAAAAGGTGATTCTGCGCAGCCTGAGGAATGGGGCCCGCTCGTGTTCCCTCTGCAGCTGTGTGTGGGAGCTGCCTCCGAGCATTACGGCAGCATGCGGAGTAGGGCCCGCTCGCGTAGCGGGGCGTGGTGTGCTGTACATACTCACATGTATGATAGTGTATTTCCCTGAGAGGGCAGAATAAAGGTGAGATGATTCTGACTCCTGTTTACATAGGTCTGGAATACAAAACTAATATGGGTTAGAAGTAGATGCCTTGGAGTATTTATGTTGCTTCCTTTGTGGTGTGCATTGTGGAACTGCTGGAGGGTGAAAGAGCAGCCAAAGTGGCATAAATCACTTCCTGTATTTCAAATATGTTAAGTGGAGCTATGTTGGGAAGTGTCTCCTCTCTCCCTTGCCAGATTTCATTTTACAGGATTTGAAATGACTTGCTGTGGGGTAGGTGTCTTGTCTTGTTGGCAATTAGTAGGCCTGCATTTTAGGTTACGAACTACACAGAACTTCTAAGTGTATGGAGTGCAGCTGGTTGCCCATTTTATTCTCCTGTAACTGATTCTGAAGTATTTGGGTGTTTTCTAGAACTTGCTTGTGGGGAAAAAATCAGAAATATATATATATATATAGTATGGCATCCAATTAATATAGCATGTCATACACGTGCTGAGAAGCTACATACACAGTTTTTGAGTTCCTTCCTTTTACAAATAATTGAATCAAGTACTTGGAATGATTGTTGTCCCACTGCAGCATGTCCTGGTGTGTATATATGTATACTTTAATATCAAGTCAAGTTTTCTTTGAGGTAGCGGTAGCTAGTACCTCTAAAATCGGGAGCAAACCTATGTGGTGTTAAATATATTTTTAAATGATTGTACTCTACTTTTTTTTTTTTTTTTTCCAGAGGAAGTCTATAGCTTCTTCAGTTTCTTGAGAGATATTTTTTCTGATGAGTTCATCTTCTTTCCTGGCATTTCACTGAAGGTAAAATCATCCTGTGTGCATAAATACTGATAGTTCTTACTCACCGAAAGAGTATGTAATTTCAGATTGCATACTCCCTAATGAGTGTTTTGTGATAAATACTTCCAGAGATATCAGCTTGATCTGTAAGTGGGCGGGAGAATTTAAAAGGAGATCAGAGTGGAGGTCAGTCATATGTTGTGAAATATTGTCCAAATTCACAAAGTTGCATGTGCATTTTTCTCCCTCCCTTCCTACTGTAAAAAACAAAGTCTAAATTTGCCAGATTCTGAAATATTGAAATAAACTGTAGCAGAAGCTTGGCGCTCTGTCGTCACAGAAGCAAAATGGGAATTCTAATTGAGGGCAGAAGAGGTAAGTTTACCTAAAAGGTATTGCAGACTAGTTAGCAAATAGACACTGTAAGAACTACTTTCAAAAAGTTAAGCTAAATTTATTATACCAATGAATGATCAACTATTGTGTATCTTTGTTATCTTTAAGAAACAGAGTGTGCTTTCCGAAATTTAAGTATCTGTCGTCCCCTAGGTAATTACAGTATTACCTGTGCAGGCTGGATTGGTGATTTGGTGCAGCCCCAGGAATACGCTTGGGGGTGTCAGGGCTATCAGTGCCGAGCCAGCACCCAGGGTCCTGTATGTTAAAATATATCTCCCTACTCGCCTCTCCATGCACCCACAGTATGGCTGCTTGTACGTAGACACTGTAGGGTCTGTATAGCGCCTAAGGTGGTTCTAATACCTTGAACTCTAAGGCTTCAGTGTTTCCGCACATAAGTAATTGTGTCTGTGTGTGTGTCTATGTGTGTATACATAATGCATACAAAATGTTGACTGTGGACTAATCAGCTTGAAATGCAGGTGAGCACAAGTTTATTAGTAAAAATGTCACAGTTATACCCAGTATAGACTAGTATACCAGTCCAAGTTTTTAGCTGGATTTTAAACTGATTTTTTTAATCAAATATTAAGGCCAATTATATGATGATAGCATTCAAATGTAACTTCATCTGCATAAACAAAGAGATAAGAATAACTTTGAAAAAAATATGCAAGGCTTGTGGCCATATCTGAAAGATTTTTATATGGAAGAGAATGGAGACTTTTCTAAAGGCTGATTGGCATAGTTGCGGCTCTGAAAACACTCATGTAGTTTTCATTATTAGCAATTGTTGCCTCTTGCTTTGTATTTGGTTTGTGTACCTTTAAAAAAAAAAAAAGCTACAAGGAGGTGACCATGACTGATTTCACTAATATCAAGTGGAAAAGTGGCTATGTTATTTCAAGAAGAGATCTTCAAACCCCTCTGCTCCTCTCTTTCCCCCTGCTATTGCCTAGAAAAAGTTTTTGTCACAGATGTGGCTCTAATTTGTCATTTTTGGCCGTTGCTTTGACTCTTGTGCAGGCAGCAGGCCAGTCAACTACATTATCATTTATCAGAACCAAGGGCATGAAATAAAAGCAAACGCCAACCCCTAAAAACCAAAATCCCCATACAACCTGTGTTTTTCTGGAAAAATCCTGAGGGAGTTCAGGAGGACAGTTACTCTAGCAGCTATGACCTCCTCTTTCTGACCTGAGAAAGCCCCTTGTGCATCTAGGTGCATTTGTTTTTTTTTTTTTTTTTTTTTAATCAACACAACATTTCCATTTTCTTACGGAAGTGGTGTCATGTTGTGAGTTGTTTTTTCTTGGGAGGGGGGAAAAAAGGAGCTGCGCCTACTGTAGATGTTAAAGTATCTGTTATGCTTTCCCTTTCCCAGGATTTTGAAGAAGGATGTTTTCTACTTACAAAATGTGATGCAATTCAAACAACTCAACAAGAAATCTACCCTACTGACAAAGGAAGTGTTGTAATATCTTTCTTATCAGCTATGTTCAGACCCTTTTTGGAAGGTTATCAGGTATGGGTTTTTTCAGAGAATTGTCATCTTTTTCTTTTTTTATTTATTTAGTTTTTAGAAAAAACCATGAGAATGGACATTCTTCTACAATGGAAATTCTTCTTTCATTGCTAGAGAAAGGGCAGGAGTTGAGAAATAGCAATGAAAACTCTCTTAAACACCACCCTTAATCCAGGATCCCAATTTCAGCTTCTATCTCGGACCTTTCAAAACGACCAAAGTAATAAACTACGTTGTAATGTAGTGGCCTGCTGTGGGTTCCTGAGCTTCACTTCTCAGGGAGTGTGTGCAACCAGGCTCATTTTTATTTCTTTAGGAGGAGTTCTTGCTTAATTCATTTTATGTAGGCTGTCCTGCCAGGTGCAGAAAATTGTTTGCATCTTGTATCTGATAGCCTTTTGGGGAGTCTCTTAATTCCTTCAGTACCTGTTTTTAATTTGTTGGCTTTCTCCACAGATTTAGTAAGATGAAACCCTATGACTTTGAAATAATGCTATATGCAGCAATTGGAGGCTAAATTGTCACAACAGCATATGGTTGGGAACATAGTGGATTAGAGAGCTGTTAATGATTTGACATATGGCTTAAGCTGAACTGTACTCATTTCCCATCTGTGAAACATGTATTCTTTTAAAAAGATACTGATTTTGAGAGTATGGGAATGTTAAGTAACATTTAAAGATAACTATTACAGTAATACTAGTAATACTATTACAGAATGTTACTCTAATATTAGAGTTCTCAAGATTGCCTGTTAAACAGGAATAAAACACTCAGGTTCAGAGTGTTAAAATGATGTTATTATATGAGAATGTTTGCTTGTAATTAATAGCAAATTGACAATCAAAAGGATAATAAGATGTTAACTTTTTTTAATGTTAGTTAATTTTCAGGTACCTCTCAAAGGAAGCAAAAGAAGCCTTTACAGAGAAGCAGTTTATACCTGGAGTCCGCAACTTCCTTTTTCAGCTGCTTGAGAAGGGTGTGTGCAACTGTTAACTAATATGATCGCTTTACAAGCCTGGCTTTTTTTTTATGGGTGATGGTGAAGCTTTTAACTGTGTTTCTGCTTTCTGTGTAGGGCATACACAGTGTTATGAAGCACTGTCTTCTGACATCCAGAAAAACGCCTTGGCAGCTCTTGTGCAGCTAGGTGCAGCGAAGAAGAAGAAAATGTAAGTAACATTGGCTTGTGGTCTTAAGGCCATGTGTGGTCTTACTGGAAATGGTTAATAGTCAGGCTACAGGTGTTAAGAGGTTTACCATAACCCTGACTTCCTGAATACCAACTGACAGTTGATTAGTTTGACCTGAGCCACAGTGAAGAGCTGGGGAGCTGCTTTTTATACATGAGGCAGAAGCAGACTTAATAGTGTATACAGTCGTGTGGGACCAGTGACAAATGTCATTAACCCACGAGTGTGCTTCCTGTTCTTCTGACACTACGTGCTTTGTGTTTAGATTTTCAGAGTTTCTCTCAAAGCTTTGTTAAGCAAACAGAAGAGAGATCTGTTTAATGATTAACAAATGGCTGTTGCAGAACAGAAGTAGGATGGCTTGCACTTTGTGTAGTCTATTTCATTGTGTTGCGGGGCTCCCTGCTATGTTTAGGAGTAGAGATATGGGAAACTGTGGCATAATGAGTACCCTTATTGTCTGACTGCTCCACAGAGCTTCATTGGCAGACTGAAACCTTGACTGATGGTCTTATCTCACGCTAAGGTTTGTAGTGCTCTTGGAAAGCACATAGGCAACATACTCTTGTTATGTCCCCTGCTTTGTCAGTGTGCTAAGTACATGCCTAGAGCTAAATTCCCCTTTCAAGTAAATTGAATAATTAGTTGAGCTCCCTGATTTTGACACCAGCAGAAGGTTGGGCTCAGTTTCACAGAGATGGTCTTGAAAATGATCCAGTTGACAGTAAACAAAGCAAAACTTTGCCTCCTGCAGTTGGCCTTAGTAATAAAAATTAAGGGAAGAGAAAGGCAGGGAATCTGAGCAAGAGAGGAAGAAGAAACTTTCACGTTCCTTGAGCACAATTTCTTTAAAAGACAACCATGCTGGAGTTGACTCTTAAAATTGATACAGATGCTCATAGGATGAAAAACTTGATGAAATTATATTTTATTCAGATTATATAGAAATGAGTGAGAAATCAATTGAAGAAATTTATTTTAAATTCTAGGACCAATGGATTCACTTACAGTATAAATCAAGAGGCTGTTAATAACATTCTGGACATGTTCGGTAAGTGTTTTGAACGATTTCCAACTCTTTAAAAGAGTTTCTCAGTTTCTAAATTAAGTTGGGCATTAGCAGTTGTGTGTTGTTTCTAGTATCTCCTTAGTTATCAGTACGAGAATACTTATGGTATCTGAATTAAGAGGTCTTTTTAATTCCTTTCCCTGTGTAGTTGACTATCCCTTCTTTACTATATTGAAACCATTTACAACCTAATGACCAGAGAAAACAATCAGAGACACTAAAGTAACAACTTAATGGAATGGTATTTACAGTTTTAATGCCATGGTGCTTATTTTTGCCAGAGTCTCGGATACCTGCACAGAAACCTGTGGCTGCGAGATTGTGAGGGGTCTGGATGCTGCCCGGGACCGTGGCTGCCGCTGCCCGTGGGACACCCAGCACTGCCGCAAACCTGAGCGCGGGGCCAGCACGGGGGAGCCTCAGGCCTTGCCCTTGGGTTTGGGAGCCGTCGGCGCGTGCGCAGCCCTGGCAGAGGCCGGGACGCCTCCGGGAACGGTGTTGTGCAGCAGGAGCCTTTTCCATTACCACTGAGACACCGTCACTGCTGACGGTTAAAGTTATATTTGTACCCTCGCTGTGTTTATTTTTAAAAATGGAATAAGCATTGTCTGTCTTTTGGATACATATTTAAAGAGAAGTGCACGGTTAATGGTTACTGAAATACTTTTTTAGAGGTGTAACAAGGAATGTGAGTGACTGCACATAATTTCATTGCTGTGAAACTGTAACAGGGACTTAAAGACTTAACATTAAAATTCGTGTTTAGAAGAAGAAAGAAAAAAAAAAAACCCCTACCATTATCATCTTGCTGGCTGAATGATATAAGGCTCCTAGGAAGAGCACAAAAGGAATCTCAGGCAATAATGAGAACTGCTGCGTGTGTGTGTGTGTGTGCGTGCAGTGTGATTTTTTTTTTCTTTTTTTTAAGCACCCGGCCTTGTTTCGGTTATAAACGCAGTTACCAGCGCAGCGCCTCTCCCGTGTGGTGCCTGGGTCCGGGGCGCGGGAGGGCTGCGGCCGGGGCCGGGCACGGGGAGCGCAGCGCAGCGC
>JAWLRI010000436.1:2609691-2624286 GCA_034781795.1 Crypturellus tataupa | reverse complement strand
GCTCCGCGCCGCCCCGCGCCGCGCCGCGCGCACGGGCTGCTGTCGTTACTGTTGGTCCGCTTGGCAGGCTCCGCGTAGTACGGCTGCTTTGTAACCCGCTGGGGAGCATGCAGTGCTGATACCCAAAAGGATGCGGGGTGGGCCAGCTCGTAGGTGAGGGAAGCACCTCTCACCCGTGAGCTCTTCTAGAGCCCTCCCTTCTCCTGCTGTGTTACTCGTATCTCTGCTCATAGCTGGAGGAATCGGTACCTTGTGTAAAGCTTACACCTAGACACCTGCCGTAATTCATGGGTTTACTGAAAGTTCTTCTTTTGGCTTTGCGAGTAACAGGTTAACAGCGGCGCAGTGAAATTTGGTGCACAAGATGTGTCTGCTTAGAGGCTGCAGGAAGATAGTCCTTACACTTCAATTATGAGAAGTGGAAAAAAGCAGTAGGTAAAAACTGGAATTAGGCAAATCAAGTTATGGGTCAAATGTTTGAGACGTTTCTTTTAAATAGTGACGATTTGAAACACATAATAGTGTTTAATTACTCCCTCATTCTTATAGCAGGAACACTTGATGTGTTTTTTAAAACTTTGCTCAAAAATAAAAAGGAAAAATAGGGAAAGTGGTAGGGCCATAAGGCATTGACTGCATGACTGTCTTCTGTGAATATACTGGTTAGAATGAGCTCTGTACAGAGCTGTAAAACTGCACTTTTTTTTTCTTAAAGGCAGCTCCTAAATCTGTTCAGTCTGTTCTCTGTCATGTGGATTTGCAAAGGTTAAGGATAACTTATCACCTATTACAGGTTTCTGCTCTGCTTGAAACAAATTCTGCCTCCTTTTACTGTAAACTCAGATCGCTCTTAGCGGCGATGTGAATCCTTTTCTCTTGCAATGTCTGGGCTGTATTTTAAAGGAGGGATGACACTGTGGAATAGTACCTGCTTTTTGTTTTTGCAGATGATTTGGAGGATGCAATTCCAGAACGTAATGAATTCCTTTTTCCGGAATATGAAATTCTGATAGAACCTGAGGAACCAGAATCTCCTTCCGATGGCAGCATTGATCCTGATGATGAAGCAGCAGCTGCAGATGCATCGGAGAACTCAGACAAACAAGAGGAACCCCGGGATACAGGAAGTACAAGTAAGAAATACGTGATGCTGTATTGACATTCTTTCAGGTGCAGCCTGCATTGCCTCTCTAAAATGTAAAATACTGTATAATTTTGAAGGGTTTGTTGTAAACTGCCTGTGATGAGAGGCCCATCTGTGGTCATCCGTGATACAAACAAAATCCAGCTTCCATACCCAAGCTATTTCTGTTACCCATAGCTGCTTGTATATGTGCTGGTGTCTTGCACAAGTCTTTTTTGTATGTATCTCGTGATAGAAATTGCTTTTGCAGGGAGATTTGCTAACCATGACCATTGTATTGAATTACTGCTCTAGATTGGAACTGCCAAATTCTGCCATCTGTTGAGCTGTAGGTTTTATTTATTTGGAGAGGTTACTTGTAGGTACTCTATTACTTACTCTTTATCTACACAAGGACTAGGAGACATCAAGTATGAGATTTAAAACGTGTGCTTTTCTTATGAGGCACAATAACGGGTGCTGCAGCTCTTGCCTTACGGTTCTGAGGTGGTCAGAGGCGCTGCGCCCTCGGGGCAGCTGCGGCTGCCCGTTCGCCAGGGCCGGGGCGGGGGGGGGGGTGGGTTGCATTGCTGCTGCTTCTGGCAAGCGAGAGGAGTAGGGCCCTCCGAGCCAGCTTCTGGTTGCCGCTCAAGGAGGGAGGTTGAGTTAAGCAGGTTTGGCTTCATCTGGTTAAGCTTTATGAAACATATTTAACAAATATCTGTGCTGGAGGAAAGCTGCTTTGAGAAGGCATTAGTCAGGTAGTTGAAGTGTAGGCCCTTTCCCTAAAATACTAATCGTGTGTCTTCAGCTCCCCAACACAGACGTTGCACGGAAAAGGGGTGTAGGAGCATGGGGTGTTGCAGAGAAAGCTGCTGGGTTCCCAGCTGGATCTTATGGGGTTTTAAAACTGTCTAGAGACTCCACAGGGATGTGAGTGTGCATATGCTGTGGTGGGGGGTGTGACAGAGCTTTTCAGTGGTGGAAACTTCCCCTGGCATGCGCAGAGCTCAGGTGGTCTTCTCGGAGGTGTGATCCACTGCTGTGGTAGCCTGTAATTTCTCATGGGCTTTTTTTTGCTTAGGTGGAGGACTGGAATCCTTAGATGAAGAGACATTGGAAGCAATGGCAAAACATGAGACTGAAGACGACAAGATCTTCCAGAAGTTTAAGGAGCGAATAGCTGTAGAACCAGAGCAGGTCAGAAGAGAGGAATTCACGTTTTGTGAATTCATGTGTTTTGTGAAAAACGCTTCACTGCCTCACATACCTCCAGTTAGAGATGGCTGTGGGGATGCCTCATCCTTCTCCACACGCTTTAACCGATGTATTTAACCACCCTTCTTTAGATGCAGATGTTAATCCACGATAAAGTAAGAATTTAGCATCTGCTCATCTGACTAGCTAAAACTCGGGCAGAAATTGGTCAGGATGAGCAGCAGAGAGGCATTAAAGCTAACACGAGGGCAGCATCTACTCTTCTGTAAAGTGTCTCTTCCAAAAGAGGAGGAAGTACTGCTCTCCTCCCGCCACCTTCTTGCGCTTTCCTTCTCACCAGAACCAGAACTGCAGGGAAGAGCCGTGTCAGTCCCACCATTTGGGGGTGAGGCTGGTATACAGGTGTCATCATCTGACATGTAAGAGTTTGGCTTTTGAAAGGCTCACTTGAGTGAGTTAGTTAATGACTTGATGACTCAATTTTTCGGCTATTAAAAACATGCTCCCCTTGCCCACTATCTTTACCACCCCGGAACGCTTAAAAAAATATAGAGAAAATACAAGGCTAGATCTATAAGAGTGATGAGGAAAGAGATTCTTGCCTCCAGGTAAGAGACGTTTTACCTGGAAGCTCAGGAATTAGGGTGTGCATTCAGAAAGCAGATTTTCATCCTGGTCTCTCTTCTATCTGGGGTGGGTCCATCACCTGCCTCTCATGATCCACATCCCTGCTGATTCCCACCACTGTCCTCTTGTTAATGCCTCAGTTTTTATATGACAACCAAACAACAGAGGGTATGAATGTGTGAAAATGTTCATCTGCTTCCATCTTACAGCTTTGTATATGTCAGTAAATGCCAATTTTGTATCAAGGTGAAAAAAAGACAATCTTGAGAACCTGAACTCTTGCTCCATTTCAGATTATTAGATACTGCAGGGGAGGAGAAGGCCCCATCTGGGTGTCGGGTGAAAATATTCCTGAAGAAAAAGATATTCCAAACTGCTCATGTGGTGCCAAAAGGATATTTGAATTCCAGGTATGTACATTCATCTAAAGATTATCTAGGTAGGGTAGTTTAAACGTGACAGCTTCTAATTTTATAGATACTGGCTTATATAATTAGTGCGAGATAAAGTCATCACAAACTACACTTGACTATATAACGACTGTTTACTAGTGTAACTGCTCTTTCTTGTAGGACTTTCATATATAGAAAGTAGGTTTTGATCCTGATAATTTGTCTGATCCATAAAATGGTGCAATTCTGGCTATGGAACCATCTTGTAAGTAATAGGTACCTGATATTGCCTTTTTTTTTTTTTTTTGAAGAGGAAAAAATATTTCAGGATGTGAATTGGAAATATACCTAGCTGGAAGTATCCAGGTGTAGAATTTTGGATGATAGAGGTGTCCATACAGGGCATACAGTACAAGTCATGAAAATGCACACACACAAAAAAATAGGAAGATGTTTTCCAATAGAAAGAGATTTACTTTTAAATCTGACACTCCTTAGCCAAATGGAATTTCTATGGGAGAGTGTTTTAAAATAGATGCATGCTTTTAATATGGCTGGTTGTTGCTCCTTAAATAAATAAGCAGAGCTGTGCATTTGATTTCTTGTGCCCTGAGTACACTGCTTGAAGGAATCCAAATATTTAAGAACATGACTGTTCAAACTAAATACAAGTTTTGACTTTTTGCACATTGGTCTGAAAGAACACTAATGAAGGCAGGGCTTCCTTAGGGGAAGGGAAACTCATCAGAATGGGCAGTTAGTTGTGGCCTCTCTCTAAACTTTTGTCTCTCCCTGAAGATTATGCCCCAGCTGCTGAACTACCTGCAGGTGGACAGCCTTGGTGAGAGCATTGACTGGGGCACGCTGGCCGTGTACACGTGCGCCGAGAGCTGCAGCGCAGGCGGTGGGTACGCTGAGGAGTTCATATGGAAACAGGACTTCTCTGCAGGCTCCATTGAACTTCCATCCTGACACTGAGCTCAACCATCTACATGTAATCCTTGTTGCAGTGCATCCATGCACTTTGCAAGCAGGTAACTGGACTGATGTCACTGATATCTTGTAACACTGATTAAAATAAATAAATAAATAAATACAGAGGACCTTGGCAGCTGCTTTCCTGTGTCCCAGTGGAACATTTTCTTCAGCCTGCTACTGAAAGCAGATGCTTTTATTTCAGTAAACTTCACTTCAAATCTTGCATTGTCTTATACAGCAAAGTTCTGAATGTTTAAATAAAGACAAAACTTTCTTGAATGGGTGGAAGGGTCCTTTGTCAGTGACTGGACTTTTAGAACTGTTGTCTGGCTTTGTGCTGCTCAAAAATTAACTCCTAGGCAAAGCAGATTACTGTAAGATCACAGAGTACTCATGCTTAGGAGGCGCAAGGTAGTCCTAGCTAATGTAAATCCAGGGTGCCTTGCCCTTCAGTACGTAACTTAAATCTGAACTCTGCGCCCCAGCGCTATTTGAAGGCATCAAAACTGTTCCCGTACATGTTTTATCTGACTTGGGGACCAATAACGAAGTCTTAGCCATCTACTGCTACACGGGATTGTCTGATGAAATAGTAATTTAAACCAAGGTTGCTAAAGTAGAACATCTTTGTTGTTGTTGCTTACTACATGTAGCAGCATCATTTTCAAGCTGAAACATCTACCACCATTGGTGAAGTTTAAAAGCAACCCTCCTCTGCAGAGGTTGCTCTAGTATTTGACTGCCCTAGGGCTGAGAAAGGAGAAATATAAAACCACAACATTCAATTTACTGATACTATTGCTTAAGTGGTCATATGGCTATAGCTAGACTTAGTCGAAAATACCAAGCTCTTTTTCTGGTCTCAGTGTAATATCTATTTATGTCAGTTCCTTACTCTCTTACCCTGCTCGTTCCTGCTCACTAGTGTTTCCAGTACTGATTTTATATAAGCCTTAGGCCCACTCTTGTTTTACGACAGTTTCTATTCTGACTTCTGGGTTTTATTTCTGCCACTTTAGATAGTGGAAATGCCCCAGTGAGCAGGCAGAGAATGCCTGCAGCACAAGCTGTCTGGTCATTCTAAAACTTAATTTCTAAAATGGTGGTTTTAACACACAGTGCAATTAACAGACTAGAGTATATAGCTCTACTAAAGCTCAGCTGACTGCAATGAAAATCATCCACCAACTACTTAAGGCTCAAAAATTTCCTGGCAAAGTCTGCAAAATGTTGCAAATAGTTGGCTGCCATTGTATTAGTTAACATTTGGAGTCCTACAAAAACAGGGCCAGACACTCTTGTCGTGTTTATGTTCACTGCCTCAAAAAGCACAAACTACTGCAGCACCTAAATACTCCATCATCTTTGAAATCTTGAACTTATCCTGCCAAAGGTAAATCATTAAGCACCACCCTTCTGGAAGATCAATGGAACCAATTAAAAAGACTAGTTCAGAAGCCCAGAATCACAACTCTGTATGCCACTGCAGAGAAGAAAAGGCAACTACAGAAACTAAGCTCAGTCAGAGTTTGCAAATAGAGGGGGGTGCAAAGTCAGCCATAGGTTCATCTTGTTTGGGATAAAGCACAAATTTTGCAAGTTAAAGAAACCTTGGTTACATTTAGGTTAGTTCTAGATAAAAGCTGAAAGAATGTGAAAGTCATGGAAAGGTTACTATTACTGGAAATGCACTGTAGAAAAAGAAAAAAAAAAGGGCAATTTATTTTTAGTTCTCAGCCTATTAGGCTTCAAGTACAGATCGAAGGGAAGACTATGTACAAACTGACTGTAAGGGCTTTGACATTTTACAGGAACACTTACTATGATGACACTGTCATAGTTTGTAAAATACAAAGGTAGTAATTTAAAGAAATCCTAGAAGCTAAGCAAAGTCCCTTGTTCCAATTCAGTTACACACAGCTATTTATGACTTGCATTAATCCCTATGTTGAAGCAATACATACGCAAAACAGTAACTTCTTGATACTATAATCTCCTTTAGTTCAAGATCCTAGAAATATTGAAGCTAGATGTTGCCAAGGATATGACTGCTGGTAAGCAAGCTGGGACACTGTTAAGGTCTTCCCTAAATGACAAGTCAGTTACAATCGTGCATGTGCTATTGAAAAAAGAATCTAGATCAAATAAAAGATGTTCATTTCACTCTAATATTTAAAAATTCATTAAGACAGTTCCCATACTTGTATAAACAGGGTTTATTGTACATGTGGGGCTGAAGGGGTAGGGGGAAGAGGAAGTATATATATATTATATATGTACAGTGAACCATTTTCATTAATAAATTTATTCTGACTTGCGTAACGCTGGAAATAGGGAATGTGTCTGGCACCCAAAAAGATTAAAATTGAAAAAAACCTAAAAACTTAAGTTCTGAAAATTATAAAAACGATGGTTTTACGGAGGAAGTTAAAACATATATACATGGCAATTTAAGTGGTTTATACACTGAGTGACATGGTTGCGTTTGTCTTTCAAACCAACTTAAGGAATTTCTATTAGAACTGGCATTAAAACTATTTAAAAGCTAGATTATAAATAAAACTTGGAGGGACTGCTCCAGGAACAGCCCCGTAAAGCAACTCACAGTAACTCAGTAGACGTAATCAATATTACAATTCCCCTAGAGTACCAGGGAAATAGGCACTAACTGGGAAACAGTCCAAGTCCTGGTGTTGCAGTTTCAGTGAAAGTCCATCTCTTGTTACTGCTGTGCCATACACAATACCTTTTAAAATGTACCCCCACTTTCTCCAAAATTTGTAGAAACTGTTAGTTACGTTGTCTTTCTGAATCCCTTTAAAATAGGATAGATGTTTTCAAACGCTTCATAGATTTCTGCTCGGACTTTAGCACCTAGGGAAAAAAGGGAGCGGTTATTCCGTACCTCTCTCCAGAGTAACTTTAACGTTTATAGTGCTTACCCGAATGCTTCATCTTTATGTAAACACTATATATTTACATATGTATACACACAGACATTTATATGAGTTCCTGTTTTCACTGATACACTGTCCACACATTCTGTACAAACCACGCATTATCAGCCTTCTCACAGTGTTTATTTTGATTTCACTAGCATCTTGGTGTGAATGCTGGACTTGGAAATGCCATGTTCCTATGCAGAAGTTCTTGAAGAGGCCCAGCTATAAAGCAGAGCCCTACGGGATGTTTCCAAAGCAAGGCCTTTCACTCGCAGAAGTCGTGCTAAGAGTACGAGTATTGGGAACATCTAGAAATGGACGCAGTGTCAAGAGATGCACCACTCGCCATGGAGTGCTGCATCCTTCTCTACAGGGGTCTTTGCTCCTTCTCTACAGGTGTCTCACATTTTTTTCTACTGAGTGAGACACAGTAAGAGGGGAGGCGAAGGGTATGCTTGGAACACAGAAACACCTCTTTTGCCTTCTGGGTTATCATCTGCAGAGCACTGTGCAACCTGTTCCTTCTCAGTATTGTCACTTCTAAGGGAAACCAACTAGCAAGACACACACTTTTGATACTATTGTGTGTTCTGTGTAATATAGTCTAAATCTGACCTACTGGAATAAGATACTGTTGACTTACCAGTTAAAACCACTTTTCCAGAAACAAAAATAAGCAGAACAATTCTTGGCTTGATCATTCGGTAGATTAAGCCAGGAAATAATTCCGGCTCATAGCTGTAAGAGAAGAGAGCAACACTGAGAGAAGAGAGCGACATAAACCCGCTAGCAGATAGATGTCCCAGCCACCTGCTGCACTATAGGAATGCACAGAGCAGATGCAGGCTACAAAAACATATGGGTTCACATTGGCAACATAATTACACCAGAGGAAAGGCAGTGATGGAAGTAATGATGCTGATTTCCCTCTGGTGCAAGGGGACAGTCTGAACAGATGTCACCTTCTAGCTGACCAAGCATACAGCAAGAACGACACATAAGCAAACCCTTATTTACCTGCTGAACTGCTGGTGTGTAAGTACCAATCCTTCTAATCTGATGGGAAATTTCACATCACAGCTCCCCACCATGTTCTGAATTTTAAAATCCAAAAATTTTGCTGGAAAACCCAATTTCTGGACAACTCTAGCATACTTCCTTGCTGCTAGTCTGGACTGCTCTTCACTGCAGGGAGAAAAGAATATCCATTTTATTCCATTAGTATTACTTGAAACAAACTGCATTGATCTACAAATATTTTGCGCTGTTAAAATGTGATCCTCCTCACAGCACCTCTCAACAAGCCAAGTTTTTACATTTAAAATTAACAGCTAACATTGATTCGTATTCTAATTTTGATACTAAGATCCTGAATGTAACATAATCACTGTCTACATTATGTATGTATACAATAAGGTACAACTGCATCATTTACACTCTTTACACTCTTAGAATATCGACCTGAGTCTCTCTAATAAGCCAAAACATTTTCTTCAGTGTAGAACAACCTTAAATTACTGCTGGGAAATGCACGTTCCTACAGCAAAGCTGTGAGACTCCTCTGCCTTGTTCAGGCAAGACACTCAAACCTAGCCTTATCACAACTGCACAGCCTCACTGGCTTTGGCAGAACTCAAGTTTGCCTCAGTTTTGTAAACAGCTGAAAAACTCTGCTTGATTTTCAGCAACAAAAGATAATTTAAACTTCAAGAGTCATCAGGGAGAGAAACTGCTTCCGCTATGGCACTGTTCATTCCTCATAACTTCTGCTCAGTAACCGTTTCCTTTTAAATTCCTGAATGAATCCACATGAAAGGAACAAGGAGCAGAATTTCTCTCCTGCCCACTGGAGTTACATTTATGGTTGGCTTTCAAAATGCTTTGCTGATCATGTTAAGAACAGGTCAGACTACAGGGACCAGAGACTTGGATCTCCTGGAAAACTAATGATTTGAGAGACAGCATGATCACAAACAAGTGTTCAAAACCACTAGCCACAGTGGACAGTCTGAAGCAGTGTTCTTGTAACGCATACCTTTTTGCTCCTGTGCACACCATTTTTCCAGAGCTGAATATAAGTGCAGTAGTACGAGGTTCTCTTATTCTCATGATAACAGCAGCAAAACGCTGAAATGTAAAAGTTGACACTATTAGTAATATATTGCTGCAATCATTTGCATATTCCAAATTTGTATATTTTCAGTAGCATTTGATATTGCATTTCTCAGAAATACTAAATACAAACATACTTAATGGATCATGCATGACTGGAATATTTCAAGTAGCTTCAAATACACACACTTAGGGGTAGGGTCAGACATGAAGGGTATTTCCCATTACATTTCTATTTTACTAAGCTCATTTCCTATGACTCTACATGCAACATACAAATAACGCTAGTGTCTGCAACATAGAGAAGATGACATCTTAAGAAGCCTTCCTCCTCATGTCCTGAAATTTGTTTTGTTATGAGCAGGATGGAAGAGTACATGCAAATGTCTTATGATCTACTCTGTGTCTCAAAAAAATGGGCAGCGTTAGAACACTGCTAACAGAACACCTGGAAATCAAACTCAGAAGCCACGTTTGTTGGAAAAGGAAGCCACTGGAACTGCCGCAGTAAAACACAGTGGCTCAATTTGCTTTAGTATTTTTTTCTCCATTTTAAACACCTCTACCTCAATTTCCAAGTATTCTTAAACTCAGTGAAAGCTGGAGATGGTAAAAACTAAGTTGGGTGTATAGACATACACAACCCTGTCTGCCTGTTATATTTAACCTAGACCAGTTCATCATGCAGCCCCATAAACTCTACTGATGACATAATTGTGACAGTAACGTGGGCTACCTAACAACACACTTGTCAAGCTATGGCTCAAGTGATACAGTCAAGCAACATCTTTTCGACAGCTAAGCGTACTGACTAAAAGTCAGGCGTGCATTACATAATCCTTCTCTCCCCGTGCTGTGGGAAAACAACATTTCATATTGATCATTCCAGCCTACAAGCTTTACATAGCCACGTACTCCCTAACATAAGGATTACCATAACAGACTTATTCTTTTGCTGCACTCAAATCTCACTCAAATTCCATTATTTAACAGCATCATTGATATAAACTTTATGGTACAGCACAATTATTTCTTACATACACCTGCACGCAGGTCTTTAATCATTTGACAGCTGCATTCTGATAAACTGTAGCAAAACGCTACATTATTAAAACTAAATAAAACAAGAAAAAAATAATCATACACCCAAAGAAAATGAAAGCCTTCACAAGGAAAGACAATTCCATTATGAAGCATCTAAACTTTCATTAAAAGCAGTGTCTAAGAGCTGTGGCTGGAAAGGTAACTTTCCAAAGAAGAGCCAAGTGAAAGAAAAATGAAGCAACATAATTTTTTTGATTCAGTGCTCCATGGCCTCTGCTGTTGTTTATTTCTACACAGCCGAATTTACCCTCTCCAATTTAGTTGTCAGCACTCCAATATTACTGTTTGAAACAGTGGACACTTTGGAAATAGACAGGCCAAGATCAGCTTCCTTTTTGCTCCTGTGTTGAGCACAACCACCACAAGAGCGTTGCGGGCCCACACGAAGTGGCGCTTAGAGGCGAAGTGGGACTCACACCTGGGGACTGCGCTGCAGCCACCAGACTCCCGGGGGAGCAGCCCAGCAGCAGGAGCCACCGCACACAAAGCGACCCTGGCTCTGGCAGAAGCACAGAAACCAAATTCCCTTTCTCCTTTTTAGGGGTAGATAACATCAGGCATTTCAGGCTCGTATGAACTGTCTGACCACAGACAACAAGTTCATGTGACTAGCAGCTGAGGTGAGCTCTGTATCTAAAAACTTTGCCTACATATTACACTGTCAGTTAACTTCTTCATAAATAATGTTCTTTCTGCTTCCTACTATTTGAAGAACGGTCTAAGGTTATTAAAGATCTTTTTTAAGCACCAGTACAAAACTACATTCATAGGAGGAGGTTTTTTCAATCTAGCTATGACAGCAAATTATACTCAAAACCTGTGCCTTTGTCATATCTGCTATAGGATGAAATTCTTCTCTTACCTTGGGGTTATATTCAGCATTTCGGGCACGAAGGGCAATGGTTTTTAGGTCAAGTTTGCAACCAAGATTAACCGTGGACACAATATTCCTGAAGACAGTTCAGAAAAATGTATTAATTAACAAAAATTTTAAAAATAGAAGCTTTTAACATTTTTAACCTGTATAATTTGTTTTATCCAAGTGCTACGCTGTAGCAGTCTTTTAGCTCAGACTGTACACCTTTTTAGAGCATTTGCTCCTAAAGCGCAATTGCCAATCCCTCCTGTTCTGCCAGCTATTATGAAAAGTGCCTCATGAGACAAATCTGCACTTCTGTTTGGCATGAGAAACTTTTGAGACTGAGAATCTCCATCACAGTCAGCAGAGTTGCTGGGAACAGGAAAAAAAAAATGAGGCAGCAATAACATTATCTGAAAATTTCCTTGCTATACTCTTTAAAGGGGAAGAAAGTCGCGGGGAAGACTACACAGGAATGAGTAGCCTTGATTCAGGCTGACTACACAAGGGAGGCCCATTGCTCTGTGATACAAATATGGTCTCTAGGAATCCTAGGATCCTTGGAAAATCCTCTGCAACCTAGAAGTCCTTAGTAGAGTAAAAACTAGGAACCTCTCTTCCACTGCAAAACTGAGCCTGACTGTCTTTGGGCCTTCCATAATTTGACACACAGGTCTCTTTATAGCTAAAGCTCAATGAAAATATTTTGATAACTGAACCTAGAACACTATCTCTAGTGGTTTTCCCCAATCACACAGCTGTGGTAACAAATTAGAAAACAGTGTGGATTATCAAGGACACTTTCAGCTCTAGTTACTACACAGTTTCTTCCCCTTTACCCTTTCAGCTTTTCTTCAATTTAATATCTAGAGTGCACTAAGCTAAAGGTCAGACTCTCCTAAGACCTATATGATATTCTGCACTTGGGCATTTTTATAAAAGACATTTTACAAATCACTAAAAAGCTGCTTTGATTACTAACCATCTTAGTAACAGATGCTCAGCTTAAAAAAAAATACTCATACGTTAAAGCAGACCCATAAAGGGCTCTGGCCCCAGGTCCTCAGAGGGCTACTGAGCAAGGACAAACCGCGCCAGGATCTGCAGCACTCACTGCAACTGTGGCACGATGCCGGAGCTCTCAGACGCCGGCGTTGCAGGAGTTATGGGAGTCATGGGTGTCATCGGAGAGGGGTAGAGCGGGGTGGTTCCTGGCAAGGGGGCCGTGGTGAGAGTCTGTGAGTGGAAGAGCTGGGGTGCCTGGCCGGCCGTTCCCTGTCCGCCTTGCTGAGACGTGGACTGCTGCGCCGCTTGCTGCTGTTGCTGCTGCTGCTGCTGCCGCTGCTGTTCCTCCAGCAGGGAGAGGCTGTTGGTGCTCTGGACAGGCTGTGGGGTCAGGCCTGTGCCGTACGGCATCATTGGGCTAAAGATCGGAATTCCTGGAGTCATGGCGCCCTGCCGAAGAAAATGTTAAAAAATAAACTACAGATCCTAGGGGCTCCATTTTGTCTGCAAGAGAAAATAAGCTTGCTGAAGGAGTTCATCAGTTTGGTTGATCATATCAAAACAGAGGCACAGCGATTCACTAAAAACAAAAAGCCCCTAAAAATACAGTTCTTGTATAAAATGAAACCCTACTTCTACTGATCTCATCAGTTCTGTTACTGCTTTCCAGCAGCCAGCAACATTGGTGCATTTCTCACATGCACATACTCCATCCTGACCCACTCTTTTCACTTGAAATTGTTTGAACAAAGAGGCTACCCATGATACCAAGTATATTCATACCACAACCACAGTGCAAAGGAGACTATATAGTGGATCTAATTTAAATGGTTTCATGCCCAACCACCAAGATTAATATTTCTAACTTCTCATTCATGTTTCAGCTCAAGAAAATCCCATATACTTGTGCATTTTTTAAAACTCTGGATACACACATTAATGGTGTATCCAAAATTTGGTTTTACACTAACATCATTCTGTATCTATGGTTTTTCAGATCTGCAAGCATAAAAGTTGTAGAGATTACATCCAAGAAATAGACACTTTCACAAAGAAATTCAGATCACAATTGCATACTAAGTTCTTCACTTTTACCTGAGGGGAGGCTAAGCCTTGAGCATACGGTGGCAAACTGTTGTTCTGATCCATGATCCCAGCTATTTCTTTGGTGATGCCAGAAATATTTTCTTCAATCGATTAATTATAATTAGTGGCAAACCCTAAAGGGTTCTAACCCTTTAAAGCATTCCAGCAAAGTCGTTTTTCAGCCAAGCTCAAGGCGTTAGGAAAACATCTGCTCCAGAGAAACTTATGTTGATAGGTTAAAATACTAATCAAAACCTGGAAAGAAAAAGTAGCACTGTGACAATAAGCTATAAACAAAAGCAAACTTATCAGCTGCTATGTTAGCTAAGAGATACCCATGTATGTGTGTATATACACAGACACACATCAATATATATGCACACCCAATTTACAGAATCCCCTCTTTCTGGTATATAAAAGGACCTTTGCAGTCTGCTGCTGTTTCAGTCCCCAGGAAGGTATCTTGCCTCACATGAGTGGACCCTAAGCACCCTCGTGGGACACACAAAGGTTTGTGGAGCTGAACCCTCACCTGCAAACAGCTTAAGCTGCTGAAGCCCATTCTACTCCAAGCTTTACTTTATTTGGAATAAATAAATAATGGGTTTCTAGAACTGAACTCAACTAACTACTAAGCAGGCTCCTTGGTGCATTCACCTGATGGAAGGCCTCTCCCTGCATAGTTGTGAGGCTGGAGCATTCAACTGTATTTTTTCTTCCTCCCCCTGCCCCAAAAAACCCCATAAAATTACTAGGCTAATCAGAAATAGGACACCTTCTTCCATTTCCTTGTGTAAAATAAAGGACCGATATGTTTCAACAAGTAGCTGCATGCACTTTGTAAAAAAGAAAAATGGAAGTCAATTCAGGATGTACTTGTGAAACACACGCATATATTTTATATTTTTTAATCATGAATTAACGTCTGCCTCCACTGCGGTACTAAAGTCAGAAACAAACAACAGATATTGACAACTTAAGAGCTATATCTTATCGTTTTTTTTCTCCATTAACTTTTAGCTCCCTACTACGCAGAAATACTCGAAGTCATTTTTAGGTTTGAGTTAGACCACTCAAAACTCTGGGGAAAAAAAAAAATGAGAGAAAGTACAAAAAAAAAAAAAAAAAAAAAAAAAAAAAAAAAAAAAA
>JAWLRI010000436.1:2574282-2609591 GCA_034781795.1 Crypturellus tataupa | reverse complement strand
CCGGCCCCGGCGGGACGGGTCCCTCTGCGCGAGCCCGCCGCACCGGGGCCTCCTCGGCGGGGCAGGCGCTGGGCAGCACTGTGGGGCAGCCCGGCGGGACACGGCGAAACGCGGCCTCGTTCTTCGTTTTCGAAGCCGAGATTTATCGTTTCTGAAAGCGTCAGGGAGGGCCCTGTACCCCAAACGTGTTTTTTTGTGGGGGGAGTGGTGGTGGTTCCTCTCTTAGGGTCATTGGAGACAATTGATTTTTTTTTCCTGTCCTGCAGGCCAGGGAGGCAGCCTGTAACATGAAAAGCTTCTTGCACAGCTCTCGTTTCCACAGCTTCTGACCTTATCAACATTTGAGCACAGCCTATCGTTTCCAACCTGCCTGCATGGTTTTAAACTTTTTTTTTTTTTTTTTTTTTTCCTTTCTGCATGTGTTTTGTTCATTGCTAGAAAATGAAGATTTGGCACGAAAGACTGCAGAACAGCCGTCTGATTCTTTGGAATCCAGTGGGCCCCAGTGCAGGTAGGAGAATATTTCTGTGCTGTGACCCACGTGCATGACAGTTTGTTTCTGCAGAGCTGATAATTTTTTGACAGAAAATTGTTCTCTCCCTCCTGTCCAAAGGATGCTTTAATAATTCAGAATTCTCACCCTAGGGCAGGGTGGGAATTCTCTCACCAGGGGCCGCTGGGAAAGAAACTACCTTTTGCTACCTTCTTGACAATGTCTTTTTCTTCACCCTTTGTCTTCCATGCCCTTGTCCTTCGTTCTGTCCTTAATATGGCGAATACATCACGTTATCAAGTGTGGGCCTGTTGTTATCTGTTTGTGGGGCCTGTGGTGCTTGAGGCCTCAGTGTCGGACTGGTTGCAGTGCTAGGTCTGCGCGTCTGCTGTGCAGCGAAGAGCTCAGAGAAGTGCAAGCTCGGCCACGAGGCATTAGGCCTCAGTAGAACACAAGACAAAAGGAAAACCTAGTAAATTAGCAGGTGAAATTTGTCCTCTCTGAACGCTAATGAAATTTTGTAGCAGCCTTCTTGAATCCAAGCCTATTTCCCCCATCTCACTTCACTATGTCCTCTTTTTTTTGAAGAAATTAATATAGGCTGTGAGGGAAGGGGCCAAAGCAGATGCCAGATACTTGTAGATGCTATGAGACAAATGTATTTGTTAGATCCCCTTTGAAAGGAAGTAGAGTTATCCTAAAGGGGTATATGAAGATCAGTCAGCTGAATTTTGTCTTTGTAAATTTGCCTATAAAGCCTGTGTAGCTCTTCTTAATCTTTGTGTGACCCTCTGGGGCTTCAGTCATGTTTGGAGAAAAAGGAAAGAAAAGAAATAGTCTCAAGCTGTCAGGTTCTGTGCCGATGGGTAACCTTCTGAGCAGATGTGTCCATGTGTGGTAGCAGGGACCAAATAGCCTGTCTGATGTGACAGTTATCTGTGTGTTATCTCTATGTTATCTTTGTTAAGATAAAAAGCAAAGTGATGGAAAATGGTGATTTAGAAGTTCTAATTTGTTAGACTGCCAAAGAAACAGTTACAAGTTGATGTGAGAGCTCTTCCTTTAAAACAAAACAAAAAA
Source organism: Crypturellus tataupa (assembly GCA_034781795.1). Taxonomy (NCBI): domain Eukaryota; kingdom Metazoa; phylum Chordata; class Aves; order Tinamiformes; family Tinamidae; genus Crypturellus; species Crypturellus tataupa. The sequence continues at coordinate 2,608,018 of JAWLRI010000436.1, read as the reverse complement.
CAGTCCCCTGCAAGTGTTCCTTCTTTTCTGCTGCCATCTGACATTTTGAGTATCCCGTCATTTGGCTCGTTAGAGCTGTTCTTACTGACAGTCTGGTGTGTCATGCCATTTCCAGGAGAGGAAATTGCAGCACTGAGAGCATTTTGCTGAGTAAGAAATAGCTTTTCAGGATCCAGTCCCCATAGGAGTACAGATCTGGAAACAAGAGACACATTTGCCTGTTTCTGATCTCTTCCTTTATAGACACAGCACAAACTGCGTCTGAATTAAGCTCTTTCTGTTTATTTTTTCCCTTTTATTTATCTTAAAGCTATTCCACACCATATTCATGTCCTCTCACTTTGCTAATCAGAATATTTCTGATTCCAAAAGCAGAAATTTCGGATAATGTACATATTTTCTATAACTGCTACATTCTGTTGTTTCTCACTTTTTAGACTTGTGAATCTGGCATTGGTTTTGTACTGCCATGAGGGAAGTGGTTTGCTTCTCAGAAGTGAAACCATTTCTATTCTTATTAAAGACTAGCTAACTTGTTATGACAATTTCACATAGCAGTTAAGAGTATGACAGATGACATGTAGAGATGACAGTATACATGTTAATGACATTTATTTTTTGGCAGATTATTGTCAGCAATAGATAGCATTTTTTTAATAGCAATTTAGAAAAAAAAAGTCATTCAACAGTGACTAAATGCCAAGGATGTTTCCTTTCATGCTTTTTATTTTTCCTGCTGCGTAACTTTGTTTTTGTCGTAACATCCCCATCTCCTCTTCTCACAGTGCAGTGCTTGGAGTTCTTTACTATTATTGTACTGCCGTTGCACAATTTATGGCTTGCTTGTTACTGAAAAGGATAGAGTGTCCTCTTTCCCCCTGGGTTTGCTAATATGAAAGCCGTGATGGGCCACCTGAATACAAGACTATTTTAGTATGGCTTTCAAAAGTGTTCAAGATTCTTTCCCTGATCCAGCTGACCTATAATAAGATATGTAGATGTCATATAGGGGCAGGCATAGAAGTAGTTGTCTCTTCTTCAGCAGAAAAGTTACTACTGACTTCTGTACTTTGTATAGCTTTAACAAGCTGGCATGTTGTGAGGGAGATACTGTGAAGTCCTGCTCTCTAAAAGACAATAAACAGGGCATGAACTCATGGGAGTTTCCCTCTGGGTAGCATGGAGGGAAGGTAGAGCTGCAGGTGAGGGTTAACTGGAGTGAAAATAGCTCTTCATGGCAAGTGATAGGTTGTGGTTATAGGAAGCTTGTTTTCTCTCAGTCCCTTTGAGTGCTGATCCTGTAGTGGTGTCTGCTGTGACTGTGGTCTGCCACTTGTGTCCTAAGTTTAAATACTGAATTGAGATGCTTTCTTCCTCTGAGAGGTCGCAGATTGGGTCGCTTGCACGGGATCTGAAGAAAGAAGATGGCATTTGGGAGGACCAGAAAGTAACCGAATTGAAGGACAAGCTGCCTGACCAAATCCATTCCCCCAAAGAGGTAGGTGGGGTCTTTTTCTGTCAGAAAGCAAGGAAAGAAATACAGTGATGTTTCCTCTGGGCCACTGCTGTGCTTATGCCCAGGGGACAGAGGCTTCAAGGACTGTGTTGAAACAGAAGTAATATCAATGTTGTTTCAATTATTTCTTCTGTATATTAGCAGGAGGAAAGAGTTGTCAGTCTGCCTTGTAAAATCCTTCTCATATCTTCCTATCTTGGAATAGTCTTTGTTTCCTTGCTGGGTTTTTTTTGGCTCAAGGCTTCAAGGTTATTTTCACCTTCTACCTTTTGTCTGGGACTTCTGGGAATTCTCTCCTAGTAGATTTATCGAGGAAGGAAGCTGAAGGGACTCTGCTATCCTGTTTTTTCTTGTTTGTTTGTTTTTGGTGAGCAGCCAGTTTGTTTGCATTACAAATACAGTCCGGAAACCTGCGCAAGTTGCACCTGGCACACAGCAAGGGGCTGTGTGTTTTGCATATATAAAGAGGGCGAGCTGGCCATGCTAAATCAGATGGATGTTTAACTAGGACACAGCAAATGTCAGTGCAATTGTAGCTGCAGTCAGACACAGATTGAGCTGTCCCTGGAGGGAGAGTGTCTTGGGAATGCTTTCTGAGAATAGTCAGCTATACTTGGAAGGCTGTTGCTTTGCAAGTAATGACAATAGCTTTGGGATATGCCTATCCAGAGAGACCACCTCCTGAGGCAGGGGCAGGCCAAGGTGTGTGTCAAATGTGACATCGGTGTCACATAGGTAGCTTTTGGTTTCATGACTTTGGTGTTATGGGTGTAATAATAGAAATATACATCAGAGCCAGCCAGTTCTTTTTGTAACTGTAACAGAAGCTTCTGCAGGGCTGACTTGGCTTCAGAAAGTTGCCTGGGTTACTAACCAGCTGCTTCAAATCTGTTGAGAACTCCTACTGTGATGCTCTTGGTGGCTTTGTGTGTGTGTCTTGTGCAGGAATCTGTTGTTCGGATGACCAAATACCACATACCTCAAGGAGCAGGGGATATAGTCATGATTCAGTCGGATCACACGGGTGCTGTGGATATCCTTTCAGCTGAGCTGGAGACTGCAGACCTTCTGGGAGAGCAGAGGAAAGGTGAGGTCTGCAAGGGCAGATGGATCTGGGCTGGTTTTGAAGGATCAGGGCCTGACTCAGATGGAAAGAATAGAGGTTGCTTTGCAGGCACTTCTGACTCCTGCTGGAAATGGGGGCTTATGGCTAGTGAGTGAGAAGACTTCAAGGGTTTCTGGGAGCCGGTTTGGGATTGCAAGAGTCTTGTCAGGAATAGCTTCACTGTTTTCAGGTAACAGTGTGCCAGTAGTGAAAAATGAGCTGATGATTTTCTCTTCTCTCAGCTCAACCTCCTCCTTTGGCTCCACCTACAACCTGGACCACTGAGAAGATGAAGGAATTCAAATCCAGAATGGGAAAGGAGAAGAATGGCCGCATGGTGGTGAAGCGAGGCGAGGTGGTGACAGTCCGTGTGCCAACCCATCCTGATGGGAAACGTGTCTGCTGGGAGTTTGCCACAGATGACTATGACATTGGATTTGGAGTCTACTTTGACTGGACTACAGTGACTACCACTGCCATTACTGTGCAGGTCAGCGAATCCAGCGATGAGGAGGATGAAGAGGAGGAGGAGGAAATGGAAGGTACCGGTGCACAGCTTTTAAGGGTTAACTTGTGGAGCTTGTTGGCTTGCTACTGAGAGCGTCTGTCAGATCCTGTATTTTCCCCCTTTGTTTACTCATCCTGTTTGTTATCTCTGCAGGCTTTTGGGTTCTTGGTTATGCTGTGGTGAGAAAGCATTTAGTTTTTCCTGTTTCAGCATGTGTGAAAGGCTGTCCTTCTGCAAGAGCATTCTTAAATGGGGGTGGGGGGATTGGTATCTGAAACAAATCTTGCAAGGATCTCTTTTGGAGGAATCCCCATGGAAAAGTGAATTGAGGACATGCAGAACGATGAGGTTAAACCCTTCCCAGCTTTCTTTTGCCTCAAGTCAATATCACTGGATGACTCTGAGGAGAACTTGTGGTGTGTAAAAGTAGTTAGGTGTCTGAAAAGTATTAGCCAGGAGAAGAGGCTAGATGGGTGGCCACTGTCCCATACTATTCCCCCCCCAAAATGTTTTTTCAATATGTTTTTCTGTCACAGTAGGAAAAGCTGGACTTTGTGAGCAGAGGTCAGGGCAGACATTACATGCAATGATATCATAGTCAACTTTTTTTTTTTTTAATATTTATATATCTGTGATATATTCTGGGCTTGTTCATCATTTTCTAGAGTGTCTCATGGCTTACCTGGCTCTGTCCTATTTGCTGTCTCTCCTTTTCTATTCAGGACTCGCCCCTGCTGGGGATGTGGAAAGGGGCTCCAAAAGCTGCGTGCGGAGTCGCTACGGGGAGATCATGCCCGTGTATCGGAGAGACAGCCATCGGGAGGTGCAGGCGGGCAGCCACGACTACCCTGGCGAAGGCATCTACCTCCTCAAGTTTGATAACTCCTACTCTCTCCTACGCAATAAGACTCTGTTCTTTCACGTCTATTACACCAGCTGAAGGGAAGGAGGGGCAGGGACAGCAGGCAAGTACCGGTGAGTGTAGCAGGCTGCCAGCCAGCTCTGGGACTCCCTGATGGGCACTGCTGTGTTACAGAGTCAAGGTCAGCTGCCAGCTCTTCTTCAGATACAGACTGGCTTTTCCCCCAACTCTCCTTCCCAGCTGACCCTGTGAAGAAGGTAGTTGTGACTGCCTGACTGTCCACAGGCAGCTGCTCTTTTGGTAAAACCTCAGGAGACCTGGTCTGAAGAGGCCTCAGTCTGGGGCTTCTTGTCACAGCCAGGATATGTCCAGAGGCCAGGTTCAGCTGGTTGTAGCTTCTTTCTGTTGCACTGGTACGAAATGAAGTCAAAATGTTCCTTGTTACTGTCTTGTAAATAACTTTTCAGACTCTTCTGCTGCATCTGTGTCACTAGAGGGCGAGTGGCTGTTGGCCAAAATGATGCGACTGACTGGTTGGTCACCTACCCCACTGATAATGTCATCACTTACCACCACTCTGTCACCACTAGCCAGTGCTTCCTTCCTTCACTTGTGTGGAGATACGGTGACAACCTCTGTTGCAGTGGACAAATCGTGTTACAACAACAAGGCCCCCGAGTGGTGCAGTAACTGGGTATTTGTATGGAGTGTGTGGTGAAGGGGGAATACCTCTGGGTCCATAGGAAGATCTTTCACTGGATTGGGAACTGGATATTGCATCCGTTGATTACAGGGATATGTAGCTGGTTAAAAGTCCAGTGACCACCAAGGGGTTTTTTTTTGTAATACAGATGGGAAGTGGAAGAAAAAAGCTTGCTGCAGTGCTGAATAAATATGAAACCAGCAAGCAGCTTGGGATACAACCAATAAATACACAATAGATGCCTCTTAGTAGCAGCATGTTCGTTCACTGGTATTGCTGCCAGCTGGATAATATATTTCATAGTAATGAAAATGTTCCCTGGGGCAGCTTGTCAGCTGCTATTGCTGTTACAAGGTACTGTTACAAAAGCACATCTCCTCAGAAGCTCAAAAGGTGTGGGATTTAACTAACCTTTTCTATAAGCTAGCATTGCCAACCCTCACCACACAGTAAAGGATGGTTTTGATGGCCAGCAATGGCATTAGCAATCACTTTCTGCTCAAGCGTTGGCAGAGTTGAGCAAGGATTAACTTAATCCTTCAGAGATGAATTTTAAGTCACATTTATCTGTAACTTACTATAGTTCATTTTTTTTTATTTTAATACTTAATCATTATCTTTTTAAGAATACTGTTGTATTTACATTTTGATACCTCTTTGCAGAGATACAAAATGACTCTTTGCATGGTGATTCTAATAGAGTTGCAAGTTCTGTTTTTAAATCCTCCAGGTAATGCACCTCTACTTGGTCTACTCCCTCTGTTGAGAAGGAATGAGGGACAAAACAATTTTTGGGTTGTTAAAACCAAAGATTTCACTCTCCTAGGAGGGCTGCATATTTCCTGTTAAGGCTATATTTTAATGCTTTGCAATTTGTTCTGTAGTAAGGTTCTTCTTTTAACTTCCTCTGTTCATGTATTCAGCTCCCGAAGCACTTAATAGGTGAAAGAGATGAGAGAGAGAAACCTACAGCAGAGCAGCCCAAGCCAGTCTCGCTGAGTGGGAAGAGTGGAAACACAGAGGACGTTGGTTGGAGCCCAGTGGCTTTCGGGTTGAGGCAAGGAGCAGAGGTGTTCAGGATAAGGAGCAGGGTAGTTGCTGCTCTGGACCCTGCAAGGAGCGGGGAGGAAACAGATGCGTTTCTTGAAGGAAAGAATGTGAAGGAACCCAGCTAGGATGAACTGCAAAGCTGCCTTATTCAAGAGGGGCGACTGCGCGAGAAGCCCTGGCAGGTAGGACAGCAGGGCTTGTTGCCTGAGGAAGACCCTTTTTTTAATTCAGCAATCAAATCAGGAATATTTCTTCCTTTAACACCCCTCTTGGGGGAGATCTTTGCACAGCCTTTGAATCGGGTTTGAGCAACTTGACTATGGCTCTCCCCTCTTCTCATCCTTTGTCTGTCAGCTTCCCAGGCACTAAACAGAAAAGACCCTTCAGTCCCTTTTTCTGACTGAAATGCCAGAATTTCCCCATTTGTAGACTGCCTTTGGTCCTTTGCTATGTGCTGTGGAAGACCCTGCACATGGCTGCTAGTTAACATATGATGCACTGTCAGTCACCCAGGCCACTTTGTAATTTAGTTTATATTTATGACAAAGGAATTACATACATCAGATACTCTAGAATTACTGATCCTCAATTGCACAATTTAACTGCAGCTAACGAGTTAGTGCCAATAAAAACTTTCCACTGTATTCTGTCTCCCCATTGCTAATTTGCAATTCTTGTCCCCTGCTACCCAATGCACACTAAACTGTCTTTTGCTCGCACTAAAATTGAGAAATACATTTTCTCACATTGTAACAAACTGACAAAGCCTCTCTCGCAATTAATTTTGTTCACTCATTGAAAGAAATAGTACATACCCAGTTATCAAGCTAGTAGTGGGTTTAGCTAAGATAGGTGCCCTATAGATTGTAATCCTACTGTTCGGTTCTATCTTTATGAAATGTGAACAAACCTTTTTGTGAGGCTCAGGTCATTTGTTCATATCTGGTCCTCACTTCTTAGTCTTTATGGTTAAAACCAAATAGCAGCACTGAATATAGTGTGCCATTCCGGTTGGTATGCTTGTCCTAAAAATACACTGTGTCCATAGATGTGCCTGCTGCTGTGGAACAGAAAGGGTTGCAGTGTGTTATTTCACTTATGCTTCCCCAAAGTGTCTGGTATCTCTTTTAAACACAAAATAGTCTTAGGCATAGAATATTTCATCTGCAGGAAACAGAGGTTTCACATTTGTACAGGATAATTCTTGTTTTTGTTTACTTTTTAATTTCCATATTACATGAACATCCTGTTTCTCTGTTTAAATATCACTCATTATCCAAGTGGCAACATGTCTCTGGAAGGATACTTATTTTTTTCACTTTCTGATAAATCAAATAATTTGGCTACATGGCTTTGGTGATTAGCAGCAGCCATTCCTATGCAAACTTGGAAACATAGTTGGTTCAAAGAAGTAAACTGCCTGCTTCTCATGCATCCCTTTTTTTCTGCCTTCTCTGTCTCTTATACTTGTACCTAATCCTGCTATTTGGCTGAAACAGCATTGGAAACCTTTTCTATTTTAGTTGGAGACCTACAGACTATTTTGGTCTACATGGGGAAATAAACTTCAGAGGTGGAACTCAATTCTCTAGAAAAGGAAATTCTCTCTCTGTTTCTGTGGAGGGAAGATAGGTTTTTAAAATGTGCTTGTTCTCCCTGTAAATTCTACTTGGAAATGCAAAAGGCTTAATCAGGGAAGAAGCTTCTTTTGCATTTTGCAAAGTGATTTTTTTTTTTTATTATTTTTGTTTGCTTTTTAAATTTGAGCTTGCTTTCATGAAGGCTCTTCTTTTTTTCTCCCATTTTTTGTTTTGAAAATAACTTAAGTCTAGGAGTAAAACTTACATATTCAACCAGAGACATAGGACAAACATGCAGTGCAGGACTTGCACAAAAAACAGGTTGTATAATTGTTTACAATAATGGAAACTTTATAACAATCTGTTGGGCATTTTTAATGATGAAAAAGTCATGAGCTACCCACTGTTCTCTTTTTTTTTTTTTTTTCTTTCCCTCTTCACATCTACTGGTATAGTATAATGGTAAAAGTTTGAAGAAGTTTGAGAAGAAGTTGAGAAGAAGTTTGAGAGCTAAAACTGCTTAAATCATTCTGCTTGTACAGATTTAATTTAGTCTCAAACTCTTTAGAGACTTATAACATGGACTAATTTTAAAGGTTATTGGTGTCCTAGAATAAATATATTCTAGTTGCAAAATCATGTCTGAGACCATTTAATAGCTCCTGTTTTTTCATAGGAAGCCTTTTAAATGTACAGATAAGATGAAAATACATGCTTAGATCTAAGGAGAGAAAGAGTAGTTTTCTGGCTTCAGGTGCTAAGGATGTTGAGTTACTATGCAACTTAGTGTACAGGATGACCCCGCTCCTTTCTTTTCGCTGTGTGAACTTACCTACTATGTGAAAGGTGTGTGCACATGTAGCCTTCTTCATCCACGGCCTTCAGTTCTGGGTCACTTGCCCAAAGCTGTTGCTGTGGTGCTGGAGCTACTAAGGGGGTTAGAGATAGAGGGGAACCTTGTCACGTGTCTGGCTGCTGCGAGAAGCACCTACCCTTGTGGTTATGGAATAAGGGTAGAGAATGAATCCCTAAATGAGTTCATTTTTATCCCTGTTGTCTGTATGCTTTCTTCTTGTCTCCCTACCCTTCCCAACGCCACTCTGTAGAGGTTTTATCACAAGGTGCCTTAGGAACAAGGAGCATGTTCTGAAACAAGAGCCATAGATGTCATTAATCCAAGAAAAAATGTCCTCCTTGCTTCTCTGCTCTGTTTGGGTAGAGGGGAGGCGCTTAAGGTCAAGTAAGAAGAACCCCTACAGGTTGTTTCAGAAGACTGAAGCTGTTCAATAGTCTGCCTCGTTGCTGAAAGATGCATAGTAGAAGAGTCTGCTGGTGCCATAAGATATTTGCCTTTGAAAATGATATGCTGCTGTCAGATATTGGGGACCAGCAGAGGACTGCTGCCTTGGATATGCTGTTGCCAAGCCTGAGGACCAGTGGAACACTAGCTAAACATATATAGCATTCCTTGTGCCCATTCATTCCCCTAAGACAAGTGTCTGAATTGAGCATTGTGGGAAGTACGTGCTTGTGTGTTGTGAGACTGAATGAAAGACCAAATTAGCAAAGAATTTTTGATGTAAATGTGGGAGAAAATGATTTTTTTAAGATCTAGGAGAATATATTTATTAACGTTATGTATATCCAGTGGAACATTTGAATTGGTAGAAGGGAAAGTTGAAAACTGATCAATGTTAAAAACATTGTCTAGACAGACTGTGAAAGAAGCTAGTTTATCAGGAAACAAAATGATAGGTCACTAAATAAGTGGATTTGCAATATATACAAAGGCGCATAAAGCTTCAGAGGTCAAACTTCTCTTGTTACGAGAGCTTCCTGTGGGATTATTCCACATTTGCCTCCAAAGTCTCTGGCACCTTATTGTGAAACACTTGGTGCTGGCAGAGTTCAAGACCAAACATTGTTCTAGGTGGACAGTGAATCTGGCTCCCCCTGGCAGTCCTGCATTCTGTTCTGAATTTTACACATTTCTCTCAAATGCATCATTTCAATAAATATACCCTTTATCATGCAGGGAGACGAAGGCTTTTATGGTTCTTGAATGAGTGCTGTCTAGTTTGAGCCCATCCATTGATGAGTCAAGTTCCTTGGGGAAGAAGCTGGATGCCAGCCAGCTTAGAGCTAGAGCTAAGAGGCTTTGCCAAGTAATGGCCTTAAAGTTGAGTAGCTATTTTTGAAAACTTGAAGTGGCTGGAGATGGTCTCCCAGCCATCTCGAGGATGCCCTCGTGACTGCCTGCTCTCCAGAGTGAAGCAATCTGCCCTCAATTCACCGCTCCAAACGGCTAGCGTAGTCTCTCCATGGTGAGTGTCGTGTAGCTGCCATACCTTTGGGACCTGTGTTCTTGTGAGCTGTGGGGCTTGCCTGTCAGTCCTAATCGATGTGAGGTGAATATTTGTGATGTCTTGTAGTTTCAAATTTGTGTTCTCTGAGTCGCCTTGATGCTTTTCATATCCTCCCAAGATATGAGTTTTAGCTAGAGGATATTTCAACAAAATGTAGCATTGAATGTCTTGCTGAACGGCACATATGAAGATTGTATTTATGGTGTGCTTGCATTCCTTTCAGCTTGGTTTGTATTGTTTGTTTGTATTGTGGCTGCTTTGTAATCGTGTATTGGAACCTATTCTCTTTAAATAAACTTTTCTCTATGCAAACAAGATCTCTGTCTTCTCTTAGAAAATGAGTGTTTTCATATGAAAAACAGAACTACAGGCTTCCTAACAAAACAAGAACCCCATTAAACTTATTTTTAATGAGGGGAAAAAAATACTTAGAATTCACTTTGCAGAGTTCTCAGTATTATAATTGCTAATGAATGGACAAATGCTTTTACTGGCCTAGAGTGCAGAAGCAGGACATAGCTCCTAAAAGCTTTCAGGTTTCAGCTAAGCAATTTTCTGTCTGCTAAAATGACTTGCTGGGCTTCTTTTGTTTTTTTTTTTTTTTTGGTCCCTCCTATTTTGAATTATTTGCCTTCTTTAAAAAGGGTAGAAATATTTGAAGAACTGGAGATGAATGAGCAGGTTGCCAAGCTCTTCCTTGTGACACAGGTGGTTATATTGCCTTTCCCTGTGGTGCTTAATATTGAAACTTCATTTCCGTTTGGAGAGATTCCTTTATTGCTGACTAGCCCGTTACTTCAGCTTCGCATTTAAAGAACATAAAATCATAGAATCGTAGTGATTGGAAAAGACGTTTAAGATCATCAATTACAACCGTAAACTCATCACCACCCTGCCTACTAAACCATATCCGTAAACATCTCTTCAGTTATCTAGGGAAAGTGTTTACCTTTCTGAAATTCCTTATACCTGTTTGCCCATGAACACTATCTGTATTTAAATAGCCTGAAGGAAGAGCGTTCAGGGTTCATCTGCTGGACAAATTGACGATTAACAGTTGCAGCTTCAGTCACCTATTCTTGTTTGTCCTGTTTCAAAGCTCAGTGGGATGAGTCCTGACAATACTCACCTGGCTCTGTTCTTGTGCTTTGTGTTTGCTTGGAGCATTTCGGCAACATAACTGATGAAGAGGAGCCTTGTGCATCAGAGACACAGATACTCAGTCTTGCTTAAGAGAGTGGATACAAACTGGCCCTTGCAGCTGTTCAATACCATGAACCTGCTATGCAGCCCTGCACGCTGTTGTGCTACAGCTACAGGTCTATGGGGAAAATCCAATGGCCTTAAGGGTATGGAGGGCAGTGACGTGAAAGTTTGAGGTTAATTATTCCCTTCCATTTTTCTAATTCTTGCAGTGAGCCTGCAGCAGAAACCTCCTCCTGCTGCTTGCTCTGATCACGGGCTGTTTAGCAACCCTGTTGCATCAGGCTGCTTTAGCCCTGCTCTTCCCCCTTTCAGTGAGGGCAATAGCGGAGAGTATCACCCGTTGGGCTAATGAAATCCTGTCTTGCCTGTCTTGGTTGTCTGATCCTTCCATGTTGTCTCATTAGCATCAGCAGCGTTAAAGCTCGCGTTCCCATTGCCGCAGCGCAGCAAAGCACAAGCCAGTTTTTCTGAAGGGTGCTCTGCTCTCCTCACGTCCTCTCGTGGTGGGTGCCCTCAGGGCTGAGTAGTCGACAAGCTTCCTATCTGCTTCTCCTCATGTGAAACAGAAATGTGCGTGGATAACGTTATTTAGGGGTGAGAAATCAAATCATTCTGTGCAAACAGCGACGCGTGGCTTGGCCGCCACAGGCGCCCACAGCTCGGTGCGGGGCTGCGCGGGGGCCGGGCCCGAGCGGCCCCTACAGCGCCGCTTCTCGCCGTACACCTTCAACGGCGGGTGAGCCGCACCGTACCCCGCCGCGGGGCACCGTACCCCCCCGGGGCGCTTCTCCCCCCGGGCTTCCGCTACCGCCGGGGCCGCTGAGGCATTCGGGCTCCTCGGCTTCCTCCCTCCCTCCCCAGCAGGGCCGCTGCTTTACGGCGGTTTGGGAGCCCCGTGCAGCGGCCCCGGCACCTGCTTTTACACCTGTGGCTGTGCTGGTGGCGGCTTCTTGGTCATAACCTGTTTATGGGCAGGTGGCGGTTCACTGCACGTGCCCCGGGGTGGTGTCTGGCTGTGGTCAGCTCGTCCCTTATTTATTTATTTATTTTCACAGTGCTTAACTGCTCTCTGAGGAGTAGCCTCAGAGAGCTCCCGTACAGCTAGTTATTTGGGAACGGATAATATAGGGTAATGACAGGTGGATGTCTCGGTGGGAAGATTTGCGCATTAGCACCTGGCTGGACTTTCTGTGCTGGGAGAGCCGTGTTCCTTTGGGAGGGTGAGGCCTTCCTCGTTGGAAGGCATCTGAAACTGCTCATCTGTTTCTGTTGTTCTTGCGCTATAGAGAAGGTCGGACGTAACCACGTTTGCCCTGCGTAGTGATAAATCATGAGCCACGACCATGCAAACACTTTTTTTCAGGACTGTGTTGGCGATTGCAGGAGAAGACTTTTCTATTGTCGCCTCTGACACACGGCTGAGTGAAGGTTACGCGATTCACAGCCGGGACAGTCCGAAATGCTACAAACTGTAAGTCGGAGTCTTGTAATACCTGAAGCCGTTGAAAGGTCTGCAGTATTGAAAAGAACCAGTACTTTTATTAGGCAGACCTTTCAGAGGAAAAAAAAGGAGGAAAAAAAAAAGGCATGCTGAGTAACAGACTTGATTTGTCAGTAAGGGGAGTGTTTTGTGATCCTGTAAATGTGCCTGGTTTTCTTGTTGCGTGCTCTTGAATCAAGCTGATGACAGAACTTTTTCAGTACTGTATCAGACTTCAGTTGTAATTGTAGCTAAATGTCTCTTTTTGGCTGGATCACAGGAAATGACGTTTTATTCCATGTAGTATACATGGAGAACTCAGGAGACTTGGTCTCAGTTCACAGATGTGCCCACACTTTCAACACAGCAGTTGTACTTTGGTCGTCTCGTCAACCGTATGGCAGCAGTTTATTTTAGGAGAGGTAAAACTGTCAGTAGTTCCACTGTTGGACTTCTTACGCTTCTCCTGTCTAGGTAGCGTTGCCTTGGCTTAGCATTATGTATTGTTTACTTCCAAATGTAGATGCTATTAGCTGTGTTAATGAACTTCTTGGTGTTGGCACAGGTTCGTAGGAACTCATGTTTCTCCAGGATAACTCCTTACTGCATCTTTGACGCTGAGCTGCTTTGGAAATTACTGTGGTGCAGTCCGTGTGCTGCACGTGATGGGTGGTTTTGGGTAATGCTGAGATAGGCTGAGAGATTTCCGTTTAGATTGTTCGTAAATGGCTTAGTCTTAATCCTGTGAATGGTATATGAATATTTATTCAGTCATGTGAACTTTCTTGTGTTTTATTGCAATGTAAAATTCAAGTATTCATTCGTAGCTTTTCATCAATCTACAAACATTTCCTGAGAGTTGACTAATCTACCGTGGAGCCAGATAACCTCTCTTGTCCCAAGATGGAAAAATCACTAGAATTTTAACATTTACATGACCATTTAAAAATACTAGTGCAATCTTCTGGCCAGGTGGAGTAAGACTGGGTTGGAGTGATCTTGCACAGTGGGCTCCTCGCCTTAAAATGGTTCCCTTGACAAAACTATTTCTGACAATGCTAGAGAAACTGAAAAAAAAAAAAGATATTTTCATAATATTACCCTATTTTTTTTAAATGGTGTAGTCTATACTAAAGCTAAAATCACATTAAAACTTTATATTTTACAGGACAGAACAAACAGTCATTGGATGCAGTGGTTTCCATGGTGACTGCCTTACTCTTACTAAAATTATTGAAGCAAGATTAAAGGTAGTTAAGCATCGTAATGGATTTAGAAATTAATAATAGCATCACATCTGAGGAGACTAATAATACATATTTTAAAACCAATTTTGTGGTTTTTCCTCAAGTGTTGGTGTCATAATTCTAGCTATATTGCTAATGAAGGATCAAGCAGGGAAGATTGCTATGTTCCTACTGAATGTAACATAACTGATTTAACTTTAAAAATTGAATAGTTAGAGGGGATAACGTTAACTGAAGGTTAATCAGACAGCATTTAATATTTATGTGAAATTTTACAAAGAATAACTTTGGCTTGCAAGAAGACTTTGTTTAGACTAGTATATTTTCAGTAATCACTTAGATTAGCATAATATAATAATGTTAAGCATTTGTGGTGAGATTATAGCAAATGATTACAGCATGATTCTGATTATTTTGAGCATAAAATTTAGTGTGTGAATTTCTTCTTGGGCATGCTGTACCATTTGCAGATGTACAAGCATTCCAATAACAAGACCATGACCACTGGGGCTATTGCAGCAATGCTGTCCACAATTCTGTACTCTCGGCGCTTCTTTCCTTACTATGTTTACAACATAATCGGTGGACTCGATGAAGAAGGTAAGGCTTGAAACACTGTGGAAGAGGTTTACATCCTGGATGTGCTGATGGAGTAATGAAGTCTACACTGCTGTTCTTAAAACTTGGCTTTAGGCATTACTGTGCTTGCGTAGATCAAACACAGCACGCATCTGGCTTGTCTAGGAGTTTTAACTTAATCTTTCATTTCTAAAGAATCTGAAAGTAAAAAAAAAAACAATGTAGTTATTTGATTGCAGGTGAAATCTGTGAATATAACTTAGCTTTCATATTTTTATTCAGAGAAGAAAACTTTGTGATTGTTTTGTAGGAATTACCAAATGTCTCTTTAAAGGACCTGCTAACAGTAATATTGTAGGTATTTTATTCAGGTTTTTCTTTGTGTGCTACAGACTGTTAAATATGGGCTATCTAGAGGCAAGCTTGTACAGAGATTTCAAAATATCAACTAATCTCTTGAAAATCAGTTTCTACTTGGATGTTTTAGTTTAATGTATTGCTATTTCAGGGTTGCTGAGCCCTCAGCTGAATTTCTAAAAGCCTTTGTTCTGACTTTCAGTAGGAGCTCGCAACCGGCCCTGTTTGGATAATTTCAACCATTTTCCACAGTTTCTTGTTACACGTTACAACCATGTTCCACAGTTTGTTTGTTTGTCCACACAATATAGAGCCTAGGAGGTGATTAGGCTGCCCTGCCTAATGGTGTATCTTAGACTATGGGGCTGCTGTAGCATGTGATGAAACTCAGAGTGCAAGCCTGCCTCCGTGGTCTTGATCTGAGTCCAACAATATTGACCAGCTCCGACTTAATGTTACTTTCTGGATCTTGGCTAGCTTTCTTGGGCTACTCAAGGACCCATACTGGCTGCCCAGTGTACTGGTCACTTTATTAAATCAAGTGCAGCTTTTCTGGACAGAAGGGATGAGCTTGCCCTGGTGCTGTGCGTTAACTAGTACTTCTCCATGAAACCCTGACGCTGCAGAGTTACAGCACAGCCTGCATTTCTGCTTGCGTGGGCTATGACGGCTTGCACAACCTGGCTTCACTGCAGAGGTGGAGGTGTGTAAAAGCTCAGGGTGTGATCTGTGGTGCTGAGGAGCAAGGAGGAGGCACAAGAGCACGCTGTCTGGAGGTAGCTCGACATCAACTGCCCCTTCATTCGTACCTGCCACATAACCAGTAGAACTGTTTGTGCAGCACTGTGTTGCAACACAGTGTCTCCTGCTTTAGTTATTCTGCATCAGGAGTTATTTTTTTTCTATGGTGAGTATTATAAAAAATGTCTTGTAGAGCATGGTTGTGACTTAAGTCATGAAGGTAACTTGCATACTTGCATATAATGCCAGACCACAACCACAGTGAACCTTCTGTACAAAGTATGTCTGAGTGTGTTGAGCTATGATTTTTGTAAAGGATTGTTGAGACCTCTGGTACTTCAGAGAGTACCTGCTTATGGAGGTGGATAGTTTATGTAATTTCTTACCAGTATTGAGAATCTTTCTGGGTTGTGATTATGTGTTTATGTGTTTGTTTTTAAAGGAAAAGGAGCAGTTTATAGCTTTGATCCAGTAGGCTCGTACCAGAGAGATTCTTTCATCGCAGGTGGATCAGCAACTGCCATGCTGCAGCCCTTGCTTGATAATCAGGTATCTTTAAAAATTATTTTTATTTTTTTTTTAATGATACTTCCAGGGCATATTATTGTAAATTTTTGAGAGAAGGTTTAAGTGTATTATAGCTGGGATTATTAATCTATAAATTTGCAAACTGGGTGGCTCTGGTTATCCCTCAGAAGGTAGAAAGCATTGCCTTAGGATCTGTTTGGGTTTTTAGTGTACTACAAATACTGGATTGGCTGTTTAAAATAAAATTAATTATTTAAATTGTGATATTTCGTCACATGTGTGCAGTTTTAATACTGCTTGCTCTTTGAGTTTAAAAAGTGGGTGGGAAGCTTCTGAAGTAATAGATAAATTTCAATCTTGGTGTTGCAATGCCTCATGTATGCTGACTATTAGCTGACTATTGCTTTGCACTGGATAAGCTTCTAGTTACTTTTATGGAGGATGTCAGTATTAAAGTTCTGGTTGTGTAGCAGTATGCCATTACAACAGGAATATTTTTGGCAAATTTGGGGTTCTAAAACAGACTGACTGTTTCATCTTTTTAGGCTGTCTATACCTGTTCATTCTAATGCAGAGATTAAAGCAACTTTCCAGCTAGCAACTTTCATGTTAACTGGATCATGATTTCTTTAAATAAGTTTTCATCTTTTTCTAGATTGGTTTCATGAATATGCAAAATGTGGAACATGTCCCTCTAACCCTGGAGAAGGCTTTGCAGCTTGTTAAAGATGTCTTTATTTCAGCTGCTGAGAGAGATGTGTACACTGGTGATGCACTTAAGATTTGCATTGTCACAAAAGAGGGAATTAAAGAGGAAAGTATCCAATTACGGAAAGACTAACTCAGTTCACTTACAAACATGTAATCTATGATGTGTGACTACCTGTATTGTGAAGACATTTGTCTTATTAAATTTTTTCAAGAACTTTGACTACTGTCATGATGACTGTTTTCTGTCTTTGTTACAAATTACAGTGTGTCTTTAGAAACCAAGGCAAGGGTGATAATAAATAGAGTTAAAAATAGAGAATTTGCTCATTTCATTTTAAGCTATTAATCTAATTTCCATGTGTTTAGTCCCCTGTTCACAGTACCTCATGCTACAACACGGGCAAGTGTAAACTTAGAAAAATTAGTTTGACAAACTTTTGTGATAATAGTTTCAAGTTGGCCTAGGTCTAGTGAGAAGAGCTTTTACTGTGTTCCTTTTGCTTTCTCTGTACATTATAGCTTGTTTTTCCTATTCTCTTCTGCATCTTTCTCACATGCTGTTGTTGCAGCAACTTCCCTGCCTGTATTTATAGAGATGTTTCTATGTGGTAATGCTGAAAATTTAAGGCAGCACACTTCTTTCAGGCTAATGCTGGAAAATAACTAAATAAGGAGATTGCTTGAATGCCTATTAATGTCTGCGTGTCTTTTTTAGATGTAATACTGCTCCACTTTCTTGGGAAAGTGCATTGAGTGCAAATGTCTTGTGCTGTGTAGCGCCCATGGAAACTGGCCTGAGCATGAGGACCTTCTGAAAAGCAGGGCTGCATGAGCAAGGGCAAAATACGCTTCTCTTGCCCAGGCCTCCTTCCAGTTTATAACCATTTATAAAAGAACATAAAAAGCATCCCTGTGCTTGAGGTGCCATGCTTCTGGTTCTTAAGAGCAGAGCTCATGTGTTAGACCCTGCAGTAATCCTCGCTACCTGCCTGGGGGCAGCCGACTGCCTTGTGTGCAGCATTTCACATTGCTGTTTCTCCTAGCTCTGGCTGGTTTTCACCAGTGGTGGTAGTTCCAGACAGTTTAAGTTACAGGTAGCTTCTTGATCCTCGATAGTCACCCAGCTACTGCATTTAAAACAAGTTTAGATGTGTTTAGGAAAGTCAGGGAGTGGGAATTTGTGCAGTTGTTTTTTTCTTGCTGTTTATGAAAACATTTGACCACTGGGTGCCGCTGTTGGCCCACATGAAGATCAGACCGCTCATCTGTCGATAAGGAAGGAGCATCCCAGTCTGAGTAACACTGAGACTGAAGTCACTGGATTGCACAAGTCAGGATTTCCAAGCACACTGGCATAATTTCCAGGAATATTTAACGTTATTTGCACAAGCTACCTTAAATGGACAAGGTTAGTTGTATGCATGACTAGTAGCTAGGTGTTGTTCCTTACTAAGCAGACCAAACCAAACAGTAATTCCAAGAACTGAAAGCTTATGTCTGTCTAAAATACAAATGAGCTATACCCCCATAAACTCATAGCCTGTAATTCTGTAGAATTCAATTAAAGCACCTTCAGCTTGGCCATCTTTGCTATCAAGTTGATTTTGAGGTGTTTGAATGCCTTCACAAGTAGATCCTTAGGGCTTTGTGCAAAGTTGGGACTGGGGAGACCAAATAGGGTTCAGGTCCATGGGGAAAGGCCAAGAACAGTGGATGGTAAAGAGCTGCTGTGCCTACCTTTTGGGCAGGTCTGTTTATAATATGCACAATTTAAATATTGTGCAAGGAAAGGTGACAAAAAGGGTAACCACCTAATTTCTACATGAGTAGATTTAGTGTTAAAAGATGCCAATAGGGTGAGAGAGTTGCAGTGATTCAATTAAGAAGTTTAGATGCTCTCACACTTAAATTTTATATACAAAGTAAATATGTGCTCAGCAGATTTCTAAGAATGATTTGTTTTACGCTCAAGTGTCCAGAACTGTCTCTGTAAGTTGTTTCAGAGGAAGTACAAGATAATTAGAGTGATTTTTAGGTCTCTCTGGTGATCCCACAGCAGGCGGTGGGAATACAAGTTTTTCAGTGCCGTCCTGTAGGAGTACTTCTGCAGACAAGAAGGCTGTTTTGCATCCTCTCCTGTCCTCAGTTTGCTTGCACAGTACATCCTGCTAGAAGAAAACAAACAAACAAAAACGAGGAATTGGAAGCTTTTTCACAGGCCCATTAAACTGAAAATACTGAATTTCTCTCACGGAAGGAGGTAAAAGAAGGTAGCACTGCACTGTCTCAGGGTGGACATGGTTGGAACTAGTGGCCAAGGAGGGTGTTTCCCAATATAGTTTTGGTTTCTCTAATTATATCTGTCCTGATTTTATCACCACTCACGCTCAGAGTTGGAAGTTGCAGGAGTGACTGAAGAAAGGTAAGTAGAAAAAATATTTACAGGCTGCTCAGCTGGAGGTTGCTTGCTCATTAGTATTAAAACATTCAAAAGTCACAGATGTCAGATGTTACTTAATCCAAATTCTTAGGCTTTGCTTTTTTTAACAATGACTGTCCTCAGCTAGACTTACAAGATAAGAATAACCTGACTTTCTGCAGTGCTGCTTAATTCTTAGCCTGTCATTCCTGTACAAAAGTGAGGCCAATAGTCACCTCACAGTATGCCTGCAATGTGTAGCATTTTATGAGCACTTTGAACAATATCAAGGGATACAGAAGTGTCCAGGTTGCTGCAGTATAGAGGAACAGCTAGGTAAAGCAAATATCAGACTACCACTTCTGCATGCTGGAAGCAGAGATCTTGATTTAACAGATCTATTTGGTTGGGGATTAGATATCTTTAACACAATTTTACATAAGAGAAAGGAGGGAGAGGTAAAGTGCTTAATCTTGCCAAACTCATTGTATTAAGCAAATCACAAATATGCGTGCTTTGACAGCGAGTTGTCCTGGGGAATTTGCTTGCTCTTGATGCGAGCAGTTCTAGCCACTTGACCAAGTACTTGCAGGTTACAGGGTCTAACTAGAGCCTGTTGCCCCAACAGCTCTCTCTGCTTCCTGTGGAGTGATGCTAGAGGCCACCATAAGATGGCAATAGTTAGTTGCTGTCATGGGCTTCGGCATAATTACACACTATGTGGGTAAAAATAGTCATACATACTTTACCAGTTTCCCACTATAACATGCTTTGCTGGGCTGTTTATTGAGGAGATGGTGGGAGGCTTTATTTTGAGCTCGGCCAAATGGCAGCACGCTGCTGCTTATATAAGGGACTGTGCAAGGTGAGAATTGGCCTTAGAGACTAAGTTTGTAATCAAGTAGACCCTGCTTTATTTTACACACATTTTCAGCAATATAGTTTATGTGGCAAATATGTTTTGTTTACGGGGGGAGGAGGTTGTTAGGAGAAGTGACAGTGCCTGTGCAGTGTGTATGTGCTTCTGAAAATCAAATTCACAACACAGTTATCCTTTTAAGTAGGTATCAAAATGAGTTTGATTTTGCATTAACTAAGTACAATTTTCTTAAGGCCGAATCATAAAATGTTGGCTTTATAACCCCACTATCGAACTCTTTCATTTCAGAATGACATATTTTCTTTTTACATTCAGATAAGCCCGTAACGCTCCATATGCCTCAGTGGGGTGGGAGACACAGTTGTGTTGCTTCTGTTTTCTTGCACTTTCCTAAGGAAACGTAGCTATACAGGAATTAAAACTCTATTTGAGGTAGAGCAGTTTGAAGTGATCCTCCTGCAACTCAATCCCTTATGTGATTTATTTAGAGTATTAAATTGTAATTCCCACGTCAACAAAACTGGGACATTTTTTTTTCCCCTCCTATATTGGAAACCAAGAGAAAGTCATTGCAAATGATTTTAATATGGAGATTCAAGGTTGTACAAAGCTGAAGCTTGGGAAGAAGTGGCAGGAGCAAGAGGGGCATGTTTAGAGAAGCATTCACAAGAATCTGAGGAAAATAAAATAGTGCTGATTCTCCCAGGGTAGCAGGAAATAATTTTAGAAGCAGAAGGTAATTGCTCTCTAGTTCAGCATTCCTAATGCTGAGTCAGAAACCGACTTCAGAGTAAGAAGGTTTTGGAAGCGACAACCTTCAGATTCCTCTTCCTTTTCCTTTCAGTCATTGCTTTTGTCTAGTGCAAATGCCCTTTGCTTTTAGGCCATCTGGGGCAGTTGTAAACCAGGCAGTATGGCATACAGGGCCTGGGTTAACTAAGATTTGTATCCACAACTGCCTTCTCAAGCCAAATTCCTCCCAAGCAGGAATTTTGTCTGTGTGAGGGCAGCAGGGTGAGACTGCTCTATATTCTTTCAACTGTTATGTGTAGTTAGCTTAATTATATGAACCATTTTATGTGCACTTCCTTTTCTAAGCAACTTCAACAAAGTATTCATAATTACAAAAACATGGCTTACCAGAAAAACAAACAAAAAATTCTCAGTATCTTTCCTGTTAGACTGTTCTTGGCCCTTTTCCTAACAGTTGCTGGCAAAGTTCAACTTCACTGTGCCTTTCAGAGGATCAAGCTGGGGGTAGGGATGGACTCTGTCAAGCAGCTCAACATCACTTTAGCCTACAATAATTATATTCCTTGGCACAAGACAAAGGAGCACCAAAAAGAGAATGAGGATGGTACCAAAAGTAAGCTGGACCACTGCCTAACACTTTAGATCAAAGAGCTATAAAAAAAAGGTTAAAACCATGATTTGTGTTTCCCTTTTGGCTAAGGAAGAGAAACAAAAGGTGCAAGATGACAAGTTTCACTGCGGTGTTGAAGAAGCTTCACTGACAGGGTGAAGAGCTTTTGGCTTACCCAAGCTGCGACTCCCCTGACATGCAGGTGTTTCCACTGCTGAGCCTCCTTTAGCCACACAAGCACTTGCTGCTTCTGCAAGAAGTCACCAGCTTGCTGATTACCTGCCCACCTACCAACAGGGCTGCAGGTACCAGGCATCTACGGTATCTGGCCCACTGCAGTGGCTTAGCCTCACAGCATTTACAGTTCCTTGGGAAGGATGTTCTGCTTAACCAGCCTCTATTAAGAAAAAAGAAAACAGCAGCAGCAGCACAGCCTCAGTCAGCCCAGCAATCAGGTGTAGATGATCAATCTGTTTATCCTTCTTGTTCACAGAGCTCTTGTGTTTCCAGCTTGGGAAGTCTCACCTGGCTGTTACTTACCTTGTTGCCCCCAAGCTCCCAGGAGTAAAACTGGGCTTACTCAGGAGCAAGGGATGCTGCGGTGCTTTGGGGCAGCTTGGCGGTGCGTCTCATACTATGAGCCCCCACTCAGTGTCCCATTTCCTTTTGCAGCTTTCTTGCACTGCCTTTGCAAAGAACCATCTCATGGCAGCGATGTCAGGAAGTTAAAAGGTCTGGTGCTGGAGGGAAAGAAGAGGGAGAGACCTTCCCTGAGGTTTTATATAAGCCACCATTTTAGCAAAAGCTGCATACCAGTGTCACTGCTCTATGTTTGATCTGAACTTCTCTTGACATGTACCCTTGAATGCAGAACGGCTAACACAATCTCCATTAAATCTCATGGCAAACAGACGTTTTGGTGCGGCTGGTATTTGTTTGCTAGTTGCAGACAAGTCAATCTCATTAGAGCTACATTTACAACTTTTGCCAAGAGTTTTGAAACTGGTTGACATTCTCAACAGCTGCCTGAGCTGAAACGACATTCCATTCCCCGCCTCCATCTTATTAGCACAGGAGATGGCTTGATTAATGGGAATTAGATGGGATTTTTAGAAATGAAGGATAATTTTTCTTTGCAACAGTTCTGCAGTGTGTTTTCATTATTTGATTTAAAATAAACCACAAAATCTGTCTTTTTATGGCCCTTAACAAAAGCCATGAGATGCACTCACTCTGAGCTAACTCACAAAATTAAAAGTAAAAACATTTTAGAGAGCGGTGCAAAGTGTTTTCAGCTGGTATTTAGTGGGGTTTTTACATTAATCTGCTCTTCAAGAAGATTTCAATGAAGACATTAGATTTTTCTCATATGCCAACCTCAGGAGCTCTGGGGAAAGATATGGACAGGAAAACCTCTTGCTCTCCACAGGGTAATTAGTACATTAGAAGTGATGTTGAACAGGATTCACATAAGCCCAGTGTGAAACATGACTCAAGCTACATAAACTATTCTGTGCACCAGTCTAACAAATGTCATCTGCATCCCTTCCCTCTCAGGAGACGTCATCTGGGCAGCCGGTGTGTCCCGACCTTCAATCCTATTTCAGCCCAAGCACTTACTTGGGTCGCAGATGAAGTCATCTCCGTAGGCATGTGAGGACCTGTTTTTCCATCCCCCTTTCCCGTCCATTTCTCTAGACCCTTAGTACAAGAACTACTGGGCTTACGGCTTTGAACAGCTACACTGTTGACTCAGAGTGGCTTATTATATCTAAACTATCAAATATATTTCATTTGGCTATACAGCTTTTGCAGTCATGGCCTTAGTACCCTCCACCTCTCTTAAAACCTTTCTCTGTCAAAAGGAAACTAATTACTTAACTTAGCTAAGCACCAAAAAGCCAGGACACAATGACTGAAACAGCATCTATATGCAGGCATTCACATGCCCAATTCAACCAATAAAAGCTCCTACACAAACACTAAAGTGATATTTTTAGCAATTTAATTTAAACCCTGCTTCACTGAAAACAAGAAATTGAATTTCTTATAAAAGAATGTGTTTGCAGTGCCCTAACAGACATTTTGCTCCGCACAGGTAGAGATTTAATTAACTGTTTCCCTCCAAAGTAAAATACAAAAATTTAGTTTCTATTAGACTACACAAATATGTCCTTTTCTTACAGCATTTTCTTTTTACTCATGCTAACAAAAAAATAACAACAAAAAATGGTTCAGGTGAGGAGATTCAGAGAGACGTGCAGCTGGTTTGTTCTCAGGTGTCCAGTGTGAGATCCTAGGAGGAGTCCCGGCTCTGAAAAGGAGATTAAAAGTCACCTCTTTGTTTATTTTAACTGCATTGCCTCAGTTAGCAAGGAATGGTCAGATACGGTCCAGCTTCCCACTGGCAGTGGTGGGCTGGGTGTGCGGGCTCACCGTGCGTGTTGATGGGGCTCAGCATCCACATCCCAAGCCACATGTGGGCACCTGGTCAACCAGCGCGGATCTAGCTACAGTGTTGGACTACAGGATTGCTGCCTTGTAAGCATCGATTGTAAGTTTTAATGAAACCCCCCAATTAGGTGGCTTGACAGACCATCACAACAGTGACGCAGCCGAGCTGAAATCCCCATTACTGAAGCAGAAGTATTTCAAAGAACTGCTTTAAAAGAAAAGTCACAGAATAGCTCGCACACAGCCACCAAGCTGCCCTGCAAACAACATCACCCAGAGGCTGTACAGAGCCAGGAGAAGGGACATGGAAGAGAAAGCAGAAACAAAACAAGTCAAAGGAATTAATTCTTATACTGATTTCCCTTTCTAACACTCAGCATGGGTGCACCTTCGGTTTCACGTGCTGTCTACAGCATAGAACTGCTCTACATAAAGCCCCCACTGCTGGTCTCCTGGTGCCTCCAGAGAGCTAGAAACAGCCTTTGTAAAATGGGCCTGAACAAGCACGCTGTCGCCAGGCCTTGTGTCATATCTCCCGACCTGCCCCTCCGGGTACCTAGGGCGGTATGCACGTCAACACTCCCAAACCTATAGCCCGTTTCATGACAGAAAACCAGAGAGAACATCTATCGTCCTCCACCTCACAACTTTAGACGCTCAGCAGATCTGGGGATTTTCACTCTTTTTGGAGCCTTCTGTTGGGAATCATTCGGGAATCATCCACTGTCCTTCCTGGCTTAGACTGCGACTTCAGGCCACTGGTATCACAGGGGCTTGGCACTGTCATTCCACCTTAGATAAGGGCCCGCACACATGTCCCACCTGAACCGCATGACGCACACCAGAGCCTGCTCCAATTCTGTGAGCAGCTTTTGCTCTTCTTGCCTGCGAAAGCCACGAGGAGCCGCCCGGCACTTCCATACGCCAGGAAGTTCAGGCAGAGGCAGATCTCCAGAGGTCTGCCCTGGCTTACAGAGGCTGCCCACGTGTCTGCTCCTGCCCAGCTGCCCCAGGTGGTACAAGGCAGCGTTACGCGGAGGCATTTCCTTGCCATCACCTCGCACAGCGCTAACCCCAGGCACAGGCCCAGCAAGGTGTCGCACAAGGAGAGGATGAGGGCAGCTATCGCAGCCCTGAGGCACCCGGAGCGGTAACGCTGGGCACCAGGCTCCGCTCCTGACCTTGGTACAAACCCAGCACTGGAGGTATCGCCGCCAGCTAGGGCGATCTCTCAGGAAAACACAGCCAACTATTGCATGTCAACCAGAGGTTTGCTTTAACAAGCCTGAACGGAGCCAGCCCATCCCTTGCACCCCTGACAAGCAAAGGAACTGCAGGGAGAGGACAGATGAACTCTGTAGCACTGTAAGCGTGTTTCTATTTGTTTCTGTACAGTAAAATACCGTGTCAAGCAATAGGCCATTAGCACATAGCTAGCTAAGTTTTCAATACACTGGTGCTGAACTGCTGCGATATTGATGGCAATTCTGTCCCCAAGAGCATCAATGAAATCAAGCAAGTCCCTCTCCTTAGCACAAAGCCATCACTGCTCTGGAGGCTCTGGCATGCACAGCGATGCGTGAGACGCTTTGGGGAGCGAGACAAGGCACGGGAACAGGACACAGAGCAGACCAGAAGCTGATCTGCCAGCACGGACCTTGTTGCAGGCAGCAAGAGGTGAGAGGGCTTAGCAAGGCGGGAAACACCCACCTGGAGCTGCGCAGAAACACACGCCGCGTCTCTGCTGCAAGGGATTGGCGCGGCGAAGAAGGCCCAGCACAATCCTTACCCTAAGCCTCTAGAAAACAGTATACGCCTCTGTACCTTGAGAGCGTGCCCCCGTGGACGTGTGTTTAGACACCACTAAGGAGCTGCTATTACAAGTATCGGGGTAGGACATTAACCAGCAGCTGCTCTCTAGGTAGCATAGGCTCACAGGGGGAAAGGGGCAAGGGCGGCAAAACAAGCGCCTTGTTTTTCACAGTTCATCCAGAGCACTAGGCCCAGGGGCAGGTCAGAGCGCTGCAGATCTCCATTAGGGAGAGGAACCTGCAGCACCACAGGCAGCATAGGCAGCCCACAGCCGCGCGGGGGGCTGCAGCGGGCAGCGCTCACACCACAACGCGCAGCGCTCACACAGCGCCTCGGCTCCTCTCTGCCGGCAGCTTCCTTGTGCCGTCACTCGGAAGGCAGAAAAGCCAATCCCAAACCATAAAGACAAGTGGAAGAAAAGCATCGTGAGCAGGCTACAAGGTGGCTGTTGCAAGGTAAAATTCTTCTCACATGTAGTGACTGTCTCATTAGAGCGGTCAATTGAGCTCAGAGCAACAAACAGAAATGCAGTAGAAGAGGACTAGGGCAATAAGGTGGTTTAAAAGGTTCCCCTCGCTGCACCTTTGATCCTCACCTCCATCAGTCACACGCCTGAAATATGAACTTGCAATAACACACAGAGACAGGAAAAAACTGAGACCTTTAGGCTGTCAAGCTTCGCCTTCCCTGCGCCCGCACCGCAGCAGGTCGCGACATGCCCAACGCAGTGGCCTGCCTTGAGGCTCCACGGGGCTTGTCCCGTGCTTGGCTCGGGTCACAGGAGCGCGAGGGGGAGGCAGGCCGGCTCTCCTGCGGCAGCACCCGCACAAAAGGGGATCACCCCATTTGTGTGCGAGGGAGAGGGGCTGCAGCCCCGGAGCCCTCGCATCTGTAAGGGCTGCTGACAAGCAGCACAGATATGCAGAAATCAATAAGCTGACGGATCACAGGGCCCGGCGACTCGGTGGAGGAGCTGCTCGGTGCACACGCACGGGGCCGAACATCTGTCAGGCAAACAAAAAGCAACCCAAGCGGAACAAAAGAGAGGATTATTTTCACTCAAGTTCTTCTTCAGTCTCAGCAGGCAACGTTCAAGCCGTCCTAGTGTTCAAACACTAAGGCCTTATGGAGTACGGGCTGCCCGGGAAATGCCAAACGCTGTTACCAGAAGACAAAAGAGGGGAAAAGGGAGAAAAAAAAAAAAGGAGTAAGAAAGAAAGAAAGAAGAAGAAAAAAAAGTAGATATGGAAAATTCAGAGTGTCTTGTTGAGTTGAACTGACCAGGGGGGAGATAGACGGGGCACTGATAAGGGGGTGGAGGGCAAGGAGGGAAAAACAACCTTGCGCTGCACTAAAAAGCAGATGGCAAATCTCCACAACACTATTTGAAAATGACACTGACAATATCAGATGTGCTATGGGAGCAAGAAAAACTGGAGCACTGCCACTCCGAATATGCAAACCCTGAGGTTTTGCTTGTGACCTCCACCCTCGCATCAAAGGGCAAGGTAGCTGCAAAGCTTCTGCTCACCCAAGCAACCCTCAGGGAGTCGGTGGGGCTGGTCCCGCTTCCCTGACACGCTCTTCACCTGGAAGCGCCCTGGCTGCGCCCACAGCCAGGGGAGTTCTGGGGGAGGGAAGCCTTTAGGACAAGCTCAGGAACAAGGTGCCCTGCCTCTCCCTTGTACTTGTATTTTTAGATCAGCAGACACAGCTAGTTTGCAGCCTGATTTCTCCACCACAGCTGTTTCTCCTAATTAGCATGTGATATACTTCCTAGAAATAGGTGCAAAAGAGTGAAGCCATGATAAAACACATTAAGTAAGATCAGATCTGGGATTATAATGGCAGAAAACTTAGTCCTTTTTGAAAGAAAAAAAGATATACTCTGAAACATTTTACAGTTTAAGAGCTCCCTTTATACACATCCTTGTGCTGTTGTTATAATGCCTCTATATTGCTGCTGGAAGTTTATGTTTTTAAGCTCAATTTTATTATAGAAAAAGAAACCTCTAGTTTTGGGTTTTCTTTAGCACAGTGACAGTTGCACTGTGTGTAAGCTGCCTTCTTTGCTGGAAATAGGAGTTCTTCTGGCTACAGGTGAACTTATTTAGCTGAAAAGTCAAATTTTGATCTTGTAGCTTTGTGCTCATGGATCAATTCACCGGCTATATATGTATATACACACCAGGTATATAACCACCAAATGGATATACATCTCAGCCTGGGGGATTTGCTATATAAAACACAGGATCTTAATGACATTTTAGGAAGTATGAGCTATTCTGAGTCCAGTTCCATTATATTAAAAGGAGTAAGGGCAGACAGGGGAGAAGTGGAGTGTGCATGTGAAGTGGAAGCTGGTGGAGGAAGGGAAGGTTTCAGTTTAGGAGAAAAAGGCACTCAAGTAGGAAAAAAATAGTGACTAAAATATATACACGCTTAGGTGCTGGCTTATCTTAGAAGCTCCCAGGTTTCCTTTGCCTAATCTGCAGACCCAGAACAGCTGGGTCTGTTGCCTTAGTGAATCCAGCAGGCAGAACAAAAATCAGAGCTTACTATTTTTAAGGGTCTTTTTGAGAAGCGAGGGAGAGGGAAGGACTGACTTCTTCTCTTTGCTAAGACCTGGACTCTGAATCCCCGCTGGCTGTACACAGCTTCCCAGACCTCTTAAACTCCAGGCATCAGGCTCCACATGCCAGGAAGTGGCACAATTTTGTCATTCAGCTCAGTTTTTCACTAGGCCTTAGGCACACATAAGCTTCTTAATACTCTTCTGCATGGTGTTCCTGAACCCCAGTGGCTAGGTAACAGACACCCCAGCACCAAGTCCTCTGCTTGCCAGCAGTCCACCCTAGTGTACGACACCCCATACTTACCTGAGGCCTTGCTGTACCTACCAGAGGCTTCTACCTTATGTACAGACTTTCTGCCTGGGATTTTATTGCATATTGCTCTCTACTTCTTTTCAGTCATACTAAGGAGGCAAATCTTGTTTTAGGGCTTTTGGGGCTACTACACCTGCATATTTTACACACATGAAAAAAATCAGAGGGAGCAGCTTTGTCAGCAGCCCGGGACAGGCACAGCAGCCTGGTGCCAGCAGCACATTCCTCTGTCACCAGCCATCCAAGACATCTGTCATAGACATGTCACCTCATTTTCCCAGGAGCTTTGGTCAGGCAGAGTGTGAGAGTTTCCTACATTTGCTGGGGTTTGCAGATGGTCACCTCCACCAGGCAGCCGCCGCAAAGCTGATGCATTCGCCCTGCACACTCCAGGAGGCTCCTCGCTGCTGGCAGAGGAGCTCTGAGCAATAGCAGAGGTACCATTCACCTGCTGCAGAGCCAGTCTGCACCCACACGGCTTATTCAGCCTCCCTGCACATGTCCTGTGCAGACCACGCACATGTTCCTGGTCTGTCTCTCTCCCCTCACGGATACTGAAGGGCTCACAAGAGACCAGAATGATCAAACCCCTTCCTAAAGTAAATCACAAGCCAGCTTTAGGCTTTACTTTATCTGAGCTTCATTAATCCTTCCTCTTTCTTACTCCTTCAGAATTACTACCTCTTTTGGAGGTTGTAATGCATCTGATAGAGCCTGCCTCATGAGAAGAGACCCTTCACCAAGAAGTAGAGATCTGCTTCTTGTTGGTGCTTCAACCCACCGCTACAGCCAGTTATTCAGCTCACCTGCAGCCTTTCCTGGAGGTTTTGGCTCTGCCAGGGCTGAAGTCTTTCATGACAGCTGTTTCTAACTGACTGCTTAGGCACATCTCAGGAATTTCAGGAGTCCCCTACTCACCTTTTGCAAGTATGTCTCATATAGGCAGCCAGTACCAAATCAATACCTTCTTATCTCATGTTTGGGATATTCCTAATATTTGTCCATAGTCAATATTTTTCCTTAAAGCCAAAGCACTGAAGTTACACTTTTTTTTTTCTGTCATCATTTGCAAGATTTTAATCACATGCAAGTACTATTCCAAGCCACACAAGCAATGCACATCTATAGAGCTCTGATGTTTTTGCTAATATTTTGATAAATATTAATAAAGAGTAATATGAAGTTGGTCATTTATAGGAGAGAAAACCCTCTGCCATGAGGAGCAGTATCATCATAACAAAAAGTTCTGTGGTAAGGAAACACTATGGTAAACTGTGCAATGAAACACATTGCACAACACAATGCAGGAGGATTTTTCCTTTACTTCTCACCACAGAAATCTCTTCTTGTTTCTCCCTGCAACAACAGCTCCTCCAGAAGCTGCCTACAGACTGAAGAAAGAGACATGAAGGAAGGTAATAAAAGCAGTAGATGTCTGGGCATCTTTTGTGTGACATTTTGCAACTTCCATTTGGTCTGTTGCATTTTGTCCTCATCCACCTGCAACGGAAGAGAAGATATCTCATCAAAAGGATCTTTTGAGAGGGGATGTTTTGATTTGGTCTCACTGGAACAGTGCTTGGATCAGGAATCTCTGGAGTCTGACATGGGTGGTTCCTTCAGTTTTCCGAGTTTCTTTGATGCCTACGAATTTGCTTCACTTTCAAAGGACAGATCTGTAAGACACAAGCCAGGGACTAGCAGCACGGTCTGTCACAAGATCACCTGGGAATTGAGTTTGGCAGAGATGTGCTCTAAGAGCAAATTTCACTTGTCCATTTGATGATCCCTTTTTTTTTTCTCTGCAGCCCCAAAACATTCTGTTGTTTCCTGCAGTCTGTCACATTCCTCCCCACAGCACTTTTAATCAAAACAGTAGAAAGACACGGTACATGGTGTCGTGTCAACTTGGCTCTGTAGAGGTGACATGGCCTGTCAGATGGCAGCTTGGGGACTCCTGCTACAACTGCCTAAAAGAGAGAAGGGACTAAGCAGCGTCTCTCCAGCAAACAGCTGTGACACGTGCCCTCACAGCAAATTCATAGTGGTCACAGTTTTGACAGTTTAAGTCAAAACAGAACTGAACAATCAGAGCAAGTTTTTGTCTTGCGGCTGCACTAAATTCCCTTGTGGCTGCATGCAGCCACTCTTATTGTCTTTAAGAGTCACTGCTCTAAGAGATGAGTTCTTTAACAAGTGAACAAATAACTCAGTTGTTAGAAATTAAAACAGCACATTCCTGAGAAGCCTCCTCTCTAGTCAGAACCAGGGGAAGTTCCCACAGTCTCCCTCACCTATCCGACCTCTTGTCCCAAGTAATGGCTGTTCTCTCTGCAGCCAACTACACTGTGGTATCTATGAGAAAATGCAGCCGATTTCTTAACAAAGTAATTTCAGTTTGCCTCTTTTGGGTACCATTTGTTGATATATGGAAAGGCTTTCTTTTGCGGGGGGTCAAGTTTCAGCCAACAACAACAACAACAAAGAAATGGTTACACAAAACAAATGCAAAAGACAGGGAAGAAAAGACCAGATTTACGGGCTGATGAGTGAGATTTTCTGTTACAAAATAATTGAGTACTCACTTTGCGGTTGAGCCAACCCCACCACGGAGAGAATATTGGTAGTGCCTAACTCTGTAAACAGACAAGAAATCAAACTCAAGCAATTGAAAAACGACAGACCGGCCGATCTGAATTATGCAATGAGGATGAATGTAGTAACTTTCCCACCAGGTAGGAAAGGGAAAGAAAAGCACCTTTACCAAATATTCTCAACTAACACAGGAAGCAGGGGCCTCCTGCAAGAAAGAAAATGTTGTCTCAAAATATGATATGGTAGAGAGGTACTGAAAAACAGAAGGGGTGAAGGAATTGTGAGCAGCTGCTAAGTGACAGTCCTATGCCAAAAGAAGAATAAAGTGGAGGAGGGAAGAAAGCAGTTAAAAAAATAGAGCAGAAAAGGAAACTCCTGATTTTAACAGGAAAATAAATACCAACACAGAAAAGCAAAACAGAAGTGCTGGGTGGTATGGTCAAACACCAGTTTCCCATGGTTTGTAGCAGCTACAGAGGCCATTTTCTCTGCTGGCGATGGGAACCATAAAAACCAACGAGCTGGTCTGGGAACATAACTGCCGTGTGCTCTCAGTCAGGTTTCTCAAGCGAAAACCAGCACAACTCTCCCTGTCGGATGCAAGGGATCATCCACAGGGAAGGAGCGCACGCCTGACCAGCTGGGGCTGCTCTTCTCGGGACGGGACCTGTGAGCACTTCCTTTAAAAAGAGCCCCAGCAGATAGAACTTAATCTTTCACAAGGCCTCTCAGGTAGGGAACAGGTAACAGCCACATAGCAGGGTGGTGGGCAGGCGGGACGAGGACCCACAGGCAAATGTACAGTGCAGCCTGCTGCCCGTCCTGATGCCGGGTTTGGGCTGGGACTATCTCAGGTTGCAGCACTGGCTGGGTCCAGCCGCACGGCTGACAGAGCTAAACATCTGGAGACTTCAAGTCCCTCAGAGCTGCATTGCTGCAGGGAGGATGGGCGATGTTTGCCCTGTGTCTCAGGCAAGGCACCCTAGCTTTCTCGGAAAGCTGGCCATATGGCACATAGTTACACAAAGTTTTAACCAATTTTCTTAGAAGTTTGGGCCCTTGTGCCTTATGAGACAAGCTGGCTCAGGATGGCAATTCTGTGAACTGCTGACTGCTGGGGACTTGCCCATGGGCGAAGGGAGTTTAACATATGCCAGAGGACAAGGGCTCTGTGGTGATTGCTCCCCACTTACTCCTAAGCCACAGGGAAGCCAAATGAAATACTGTGCACTATGCAGAGCAGGAGCCTCTTAGTCACTTGCTTAGGTGCTTTTAACTCCCTGATGAAGATGTTTCTCTCACCACGGTTATACACAGCAGCTTTCCACCCTTCTCAGTAAGCAGATCCCAAAGATCTTCCAGAGAAGGTATCAGTGCTGGATACCGAACTGAAGACTACTGATGGCAACCTTTCCTAAATTACCTTTTGTAGACTTCTTATGAACTATCTATGACCTCTGGGTATCCAGAGACTACCACTTGAAGGCCACGTCTCTCCAATGGGCCTGAAGAGGGGGCCTGAAAGCAATCTCTGCAATGGGCCGGAAAGCAATCCAGCAGGCAATACCCAGCACATTTTAAAATTCAGATCCTGATTGCTGAACACACATTTTTCATTGCAGACCAGCTCTAGATCAAAAATGCTCAATAAGATCTCACTGAGCAGTCCAGCCCAGGCAGGAGGAGAAATCCTCTGCCTCCTGCTCTGCTGTGTGCAGTCCCAAACAGGACAGGTGGCTCATAAGACTACTCTTCTGTAGGCCCAGGCACAGCATTCATTCTGGTTTGCAAAGCTATTTCAGGAAGGATACCCCAGGAAAACAAAGGATACACAAAAGAGGGAAAGAACATACTTAGAGATGCTTAAAGGCTGTGGAGCAAGCAGAGCAAGTAGGGCTTAAACAGACCAGCACCATAGCCAAAGGAGCTCAGAACATGATACATTACATTCTGATTGATCAGGAGAGGCAATGAGGGAACAGCTACTCACCATTTCTCACATCACAAATATTAATGAGCTTCAAATGAAACCCTCTGAAACAAGTTCTAAAATAAAGAGAGGAAGTACTTCTTTCTATAAGGCATCAGCTATGAAACTTATTGCAGCAAGATGTTGTGCATACCAAATATTTGGATGAATTAAGGAAAAAAAACCACAGCTTTAGAGAAGAAAAGTCCATAAACATAGTTCAAAATACAGATATGGTTACAACTTCTAGTTCAAAAGTCCTTAAACTAGACTACGAGATACAAAGAGGAGATACCAAGAGAATTGTCACTGTTAGCTAGCTTTTTTTGTAGACATGCTATTCACCAGGATACTTGTCTAGGAAGATCTTTGCTTATATACCTATAAGTACTTTTTTTCTTATATTTTTATTTCTCCTTTAAAACTCAATATATTCAGTGATTAAAAATTATGTTGCTTTTGAAGCAAATGCTTTAAAATCACAGGGATCCAAAGCTAAATGCTAATTCTAGTGCCACATATTTTAACATTCAGAACTTCTAAAAGTCTGCTGATGGATGGGCTCCTCATTCTCTGGGCATGACTGACAGGGGTCTATGTCAAAATATTACCATGAAAAAAAAAAAAAGAGAGTGAGAGAGAAAGAAAAAGAGAAAAAGAGAGAGAGAGAGAGGGAAAGAATGAGAGAGGAGAGAGAAAACTGGCAGAAAGAGAAAGAAAAGAAAGAAAAGAAAGAAAAGAAAGAAAAGAAAGAAAAGAAAGAAAAGAAAGAAAAGAGAAAGAAAGAAAGAAAGAAAAGGAGGGAGGGAGGGAGGGA
>JAWLRI010000436.1:2563398-2573875 GCA_034781795.1 Crypturellus tataupa | reverse complement strand
GGAAGGAAGGAAGGAAGGAAGGAAGGAAGGAAGGAAGGAAGGAAGGAAGGAAGGAAGGAAGGGAGGAAGGAAGGAAAAGAAAGCGAAAGAAAGAAAGCCACCTTACTGGTGAAGCAGGGAATGACAGCAACAGATAAAAGACCTCATTGCATTTTTGCTTTTCAGATCTGAAGATAATATAGAAAACTCCATTGTATTACTTCATCAAACACAACATCTTCTCCCCCAACTCCATGCACATCTGCAGCCCAAAGTTCTTTGTAAACTGAATAACAGCTGTTTCATCACAGATTATTCTTCAGCTCCAGTTTAGTCTGCCTAAGGTGCTGTGAAAAGCCCCTGGGCTGCTGAGTTTACTAACATGAATTCAAGATAAAGCCTAAAGTTGCTGAAACAATAGGATAAATAATGGTCAAGTGTTATTTGATGTTTGGCTTGCTTATCTCTAGCAAATAGGTCTTTACTTTGAAAGTACTGGAATCCTTTAAAAATCTCACAGAATCCCCTAGTTCTCTCATCTAATTCCTCTATGTTTTTATTTGGCTTTGGATAGCAAAACTTGAGAGCAAGGAACAATGAAGCAGTCAACAGTGAAGAAATAGGTATGCCCTTCAGATAGAGGATGCGTAGGAGCAGATTTTACAAAATAACTATTTAGCTATTATTTCAAGTTAAAAGAAAGTGGCTGAAGAGATATGTGCAAATCCAACCACTTTGAATGCAAATGCAGCTTGATCTTTATTCGGGACAGAGGAAGTCTCTCTTTTCTGTCTTTCACACTTGCTGTGGAAACCACTATTCAGTATGAACCTCCTCCCCAGGTAATCCATCTTTTTGGCTATCTTCCCCTGCAAACCCCATGTTCCAACCCTACCACTCCCCAGTTACCAATGCTCATATTCCCACATGGGTGCTAAATCCCATCAGTCTCTGCCAGGAGGATAAGGATGCAGGAGGATTTCTTTGATCTTCAAACCTCTTTCATGGGTCGTTTGAGAGGTGAGGATGGAAGAAGGGGAAGATTTCCAGTTTATCAGCAAGGTGTTGATGGCCACCAGATTGCTGGCCACATAATAGGGAACATTCTTGAAAAAGAAAGAAAGAAAAAAAAAGGTGCTTTGCAGCCCAGCACTAAGTTGTTAATGAGCTCCTGGTAGGGTGAGCAAGGACTGTACCTAAACAGGTGGCTCTGCGGTGACAAGCAGTGCACTGGTTGTCTCTTTATGAGTCAGTTGTACACTCCTGACCCTGAAATACCTGGATACTCACTATGTGATCTTAGATTGGCATTAGACATTAGAGTGCATCCTGTGCTAGACATTTCCAGAAACATGAGCCCACCTTGCAGACTGTGCAACTGAGAAAGCAAGGTTTCTGTAGGTGCAGCGGAGGAGGCAATGGCTCTTCTGCAGAGCGGTGGCTCATTTGCTTTGTGGCCATCTGTAAAATGGGGTGCTCAGAAGAAACTGCCCTTTGGCCCCTACAAATGTGAAGGTGCTATACACGTGCAAATGCTGAAGATAGCCTCAACTTGCTGGTCATAGTATAAGAGTACTGTATCTCTAATATAGGATATGGACATGTAAGTTTACTGAAATGATCACAGAAGGGTAGTTAAAGGTACATATTCAACCTTTGTTCTGCATTTCCTGTTTTACTTGCAAAATCGAGGTTTTTTTCTTTTTTTTTTCCACGCTCACAGCTCATTTTTTATCTTTTCTAGGCTATCTGTATCACACTCCCTTGCAATTATATCACACTCCCTGTGACTGTGTGCCAAGAATTTGTCCAGAACTTGCAAAATCCTCATGCTCAATTGTTTACCTGTTTTGTACAGCATTTCTGTCTTCCTTCAGAAAGCAATTCTATTACTGCCTCCTTCTGTTAGACAAAATTATGCAAATTGCGTAGATTAAATTGCTGTGTAATGGTTGATCAGCTTTTCCTTATTGTTTGCCATTTGTTACACAGGATTTGCGTGCATTTAAGAGTTTTATGTGTTTAATAGTTATTTAAGAGGCTTAGCATAGCTAATACCTTCAAGCAGTTCTGTCCCTGCAGACTACAGAGAAGTAAAGGATACCTCGGCTTCCTCTGGTTTTGAATCTGGGAGATTTAAAGTTATTTTAGAAGCCTGCATGACAAAGGATGTGGGGAGAGGAAGTAACGACTGCTCACATTTTTGCAGAAAGTGCCGCTTCTTTCCAAAATGATACCAGGGTCTTTGCTGCTAGAAGGATCTACAAAGCTCCAATTGGAGGAAAGGTTCCTGAAAAATCCCCATTTCCATACAGCCTGTCTCCAAATCTCAAGCTGAACAATTATACCCAGCTTCTACTTGTGTACATGCAAAAGCTTGGGTTCCCTTTTGCACGAGCAGAGGCTCAAATTCCAGCTTGATGCTCACTGCGAGCAAACACTCAGGCATTTCCTCCAAGTTGCCAGATCCTGTTCTTGTTAACATGCTGCCAAAGCATTAATCATATCTCGAATCTCCTCCCAGATGCCTCAGCCCCATTCCTTGACAGACAGACTTTCATCTCGCTCCCACTCCCTACACGTCCTTGATCTGTTCCCAAGTGCTGAGGCCCAGCCGGGGCGAGAAGGCCAGGAACAACAAGCGGCACCCTGCGAGCGAGCTGCCTTTTCCGCTCCCTCGCCGGTAGCGGCTCTGAGGCCACTCCAGCGCGCTCGGCAAAGCACACAGGCTACGGGCAATACCTACAGCTTTTCTATAAGCAATTAACTGAAGAAGTCAGGTTTGGTTTTCTTAAACAAATTAGCCTTTTAGTATTGAGTTATACACACCGTTGAGAAAACAGAGAGTAAAGTAAATACGTTCTTGAAAAGCAGCCCTTCTCCCATGCAGCCCCAGAGAGTAGTACTCACACATTTGCCCACTGCAAACAGATGGGCCATTTTCTTGTGTCTCTATTAGGTAATAGGCTCAAGCTGTGAACAAATAAAGCAGAAAACACCCAATATGCCAATGTGTTAATTTTGTCTTCCTGTAGGTGTCCCTGTCGATCGCAAAAATGAGTCAGGCCCAACTTTTTCATTTCTTATTTTTTGTTAACAAAGAGCAAGGCAAGTTATAACCTTTTTCGCTGAGCAAAATAAACTCCAGTAATTTTTCACAGTAACATTCCAGTATGTGAGGTGTTGACTAAACCCTATTTAAGAAACAAAGAAATTAGCCCTAACCGCCTGATACGTCTGTTTGCACAGGTATTATCTTTTTAGATAGTTGGATTATCCTTTAAACCTACATTTGTGACTAACCTTAAGTTTTAATGATATGCCTAGAACCAGTCTCCCTGATGCACATATGGATACGCTTGCTGCAGATAATTACGTGTAATTTGTGTGGCCTCTATTGAATGCAGCATGAAATCTAGACCTCACTGAAACCATCCTGTTTTTCTGACTGACTTTTGCGGGACCAAAATTGCATCTGGGTAGTCAATTCCAACTCTCACTTCTACAGATTCCTGTACTTCACTGTGGGGTGGCTCGGGACAGACTCCCAGTTTGGGCTGCACAGACCTTGTGAACTCATAACACATGGGACTTGTTCTTCACCGCTTCCTTGCACAACATTACTTCCACCCTTGCACTGAGACTGTCAGCACCTTTCCCCCGAGAACAGAATGGAAGATAACCAATCCCTAATTCAACAATTCTAAACATATCTAGAAGTCTATAAAATCTTTGTTGCCAGCGGAACAAAGAGACAATATTATTGCTTGGTCCAAATCTGCAATTTTGCTAATTTTGATCAGAAAGTCTTTGTTCTTGCAGCGCTGAATTCTTTGGTCCAAGAAGGAGTAAGTACTGTCACATGGGTTAGTATACTTTCTAACACAAATCAACAGTTCTTGATGCAGTCAGCGCCACCAGACCTTTTAGAGTGAAATGAAGGTGCTTCTCTTTCTCTAAAATCTAACCTGATTAAAGTCACTCCTATGACTCTCAATTTACCTCCATCAAACTACCTCTCCGATTGTTATAATCTTTCTTTCTTTCATGAAGGCTCTCTGGAAGCTTTTCACATACTTGTTAAATGCTCTCGGCCACAAAGCCTGCTCAAAGTTCCCTTGATCATGTCATTGCTATGGTGTAAAATTGAATTACTTTTACAACGCATGCTGTACTCTGGCAAAGTGAAGCTTTTTCCCACAGTTAACAGAGGTAGAAGGCCTCAAAAAACCAAATGAATAAAGGAGTGGGGGGTGGAGGAGAAAGTGAATTTTCGTTGAAGTAAGAAAAAAAAATAGAATTTTGCTTACTTTTTCTTGAAATACAGGGAAGGCAAGCTCAAGTCATTCGCTAGTGCTTGTCACCTTGCCAAATTATCCCACTGTTTCAAGACAGAAATGGACTGACTTTTGAGAATATGTTAAAAATTGTGAATAGTAAAGCATTTGTGGAAGAAACACAGAAGCCTCGTCTCTCTCAATATCAAGAACATGAACAATCTCCTGGAGCCCTGTCATTGTTGGAAATGGCTGTGAGATGTTGCAGGGTTGCAGGTCACTACCCTTCATCCGTACTTGTGTCCTTTTTATAAAGTTGAGTATCAAATGATGAAAGGTATCCAAACTGGAAATAAACTGCAAACAGTCATATTCATCACATGATCTGGGTTCAGCTTGAAGCAAATAGCTGATGAAAAACATAGTCAGAATTTCTTTTTACAAATATGTTTTGTATATCATGATACTTTCTATGGCTTTAACTGTGTGCACGCTTGCCCCAGATCCCCAACCATCCCACGTACACTTTCCTGGAAGACAAGCTTTGTATTCCTATTGTCTTACTGAAAAAAAAAAGACTTTGATTAGTCCTGTTTCTCCTATTTTCTTTGTATACTTGTAATATAGTATAATAACAAGCCTGCATGCATTGGCAATCCTTTGCTTCATTCTGGAGATAACAGAATATCCCTTTGAAGACCAGGGCCTCTACATGGGAGCGCTTGGTGGTGCTACAACTTCTCCAAAGTATGAAACTCAAGCAGCAAAGCCCGTGGACACGTCTAATGTCTTTCCCAAGCTCAGCACAATCCTTCAGCGGATATCATCCTAATGACCAGATATTTTACCTGGTATCGAAAACTGGCCAATTTCCCTCTCTCCTCACCTTCTGGTACACAATTTGTTTATTGCTATTATGCCCTTCTGGGGAGCTCCAACTCCTTTGGAGCATAGCTACAATGTCTTCCTTCAGCTTCAGTTCTTCATCCTGTGCTTGACAGCATGCTCAGCCTCCAGCCACTGGGCAGGGACCAGCAGGAACTAAGGGCTGTGGGTGCAGGGTCAGGTCCTGGCTGGTGGAGGGTCTGCATGACAGAGCAGCTTGGCTACATAGACTGTCTTTGACAACTCAGGCCTCGTCTTGAGCACCCATGATATCCTACTTGCGTTCAACATACACTCAAGCAATTCTAGTCCTGTCTACTCTGTTAAAGGGGCTGTGCTGCCATGTCAAGGGGTAATCATATTTGACCGATGATAATTGTGTCAATTGGGGTATGTTCTGCTAAAACCATGCTTCCGTGGAGGCAGCTGAGGAGACCCTGCACTTAGAAAGCAGTAGCAGTGGTAACGGGGAGCTGCCTCGCCGTGGGCAGTGACGCTCGGCTCTGGGATGCTGAGGGAGCGTGCCCTAGGAGAGGTGACCTCTCTGCTGCTCAGAGGGATGATTCCCGGGTACCAAGTGGCCAAGAGAACAGCGGCAGCTGCGTCCTTTTGACTTTCGTGGCTTTCACATGTCTTTTCTTTTTTGTTTCCCTTGGATTTTCTAAGGCAGGCTGTGAATATTAAAGTGTCACCACTTGCACTTAAAGACTTTACAGGCGATGGTGCGATGCTTGTTTGCACCAGTCTGAGAGGAGCCCCTGTCAGGAAATCAGCTTCTTTCAGACCTCTTTAGAAATGTGTGATGATGTTATAAGCACCAACACTTTCTCCTTCCCTGCTCTCCCAGCCTCTAATTCCTCTTAACAAGACTGTGTTAGTCTCTATGTACAGATGATGGGGCTGCAGCTAAGCTGCCCTTTGATACTGACATAGCTCTGCTTTCTCTAATTTGCTCTATTTCACACTTCACTATTCCAAGCCACTGCACTATTCAGTGTTTTGAGGGCAGTTTTATGTATCCAGCCTGCTGTGCTCCGCAACACACTTTTTTTTGCCACCTTGCTTTGGAAGAGTGATAGATGGTGTGCATATCTACCCGGTAATCTGGTGATGCGTGCATTTTTATATTCTTTCTTTTTCTTCTTCCCTCTCCTGCTCTGCCGTCTATATAAGGTCAGGTCCATATTTACATTTTGCATTTATGCACTTATATTTCTCCGGGTCTCCCTGTGTTCAGAGACAGCCCTCTCTATATATTTATTTAGTTGTTTAGTTAGTTAGTTATATTTTAATACAAACATTTTTTTTTCCAGACTACAATTCAGACTACAATTTTCCAGGAAACAAAAGCCCCAGGTTCAACTTTCTCAATTAAATGAGTTGTCAAATCCACATCTTATATTAGCACACATCATCAAAATTATGTCTATTCTATGTATGTGTTTGTTTCAATTATAAGGCTAACAAACAACCTTTGAAAAAACATTTTATCTTCATATGCAATAACGTTTAAGGATCTGAGAAGAGTTTCCTGCCAAGCTCTATTTATATCACTGTAGTATCTGAGTGCCACTCAGTAACAAGCAAGGCAGTAACATATCAACCTGAGTTTATAGTTGAGCAACAAAGATACCAGAACAGGTTAAGCAATTTGCCCAAGGTCACACACAAAATACAAATGTGCTCCCCTACAAGACTTCCTTATGTCAAACTAATCCTTTTCCCACCAAAACCATGCTTTTTAGTTAAGTGTCCATCAATATTTATGCTGGGACCTGGTATCAGAGCACTTATTGAACTCACTGAACTGTCCCTGTCTCTAGAAGCAGTCACTATTTTCTCTCCTCTGTTGGCTGTGACACTGAAGGATGGACCAGGCAGTGACATGATGAAAACAGTGTTGAGAATCACCAGCAGAAACCCTGTCATCATCCCTGTGTGCCCTGCGTGCCCTGTGGAGGGCACCAGGATTACAGGGCTCCTTTTCATTTGGTAGAAACTTTGGGTAGTAATACTTCTGTGTATCCTATTAATCCTGGTGAAGAGAAGCACTTCTCCTTTGAACGCAACTGAGGTGCATTAAAAGTTGTCAGAATTTACGCACCACATGTGGGCCTCCCCTAAGAAGCTCAGCTGTAAAAATAATTCTCATCACACATTACAAAGTTGAGAGTGATGTTAAAATGTAGCAGACATTTGGTGTAGTGTGGTCCTACAGAAACAAATAGTTGTAAAGCATGCTAAAAAACTGTTCTGTTGTCTCGTTCAAATGGGGGCCACCAAAATGTTTTCTGAATAAGAACTCACTGAGTTTTCTTCACCCTTTCATCTTGTCAGGAAATCTCTGTGAATTTCCCTCCTCTCCATTTGCTTTCCTTCCCCTTTCTCTGCTGTCATTTACCAGCTGGGCTATTTTCTTCAAAGTACCCTCTAAATGTCACAGCCTCCAAAGAACCACAGCAAGTAATGGAAATGCCTTAATAACCCTTCCTAAAGCACTGATATACCAACACCGAATAATCTAACTTACTGTCATTCTTGTGAGCCTTTTTCACTTTAGTAATAGGGGAATGGGAACAGTTTTAAGATTTTGTTCTCTTTTTTCTTGATTCTCTTTTCAGTGTGAGAATGCTATAAACATGAACAAGGAAAACCCTATAAACCAAACCGGACGCTCCTTGGAATGAACATGCCAGCTAGTAAAGAATGAGGAACACTCCCATTCAAGTGCTGTCAAACATACGTCAATATTTGTCCCCTTGATTTTAAGAAAATTATTTAGAAATCCTCCGGGGTCTATAAAACAAGTAGTCTATAATAACAAAGGTTGAGTTGTGCTGTGCAAAGGTTTGCACATGTTTATCCTTGAACACAGCGTTTTACCTGTGAAACAACTTGTAGTGCAGGATTTCAGGCAGAATTGCAATCTTATTTTGGATTTAAAAACCAGAAGTTTTCCAAAGAGCTGCGAGAAAAGTGTTTTGTTTTGCTTTGCTTTGTCGCCTGATTGTTTCTATGGTATCAAAAGACATTTGGTCTAAAGACCCACACTAACAGGCATTGATTGTGTTAAGATGTGTTAAAGTCACCCTACTGGAGTAGTATATAATTTTACTGAGTGTTGGTTAAAATTTTCATTTTCCAAACAACTTATGATTCTGTGATCTGTTTCTTGGATCATGATAAATATGAATTTTATGATATTTTGTATATAAGATGTTCCTGAAGCGATGTGCCACAAACCAGCTCATCTTCAAGATCACAAAACAGCATTTAAGTCAGAAGCTAAGCTTTGAAGATGATCCTACTGCTGTTCAAATAAGACTTCTGGATCTAATCTAGATCTGGGCTTTGCCCCCTTTTTATTTTACAGACCCAAAATAATACTGAATGTGGTCTTTATCACAATAGTTTTCCCTCCTTCCCCGCAGGCCTTTCTCAGTATTTAATTTACCTCACCCTAAATAAGCAACACTGACCTTATCTACTGTCGCTAGATGATACCTCAAATCTAATCCAAGGTACTTTGTCTTGCAACTCAACAGCGAAGTGTTCAGTTAAGCTTTCAGAGATGTGGATTTAATGATACACTCATATGTTCACGCATCTGCTCCTTCTGATCGGCTTCACATCTGTGAAAAAGAAAGCAGCGTCACTGAGTGTCCAATCAAACGAAATCCTAGCAGCTTCCCCTGACACTGCTGGAATAGGCATGTGAGGGAAATTCAAGTAAAAGAAACAAGTAGGAACCCCTCCACAAATTAACCTACCTATGCCATTAGGTAATGACAGGAAAAAATGTCCCTGGATCCCAGCCATGAAATTTGAGGACTGATATAACCTTCCTGTCTGAAGTAACTGTTTGACGTTCTCTGTACTCTTTCCCTCAACACCACAATTTTGCCAGGAAAAAATCTTGTTTAGGTAATGCTATGCTAGCAACAGGATTTGTAGTTATTTCTGCTCAGAGAACCAGCAGGATTGATGCAGGGCAGAGGACACAATGGCTGGTAGCTGGAAGGCTTGTCAATGTGGTTTGGTGGAGTAAATACATGAACATCCCACTTTAAGCACAGAAAAAAGTCCTGTTCTTATAACTGTGCAATCATGGCAATTGTTTGCTTCACGGATACCACAGGGTACTATGTTCCTCTGGTTAATTAGAAACAGCATAAATAGGAGATGTTTGCACACTGAGTGAGCCTCCTGTATCTTTCACAATATACAAGGGAGACGAGCTAGGCCTGTGGTTGATGGTGCTGGCCTGGCTTGCTGGAAATGGGTTATTGCAATACTCACATTGCTTACACTGCTTCCCCTCTCCCTCTGTAGAGAGGAAGACTTTCCTCTGTTTTAAGAGGATTGAGTTAGAGGTTATTCAGGCAAACAAGATACCCAATAATCTAGGGGCCCCAATGGGATACATTCACAGGTGCTGAGGGAACTGGTGGATGTTATTGCTAATCTACCCTCTATCATCTTTGAGAGGTCATGGGGAACAGGAGAGGTACCAGCGGGCTGGAAGAAAGTCAGTCTCACTCCAGTCTTCAAAAAGGGCAAGCAGGAAGGCTCCGGAAACTACAGGCCAGTCAGCCTCACCTCCATACCTAGAAAGGTGACGGAGCAGCTCATCCAAGAGATCCTCTCTAGGCATGTCAAGGAAAAGAAGGCAATCAGGAGTAGTCAGCATAGATTCACCAAGGGGAAGATGTGTTTAACTAAACTGATAACTTACAATGGGATGACTGGATGGATGGATGGATGAGGGGAGAGCCATGGATGTTGTCTACCTTGACTTCAGCAAGGTTTTTGACACCATCTCCCATAACCTCCCCATGGGGAAGCTCAGGTAGGGTGGGTTAGATGAGTGGACAGAGGGGTGGATTGAGAATTGTCTGAATGGCAGAGCCCAGAGGGTGGTGATAAATGTGACTGAATCTAGTTGGAGGCCTGTGGCCAGTGGTGTCCTGCAGGGGTCAGTACGGGGCCCAGTGCTGTTCAACTTGATCATCAATGACTTGAACGAGGTCACAGAGTGCACCCTGAGCAAGTTTGCAGACGATAACAAGCTGAGTGGAGTGACTGACACTCCCGAGGGACCTAGAGAGACCTAGACAGGATGGAGAGGTTGGGCAGTGAGGAACCTCCTGAGGATCAACAAGGACAAGTGCAGGGTCCTGCACCTGGGGA
This sequence comes from Crypturellus tataupa, assembly GCA_034781795.1. Taxonomy (NCBI): domain Eukaryota; kingdom Metazoa; phylum Chordata; class Aves; order Tinamiformes; family Tinamidae; genus Crypturellus; species Crypturellus tataupa. Next base: position 2,563,544 of record JAWLRI010000436.1, on the reverse strand, counting down.
GGAATAACCCCAGATACCAGGACAGATTAAGGGTTGACCTGCTGGAAAACAGCTCCATGGAGAGGAATTTGGGCGTCATGGTGGACGACAGGTTGACCATGAGGCAGCAGTGTGCCCTCGTGGCCAAGCAGGCCAATGGGATCCTG
>JAWLRI010000436.1:2534687-2563298 GCA_034781795.1 Crypturellus tataupa | reverse complement strand
TGAGGAAGAACTTCTTTCCTGTGAGGGTGACAGAGCCCTGGCACAGGCTGCCCAGAGAGGTTGTGGAGTCTCCTTCTTTGGAGACCTACAAAATCTGCCTGTATGTGACCCTGTGCCATGTGCTCTGGGTGTCCCTGCTTTGCAGGGGGATGGGACTAGATGATCTCTAGAGGTCCTTTCCAACCTCATCCATTCTGTGATTCTGTGATACATGTTGCTACATCCCTTTGACTCTTGCCATAAGCCTGTGGCAAGGGCGAACTGGCCATGTGCGATGCCCCGTAGAGCATGGCTCCCATATCAACTCTTATGCAAAGAGTTACTAATGATAAGACAGCCTTCTTTCCTTTTACACTCAGCATAGTTCAAAAGCAGCAGGCTGACTGTGCCCTCAACCATCTACCAGCCCTGTTTTCTCAACTTTTATTGCATTTTTTTTTTGACTGCACGTTGCTCTACAGTCAACTGCTAATATTGTAAAGGCCATAATTTCCTAACCTGCCCTGTCAGCTTCTCCATGGGATTTACAAGCTCTCTCCTTCTGCTTCTGATGATCTGATTTCCATGTGTATGAGATGAGGTGAGAGCATGATCATTTCAAAGCCTCGGAAATGGACCTGCAACACTGCGATGCTGAAGGATGGCAGAGGAATCAGCATGAGAATGTTATCCTAACACCTTGGTAAGAATGGGAGCCCTTAGCACAAATGTTTATTCAGAGGCAGAGGGACGGCCTAGCTGGGCAGCATTTTATTTTTCACTCCTGAAAGTGTGAAAACAGGACACGTAAAGAAATTTACAGCTTGAAGTTCCTCTCCTGAGGAACTAAAAGACGCCACAAAGTAGTGGGAAAACAAAAGGCTTTTAAGACGAGGGAGGGAATTTGCTGCCCACAGTGAGCATAAACCTACAATTTGTTCTTTTTACCCAGGCTGCAGCTATCAAAATCAAATATTTTTTATTTATTTATTTTTATTATTTATTTTTTATTTATTTATTTGTGTGTGTGTGACTGGTAACACCCAGCAGCATGCCAGGGTACGGCAGCAGAGCAGTGCAAGAGATGACATATCTAACAGGAGATCAGCAAATCTGGCCAAGTAATGAAAGTTGCCATCTGCCAAGCAAGAGCCGTGGGTACTTATCTAGTGCTCTGGAAAGAGCACATGGCGTATAAATTAGTGGCAGATGATGATGACTGTGATTAGTGCAGAAGCGAAGCACTGGCTGCCACCGCTCCCGTGCGGAAGAATGTGGGGACCTTTTGTTCAGCCCAGCCCGAGCTGGTCTCAGACACAGCCCGCACTGCTGGCCCCGGCTCAGTGCAGCCAGGCTGCTTTGCAGTCCCTCTCCCAACATCAGCGCTGCTGCCCTTAGATTTCAGTAGCCTCCCCCTCTCATGTCTTTCCTCTGGCAGAAGCAGGGAACAGTGCTTTTCCTGTTAATATATCACAGCTTTCTCCTGGGGAAATATGCACATAGGATAGTATTATATATTTGTCCCCCTCCAGGAGAATTTTGCAAAGAACAGGCTTCTCCTGCCTCCACCCAATATTTCTTAGGAGACCATCCCATTAGTAGAAGTGACCTATGTAGAACCACAACAAAATACAATTGGAACTAGCTATGTCTAGACAGACATATTTCAAAGTCAGAAAGCCAATTAGATTTTTCTGGCCTAAACACTTGTTTATCCCAGGACATGGGAATTTAGCCCATTTCTCCATATTGAGCAGGGCCTCCACTTTGAAAAGTTGATAAATTGCCATGTCCTAGTGAAGATTAAGAGTAGGTAAACAGACAGTATGGCCTTGACCAATTTTTCATACCTTTCAAACAGGTGAGTTCATCCACTTTCTAAAGTTTACCTGTCTGTCATCGATAAGCAGTTTACATAAGTTTCCTATTTGACCACCAGCTGCTGGCTACCCGATGTTGCAGGGTCACCCTTCTGTACTCCAGATCAGTGAGTGTGTTCCTCATGTATAGTTCAGATCAAAGACAGACCAGCTGAAGAAGAACTGAAGTAACAGGCTGTTTATCCTAGTACAGCACAAGCTGTTTATCCTAGTACAGCAGACCGTGTTATTTCTCAATCTTTTAGGAAGACTGAACGGGACTAACACATTCATCTGTACATCAGAAAACTGCTTTCAGGGAGCAATATTTTGGGAAGCCTCAATTTATTATAACTCATTTTTAGTTTTCCAAATACAAGCAGCACACTTTATTAATTGTATATGCACAAACGCCCATGTCCAGATGTCACAGCAGACTTTTCTTCCACCAATATAGCATTTATTTTCCCAGGCAGCCTGCTCTAGATGAGCAGGGGTGTTGGACTAGATGATATCCAAAGGTCCCTCCCAACCTCAACTGTTCTATAATTTTGTGTGGTATCTTCACTCTATCAAGAAAACAGCTTGGTAAATCAAAGGCTTTTGTGTCTTGTGGATGGTACAGCTTATAGGCTTCCTATCAGACTTCCTTCCTAGACTACTCAGGAGAGGAATATGTCCAAGACAGATTTCAAGTGGACTGATAGAGCCCTTGGGGGCATTAGGTTCTTTCCGTCTCTTCTCCAGAATCTCTTCTGCAGGAAGATGATCTGGTTTCATCCTATGCCTAGCTCTCTGAGGTGCCTAAAATGAGAGTGACATTCTCCTTATGCATTTGTAAGAAAGGAAAATAGGCATTTCCCATAGGCAGCCTCAGATCTCAAGTGAAGTGAATGAGGTTCTGGGAGAGACTTTCTTCTGTCTCAAGCAGAAGCCAACGGTTCTATTAGCCTAACTAGGCCACGACTCTCCTCAGATAACTCAAACCACCAAAAATCAAACTTCTAGCTTGTGCTGGAGCTTTACACTCCCTTTACCATCCAAGATGAGGGAGACATCTGTGGGAGACAATTTTCCTACCTATTTTAGGATTGGCTGAACAGCCATCTGCAAATTGTTCTCTTCATCTCTTGTCTTTTTCCTGGAAAGAGAGGGACCATAGATTATTAACTTGGATCTACAGAAGCCCAACTGTCAGTCACTGAACTGTCAAAGCTACAAAACTGTCCTCAGGTACTGAAGTTTTGATGACTCCAGTTAGTTGAAGGGAACCTTTGTCAGCGTATGGAGCAGTTTCACATTTTCAGTATTGCAATCCTTCAAAAAATAATTAGAGCAAAAATAGCAGGAGAAATTAAATCATATTAGAGCCCATTTATTTGGACAATTATACTTTTAAATCGAATCATGTTCAGCTATGTGAGGGCAAAGCAAAAGCAATCAGAAACAGCTGCAATGATTTTGGTTGAAGGACTAACCTTCCAGGCTGAGCTAAGATCTTGCATATGCTGGTCACTCTAGCTAATGTGATATTTCACTAACATTTTAGAAGACCAGATGCTAAGCTTGCACATCCACATGGAATTTTCCACAACAGCCACAGGCAAAGCCTATTTCAGTGACCCAACCTCAAACTGCCTATGAGTTTGAGAACACTTCAATTCTTGTATTAATGAAGACAGCATGATCAGCTACTGCAATATAATTGCACTAAAAATTCAGGTTACAGATTTAAAAAAACCAAATAAGTATAATGAGAAGTCCTCACAAGCCCTTGGAGTTCAAGGCCTGCCTCGCCAGAAATGCATGCATACAAACGATAGGATAACAGAACCTCAGAGGTTCATCTTTTCTTGTAATGCCTTAAAAAAAAAGACACACACACACACACACACACAAAAAAAAAACCAAAAACCCACAAAACAACACATTCTTGATTTCTTCTGAAACTGTCAGGCCCAAATCATACCTGAAATCAGAGTCAGATGATGAACGGATAGTCTGATCTGGTGTGGCAAATTCCACTTTGTTTTTTATCTCATCCCCGTTTTTTCTACCACCAACAGTTAACATCTGATGTGCAGGGCACTAGGATAATTATCACTGCATCTGTTTTCTCTATTGCAGACTACATTTTTAGCCATATAATCATTTACAATTGGATGGAGGATTCTCAGAATGTGTTTACCCAAGAAGAATATTGAGAGGCATCTGTTTCATTTAGTTTAGAATTAAAAAAATAAAAAGTCAAAATGGAATACTTAGCCTGGAGCAATACTGATGTTATGCTACATACTGAAGTCCAGGCTACTATGCTATTAGATCCATTTTTAATGCATCTTTGTTAAATCTCCTAATTTTTCTTGAACTAGACATTCCAGATTTCAGTAACTTTCTTGCCAATACTAGGAAGCAACTGATGCTAACAAAAAACAAAACGCAACAAAATTTAATTCCCAGAGTAACACCAGCTTGTATTCTGCACTGTTATAATGAACAAATTCTAATTAAGTGAACTAAGCAAAGCCCTGACTTCCAGAAGCTCTGCATAGACTGAAAAAAAAACACTCTGAAGGGCCGGAGATGCTTTATCTGACAGCTCCTGCTAAAGAAAATAAAAATAAATACTTATACAGAACATTCACATAACCCCTTGCTCATTTCAGAGTCTGTGGTTTGCAGATCACTGCAAAGGAACTAAAATTGCAATACTTGGCTAAGTGAATTCCCACATATCTGTCTCAAAGTCTTGTTCTTTGAAGAGGGAGGAAGTTTCAAGTATTAAAACCATCTTTAAAATCTCTATGAGACAGTAGGAGAAGGTACTTAATGCTTACGAAGAGATGGAAAACCATAGATTTATCATTTTTAGCTTCTCTCGTGCTACCAGTAAGGCACGCGTGTGCACGGAGATCCTGTCCCCTCCCGCTTCGCAGCTGCTGGCAGCAGGCCACGCAGCACTCGGGGCTGCGGAGCAGAGCCCCAGCTCGGAGAGGGCGCCTGGGAAGCCCGGGGCCCTGCCCAGCTGTGCTCCACGCACCCGCTGCGCTGCCCACGGGGCTGTGGGCGCAGCCGCAGGGCCAGGGCCAAGCAGAACTCCTCTCTGATGAAGTCTCATGCAGCCACGAGCAGAGGTGACTACATCCCCATCCTACCAGGGCGCAGCTCTGCATTTGATCCACTGAGGACACTCGGCCCATACGTACATGCGTGTCTGTTGCACTTTGGCACTGTCATGAGCTACTGCTTTCCACAGCTGCCTCCCAGAAGCAAATTGCCAACCGGTTCCTGATTGATAATATTTAATTATTCAATCCAGATTCAGAGGCTGTTTTGAATGGGTAACTTCCATTAAAGCTCTGGGATGTATGGTGGCTTCTGACAGGATTTGGAACTACACATATCTACCTAGAGCTAATGCTTAATAAAGTACTGCATAATATTTCAAGTTCAGCTCCAGGCTTATTTTATGCTATTAAAACTAAGAAAGAAAAAAAAAAAGAAAAAAAATACAGCATGAGATGTAATTTAAATAAAAGCATATGTTTGAAAGTCAAAAAAAATGACCATCAAAGACTGACTTCTTGTTACTCTCTCAGCTGGCTGCTGTTAGAGCAAAGAACTAAGCAATTCCATTTTTAATGCCATGTAAATTGTACTGCTGTGTTGTGATACATCAATTAAGTTCTTTGAATAAATTAATCAGAAAATTCTGTAAAGATGTTTCTTTGCTTTCTAAAGGGAAAAAGATAATAAACCCCAACACAAACCCAGGCTTTGTGTTTATCTGGTGGTTTGTTTTCCTCTGGAGTTAATTCATGGGTTGAAATATTCCATGCGTGTACATTCACACATGTAAATAAGGAATGAAAAGCTTCACATTCTGTGTGAAAAGCCTCAAAACACTTCTCATAATTTAACTTAATAGATGTTAGCAACATGCCAACTAAATAAAGTGCCTCACACATTTAGATGAAGCATCAGTTTTGCAGCTGACTGACTGCTGCTCCATTATTTCTACTAATTACATATTTATCTGCCTTAAGGAGCAGTTTTACTACTGATTCAACTAGAAACTGCCTGCACAGAGCCAGAAAGAAAGCATCATTATCAAGCCTGACTTTTACATGCGAATACAGGACCCAGTTTAGCCATAGTGTAAAGCAGTAACTTCACTGAACTGTACCCCCTCACCACACAACCAGAATCGTCTCATCTCAGGTTTTAACATTGAAGCAGATGGGTTGGTTAAAATTAGATAAGCTTATGAATAACACGGTGCATGTGAACATCGTTTCATCAATGCAAACACATCAGCACTACACAAAAGAACAAGAGGCAGAAGCAGAACTGCTCTATAACAGCAAAGCTCTCAGGACAGCAGTAACAGCTTGGCTCACTCACTTGATTCTCCACTCTGCTTTAGCACATAAAAACTGAGCTGAGAAAGTCTTGGCTTTCTCTGTGTTTTGCAGTAGGCTAGGTTTAGATATAGCAAGGGCCAACATCCATCTTATTTAATCCTTAATTGCTGCATCACTCTTAATCACACTGTTTTTTAATGCTTTTGTGTCTGCAGGAGTGTGGAATTTGAGGTGCGATTTTTATATGTTGCACTGAGCACTCAGATGCCAGTTTTGCTGTCTACTCTCAAAAAATGGTCCCTAGACTGTTCTGTAAAAACTCAGTGCCTGGAACAGAACATCACAGCCAGGTCAAGCAGCAAAAGCTGAGGTCCTGCTGGTGACGAGATATTATAGCATCTCAGTGGGAGGCTACTTTATAGTATGGCTTTTTTAAAAAAAATATCTATGTATATAAAGATTTTGACATCTAGCATATGAATGGTAAGTAAATGATGTCTACAGAAAGAGAAAGGCTGTATATTGTATACATCTATTATAGATCCTGAAACTGTATGCCCGTGTGTGTGAGGAAGTGAACACTACATCTCATATATTTTCAAGGAAAAATAGCTTATTTCTTCTGGAATGATGAACAGAACACTGACTGCCAAAATAACGCACAGGAGAAGGTCCCCCCCTCCTCTCCTGCAAAACCGAGCATCATCTGTACCGTGCACTGGCAAATAATAAGCATTAATGTTAAACAATGTGTGCTGGAAAAAAAGGGTGGATGGTTCGAGGGAGGGGAGGTTTGTAAATATTGCCCACAAATAATTCAGGACTTCTTTCACAGTACAGTATCAAAGCGAGACTAAATTAGCAGTCCACTTCCCCCGCTCTCCTTCCCACTCAAGTCATGTCTGTTTACCCTCAGTAATGACAAAATGTAGACAACTGTCTGCTAGGGCTGTGGTGACATTGGCACACACATACCAGACAAGCAGAATGTTGTGGGAAACAGAGATTGAAGCATCTTGATATACGAGAAACAATTATCATGGGAATTGTTGTTTCTCAGTGCAACAGCTATAATAAATAGTTGCCATATGCTAAGCACAGATGCCTCCTTGAAAAGCAGCCCTGTGATGGCACAGCCCATGTTCTTCAGCGTCTGGGGCTTTGATGCAGTGACGGGCTCTTTGCAGCCAGAACTGCTGCCCCAAGGAAAGGTATCTCAGCCACTGAAGGGTTTAGAAAAGAGAAGGGGCTCAGTGACAGCTTTGTGTTTTGTTGGGTTTGGGAGGAGCATCTGACACTGATCCCTGCAATCAGGTGAGAAAAATGTGGACGTCCCTTCGTAAAACAGATCTCAGCTCTGACTGTTTCTCGTAAAACAGACAAATGGAGAAGCAGAGAAAGCTTTCTTGAGGAAGAAGTGATAGATTGCCTGCTTTATGCACATATCAAGACTGCAAGATGATTTAGTGCATGGCAGGGGGTTCAGGCTTCATTTGATTTCAACACTTACGAGTGGAATGGTTTACACAATTTATATGTATACACATGCACGTGCACACACACACAGATATATATATCAACCCATATATCACAAGATTGTTTTGTTAATCTTGATGGGAAAAAATATTTTTGTAGGATAGGATGCTAAAGAAGCAAATGGAAATCTGTGAGATTCTTTCACCTATTTATTTCACTCACATATCAGAGGCCAGCTGTGGTGTTCAGCAAAACAAAAGCAAAGCAAAACAAAAAAACTACCATGTCAAAACAAACCAGGCAGATCAACTTATACAGCTTCCCACTGAGATTTTCAGGACGGAGGCTATTTCACTAGCACTCCTGTTTTTGCATGCTTCTCATCTGCCTAGATCCTAAGCTCTTTAAAACCATATCTTCCTCACATTTACGTAACTCTACAGGGACATCTCCAGCCCTTCCTCTTGCACAATGTAAGGCCTCGATTGTCAATTAAGTGCTGAAAAAGACAGCAAGAACCTAGATCTGTATCATTAGGTGCTCAAATACTTTGGGAAAAAAAAAGTCTGCCTTGGTGCTGTCCAAGGCAGGGATGGGGTTTTAACAGCACTGAGCACACTGAGACCCTGGGTTATGTGTGCTTCAAGCAACTGCTAATAATATCTAAGAACCGAATCCTTCCCCTGTGCAACAGTGGGACCATGGTCTTAGCCTGGGCATGAAGGTATTGCTGCAACATAAGCATCTGCCTGACGCTCAGGATTTCCCTGCCAGCACACGCAAAAGCAGAGACGTGAACAGAGTTTGCTAAGTGAGAAATCTGTGGATGCACATCTGAAAGGATACAGCCTGTATGTGTGTGTCACTTTAAGAACATGGAAGGGCATATATTTGGAAAGCTAGCCATAAAACCCTGGGACAGGCTTTCGAAAAAGCCAACCCACCATGCACAGCAGATGCTGGCTTCATAAATGTCACAGAAGGCTCTGATGTAACCTGCTGTACTGTTTGGCTGACATAATTTATGTGTGCTATCACACAGAACACTAATAGTTTTTAAAATACATTTTTAAAAAGTTGTTAACTAAATTAATAAAATGTGTTAGAAATCTTGGCTAGTTTTTCATTTCTTGTATGAATAACATATGGCAGTGATTAAGAAGTAAAAGAAATCTCCAGTAACTTTACATTTTTTTTCATTCATATAGTCTCTTTTAATGGGAAACTTTATCTGAATTCAGTTGGATACTTTGTTGTAAAACATCAACAATACCAGAAGCTTTCTTATGATTATCCTTTTTATGCCAATTCTGATTGCTACCCCCAACTCCCACCTCAAATTTAAAAGAAAATGAAAAACTCTTATGGAAAATTAAACCCTGCCAGTTTGTTGCTATATATTTTGAGTAGCCCTTTTGTACATGTATTGTAAACACTTACTACATCATCCTCTTATTGGTTAAATTTGCAACATCTAGTGTATGTTTATTAAATGGCAAAGAAAAAAACATTGTTAAGAGGCTGTGTGTTTCCAACTCTTGTTCAATTTGGAGCAGCACTTACAAAATAGCTGACTAAAGGACAAATCTTGGGCTTTAGTCTGAAGTTGTGCTTCAGTACTTGTGCTAGTGCTGAAGTTTCTTTTTTTTTTACCGTATGAAGACTTTACAGACTTGACACTTAAGACTTTGCAGAAGTTTCACTGTTTTCTAGGATTTTTTTGGACTCTCACCGAGACCTTCAAGACATTTTTTACACCCAACTTGCAAGCCACAAATAATAAATAGATTTTTTGTCAGCAGTCTTGTTATTAGCCTATTAAAGATATGGTATGAGGATGACAATACTAGTATAAAAGCTAATTTCCCCTGCCCATTTTATCTGAAAGACTTCTGGACTCAGAGGCCACTACTGGCTCCAAGAGGAGAAGCTTTTGCAGTCCTGCAGGGCTGAGAAGGAATGAAACTATGCTGCCACAGAGGCTGCTTTAGCTTAGATAGACAGAGAATTGGAGCCATTTTGCAGGCCTTATGCAAAGCTTCTCCACACCTTCTTGCACCTGTGTGAGGACTGCAGGATTCAGGACGCACTTTCCCTCTACAAACTAAACGCATCACTGACCTGAGGCTGCCCTTGGCTAGCATGGTACGAGGAAGTGGTTTGACTCAACAAGCGCTACGCAAGAGTATAGGGCAACATGCAAGGACAGCAATGAAACTACTCAGGGAATACAGAGAAGTAAAGTCCAGTTACTCAAACTTCAGCTCCAGGTGAGTTGGTCATTTGCTCTCCCAGACCACGACTGACACACTTCCCCAAGCCCTTTTATAAGATATTGCTTCCAGGAATCCCATTGGGTGTCTTCAGCATTCCTCAATATCACCTGCAAGAAAACGTGCTTGGAGCACACCAGGCTCCTTGATGGTGACCCCAAAAGTCCTCAGAGTTGCAGCAACAGCTGAGGAAAGGTGGCCATGCTTGATGTTGTCAGAAAAGGGACCTACATGTGTTGCTACATGTCTTGCTAACATCATACTGGAAATACTGAGGAAGTACAGGTTGGGAAAAGAGAATTTGGTTTAGCCATACAATATCACTAGAGGCTTTGCCCTTATCTTTGTTACTCTCCACCAGGCTTCTCTACAGGCAAACTATCTGGACAGTTATTTTCTCATATGCCAAGTATCAAATTGTTTCACATAGCATTTGTGTTTCCCTTTGACAAATAAGATCTTCAGTGCCCTAAGTTGCGCAGCTCACTGGTAGCAGATATCCTACAGCCTTGTTCCTGATGGGGGGATACTACAGTTACCCACCAGCAGTATGTCCTGCTCACAGTACTGCCTGGGCTTGATGGATCTGAGGAAGAGGATGGTGGTTGTTTCTGACTCTCCCTTTCTTTCACGTCTGCTCTCTCCAGTGACTAATCTCTGATAGACAGTCCAGTCTCGTGGGGACACCATTCTGTCTGCTTGGCCCAGTAGCTATTGTTAGCTCTGCTTTCTGACAAGTCTAATTCAGGGCAGTCTCTTAAACTTATGCCTGTAGTGTCAAGAGTGGCTGTATGGGGATCTTCATCTAATCTCCTCTGGGATAGTCTTAAGTGCCTTGTTTTCCCTTTTCCTCCTGCTTGGCCTTTATCCCTTTAGGCTTGCTTGCCAACTAAATTTTCAAGTTGACAGCAACTGCTAAGAATCTGGAGATAACTTCAAGTGCCTCATTCACAGGAAGAAATTCCTCCTGTTTTCCTCGGCTCTACTCCACATAGACTGAGTAGTTGCCTTGGCTAATTACCTTAATTGTTTTGCTCAAAGTCAAATATGGGATCTGTGTTTGACTCTCGAGTTTTGCAAGGCAGTAGGTAAAAAAAAGGCAAGAATAACCCGTGTTTTCAAGGACATAGTGCATGGCACACATAGGATCAAAAGTCACATTTTGAGAGCTCTGTCAATGCTCATAACAGCTTATTATCCTCTGCTCAGGGTTTTTCTTAGGCCCAGTGTGGATGGACACAGGAACGTTGTAGCTTACCAGATCTTCAGAGGAGACAAGTTGTTACAAGACAGGTTCTTAACATAAGATTCCTAAGTGCACACAAAAGCAGATAAGAAAATGCCCAGAGCATCCATGATTCAGAACTGTGATGAAGTCACTAGGAGTGGATGGAAGATAGACCTCTCTGCTCAGAGATAAGAGCATAATATGAGACAAACATTTTAAGCCTAGTTTCCTAAAGAAAAAAAAGGTTTATTCACTAACTTTCTGCATGTTTGATTATCTCCCTGTGTGCTTAGCTGTCCTAAGGAACTTTGAGTTCACTAACTAGTTTCCACCAAGTTTGCTGGAAGCCAAAATACCTCTAAGATACAAAATTTCTCCAGCTCTTAGGAAAATGAACACCTGGGCATAGGAAGCAGGCCTTGTTTGTGTCATTATGGAATAAAATGCATTTGCAGAAGCTCAAGCCTTTTAAGGTCAAGGAATCCATATGGGAGACATAATGAATGTCTCAGTTAGTCTCAGTTATTGGAAACTCTAGATTAAGTCCAAATCTTTATTAAACATCAGAGAATGCAAGCATAGAATATCTAAATCAAAGGAAAAACACAAAGTATGATGTACACAGTCAATTTACCTTATCCATCAGATTAGGTGGTTTGTTACCACTTGGGTATCTGTCTGAGTACTTGCATTCAGGCAGGAAGGGAAAGGAGCAAAGAAAGATGGGTGGGAGAAGAACTAGGTTCTTCTGTGCAAATGGGCAATTGCTTTCTCAAGATAACATCTTTTTAATTTAAGGCATTAACATTACTGGCCAGAGTTGGTGGGGGCATTTGCAACTGCATGAGATTTAGATAAATATGCTGTTCTGCTGAGAACTAAATGCTTCCCAAGAACATATCTATTTCATCAGCCTTCTGGTCCAGATCCCTCTAATCACTTACTTAGAGAGAAAGAGAAAGTAGAGAATGAACTAAAAGGTTTGAGTTTTCAGGGCTACTTAAACGAAAATATAGTAACAATTGAATTATCCATCTGGTTCTGAAGGGGATCCATAAGTCAAAACAGAATATTATATGGATGAAATAACACAAAGCATTGACTGATTTCAGTTTATTCTGAGAGCAATCCATTTTGCATTATTTTGCTGTTGGTGTTTCTTAGGTGGACTTCTGTGTGGTTCAGCAGTTTTTCATTATCTGCATGACTTGACTGTTCTTACAGAGCTTATCTACATGATTTGATGACATATCACAGCTGTCAAGCTGATTAGCTTTTCCAACATGGTCACCAAATGATAGCTGCATGCCACAGTATCAGTTTCTTTGTACATATGTTGCTTCTGATCATGTTTACATGATGGTGAACTTTGTTGGTACTTCTAATACACGCATATTTTTAATGCATATTTGAAATATTAGCGTCATATCAATGAAGGAAAACAATAAAAAGGGAGGAGTCAGTGAGCAGGCTTGGAAAGGCTCACAAAACACACACAATCCACACAACTTCAGAAGACCAAGCCCTAACCTAAAGCCACATCTGAGCATGCATTTGCAAATCCTCTTCTGAGAGCTGTTGAGTTCTGCAATCAGATTCTATTTCATGATGTTGTCAACTGTTTGATCGAAAAAGAAACATCAAAGATTCAATTATTATGAGAAGCATAAATGTTCATGGCCATAGCAGGTCTTTTGGGATGTCATTGGGTCAAAAGAATAATGCACAAATGGATGAGAATGGAGAAATTTATAAGAAAGCATAGAAACAGGGTCCAAGGAAGAGGAATATGTCTTCCAAACAGGGAAGAAACAAACACCCTGTCCACCAACCATAAACAAAATCTTGAAAAAACTTGAAAGCCACTATGCGTTGATGCACAGTTAAGGAATATTGCAGCAAAAAAAACCCAGGATCCTTGTCATTTCTAATACAGAAACTGTTGTTGCAGGAATTCAGTAATTACTGGTGCTTTTGCATTTGTACTTCAAATTAAAGGCAGTCAAAATAACTCAATTGAAAACTATCAGATGCATAATCAAAACTGAATACTGTGCAGGAAAAAGCTCTGTATACCCACTACTCTTTGCATTTATCATAAAGTGTCTTTGCTCATCCAGATATGATAACAACCTTTATCTCAAAGCAAGAGTGGTTCTATCTGAAAAGAAAAATGTAAACCAATAAATAATGTTTCAACTGAGAAACAAATCCTCTGAAACTTGAAAGACCAGTTTTGAAGGAGACACTAGGTACGTATCAGCCAGTGACAAAGGGAAACAGATCATGTATCCAGACAACTCGTTGATGGATATGCTTGCCAAAGATAATTTAGTGCTAAACATAGAGCTGAAAGCAACCAAGTAAAAATCAATAGGCATCCAAGTGGTGCTGTGTAGAGCAGTTTCACAGAGGATAGCAGACATCAAAGCATGCAGTGAGAGTGAGTTGTGGCCTTGTCAATCCACAGAACTGAATTAAGTAAAATGCTTCATTCACATGGTTTCTTCATACAATGTTAACAGGACAGAAGGAAGACTTAAGCCCATCAGCAAGAACCGAGAAATGGATAAACCCCTTTGGCTAAGACTTATTTTATTTAGTCAGATGGGGGGAAAAAAGTCCACCAAAGCCCCCCTCCGAAGCACTCACTATCCCATCTGTCTGTGTTATTAACAAAGACTTGTCCAAAGGCTGAGTGTTGTTAACAAGGCATCTCTGCTCATTCAAACTAAATGAAGGTGTAGAAAGTCATAAAGTTAATACACTGTTAATTATTTACCAAAAAATTACAACAAAAGTTAGTGAGAAATTCAACAGAGGATCTACTGCTAGCATTCATTTCAAAGACACAACTCCAGACCAAAATATCCAAATAGTAGTCAAATTTTTGTCTTGTCTCACCAGCAGGTTAAATTTAATTCAGTTCCTGCTTAAAGGATAGGAGAGGGGTAATTTACAAAGGTAAAGTACAGTATGGAGTTCTCTATTCAGCTATGACCCTCTATTTCTGACCCACCAGAGACTATCATCACCAGTAAACAGAATTTCTCAGATTGTTATAAAAGTAGGAAGACATATGTTATAGTGTATGCTTGAATGATGAGTGAAATCCAGCAGTATTACTGGTCTTGGATAATGCATGATAAAGTTGAAAAACAGACACAAAATATTCACTGACAGCAATATAAGAGTACGCTCCCTTGGTGCATGCAGAGCAAGGGTTGGCCTGCATGTCTTTCGGGATGCAATGCTGTTAGTGTGCTTTCAGACAAAGGAAAACTGGGAACCCTTGAAGTCATGCAAGGAAAATGCCATTATCAATAAAACTTTTCAGTGTTTGGACAACCCTGGGAGCTTTCATCAGATTTCTTTCAGAAATTACAAGAATTCACATGCCATCTGTTTGTCCCTAAAAGTGCAACAACTGATGCCATTATCGACTCTTCTGTGCCAAAAGGGATGAGATTGACTCCAGCCAGCTTCCCCCATGCAAAGACTGCTTATTCCAGAGTAAACTGCATGCAAACTATTAAGCAGGAATTTAGAGATGATTCCTGCAATGTGACCCCACTCTGCTAGATCCAACAAGTTATGGCTGGACAGCTGATGCCAAGGGGAATTTGAACATTCAGTGGATGCCTGAATCATCATCATCCAAAACTGTCTTGAAGTTTATGAACTACAGATGTGTAATGTCCATTCCTGCCAAACTGATGAATGCTTATGCATTAGTAATGGATTCAAAAGCACAAGGATATGCAATTTCCAAGCCATACCAAGTGAGTGATGGTAGAAAATAATACGGTGTGTGCATCACTTTAGTGAAGATTTATCAGAGAAAGATGAAAAGGAAAATAATCATGTTATCTGAAATACCACACTCAAACAGTGTGGTATTATACAAGACTTGTGCAGTAAATATCTACAAAGCTTCCACAGCAGAGAAATATTGTGTTGTTTATTGATAGTGCATTTAAATTTTCAGATTCCTACTTGTATTCAGAGTCTGTATTTTACTCACAAAATATGTAATCAGATAAAGGGATGATAAAAAGATGCTTAGCAGCACTGAACAATCCCACTGCAAAAGTTAACACATCCAAATAAAGTCTACAGGTAGCAACATCTACAAGGAGCATCGTCAGAGTTTGCCATCACAGGTACTACCAATAACAGAAATGTCTGGCCTTGTGTCGCTGGCTGCGGGCAGTGACACTCACTTGTGCTTTGTAAGCTCTGCCCAAGTCATTTCTTTTGGCATGTGACCTAGCTGTTAAAAATGGACAAACTGTCCCGTTACTAAACAGGAAGATGGACTTCAATGGATAAAATAAGCCAGGGCCAAAAAAAGAAAAAAAAAAAAGTGGATCTCTCACTGCTCTGGCTGCTCAATTCCATCCCTGTGATACCATGCCTACCAATACAAGACTTGAAACCGACTAGATTCAGCTACTTCCATTGCACACACTGAATTGCTCCCACAAACTCAAAAGTAATCTGGAAGGTTATGCTCCAGTTCACTCTCTGACTGCAAAAAGAACAGAATGAGGCAAAGAGAGTAGTACAGCTGTGAGAACAAGCAGCCAGTAGCAGAGGAAATGCAGAACTGCTACTTTTATCAACACTTACAACTTATGTTGGCTTAAAGTATTTGTCTGACTGCAATCCTGAGATCTTCCAAATAGCATCTCATTCCAGTTTATATATTACCACTCCATAATCCTGTCATCACTGCCTGGAGCTGGTCAAAATACAGTAAGGAGGAAAAAAAAGAAAAAGAAAAGAGTTCATCTTTCAAAGTCTGAACTCAAGGCTTCAAGCGTGGTTCAATTTGAAATGCATTGTGTACCCTAAGACTGTTCTTAAACATTTAGTCTCCACTTGATCCCTCACCCTCAGATATGAGGAATGATAGGCACAGCCTCGTTGACTTGACAATCACTATTTCCCTGTTATCACGTTCCAAAGAAACTCCTACTGGGAGGATCATTGAAGAAACTGAGAAGAAGAACTTGGGAACAGAATAAACTTGGGAAACCCAGAACTGAATAAACTGATCACACCTATTCACTGAGTGTTTCAGCCTCACAGCTTTTTTTGCAATTAACCTAGCTTCAGCACTCCCCTCACAAGTTAGAGGAGCAGTAGCCGTTTCCCATTTCCCTCTTCTCTTGCATGTCACACATACTTTGTTGTCCAGGAGCCAAAACCTTCAATTTATAAATTGCTATGAGAAAAACTAGAAATATTTATCCTAAATTTTTCATTTTGTTTTGATAAACTACATTATTTGGCTCAACTTCTTAAGTTCAGTTTCTTTCAAAAAGTTTTTCATTATTACATTATTAAAATATTTTAAACATTAGAAAATAATCTAGATTTATTTTAAAAATTTGCCATAATTTTCCTATATTTACTGCAATTTCATATGCATTTTAATATATACATTTTAATGTATTTCAATATAAAAGGCAAAGTGAAGCAGCTTGACATGACTGAAATAAGAATTTCAGCCTTATTGAAATAAAAATATTTAACCAATCTGAATGAAGAATAAGCGGCATATCTATACTGCAACAAATATAAAGATTTCTGCTTTTTCACACAGATTCTGCAGACAGACATCTATAACATGTATTTCCTGAGAATCCCGAGATGTGACTTGGGAGCAGCTCTGGGGGTACCACAGACCTGTGCTTGCAGTGTGAGAGACACAGCGGATATTTGCCTGTTGGACCAACCAAGCAGCTGCAGGGCTATCCCTAAGTGGTAGCTCATCAGTTACAATTTTATTTTGCACTTCTTTGTAAATTTTTTTGTTGGGTCAAAAGGTTTTTTTATTACCTGCTGTAAATCAGCACTAGTCTTTAGATATCCGCACCTTCATTTTCTTCCCCTCAATCCAAGATTTCTTTTAGATCAGGGATATTTACATGTGAAACAAACTCAGGCCACTGCATATGCTGATTTTAACCTTCTCAGAGTTCAGGTGATGACAGAAGTCTCGTTTCAATGTACTGATTCAAGCCCACCTTTATTGTAAAGGTCTCCCAGCCCAGCTGGCCTGTAAGAACGTCTGAAAAACTTCCAGAGCTCCAAAAATCATTACTTTCCCCTCACCCTTTTCTTCAAGCCCTTGCATCAAAGCTGATAATAATATCCGAAGCAACAACAACAAGCCCCTACTCACACCATGTTCATAAGAAAAGCAGGTAACGCAACTCCCCTCTCCCCAGCAGAGCCCTGCCTCAATAGGAGCCCGCACGGAACATTTTATTGAAGTGACATATGTCTAATTGGCTGAAAGGTAATATTCAAAGGGGCGCACATGCCCCTTTGCCGCTGCGCTCCGACTCAGGGACTGCAGCTGGCAGAGTGTTAAATCAGCTAACAGTTGGGCCCATCGCGGTGCTGCAGCACTGCTGCTGCCGCCGCTGCTCGCGGGGCTCTCGCCGTGCGCGGCTCTTTGAGCGCCGCGCTCAATGGAGGAGGCGCTGCTATTGTGCGCCTCAAAGCGCGCCCACAGCCCCTGAAAGGGAAGCAGGCCCCAAACTACTGAGGCAGATCGTATGACAGGATTACTTGCTTGTTGTTCCTCTTTCTTCCCTTTTCTCTTCTTTAAAGGACTTCTATTGGACTACAGGAAGGAATTACGTGAGGGGGAGACCGTGTTACATAGCGACAGCTGGAAAACTGGGGATTGCAGACCAGTAACAGCGAGCTGGGTTCCTTCTGTGCCGGTTGGACACCTACCTAAGGCATCTTTTAATTAATTTGTGTGGAGAATGATCTGCAGAACTCAGGCAGTGCGCAGAAAATCCTCACGCAACGCATGTTAGTGGCACACTGCCCTCTGACCGCACCGAGGCCGGGATTTTTCCACAAAAGCTGAGGCCAGAGCCCCACTTTGTAAACCTCAGAGCACAGCAAGACAATCAAGTATTTACTGTCCTTCACAGAATCCAGCCATCCAAATTCAGGAGATGTGTTTAAACTCTGTCTGAATGGCTGACATACCAGCCCCATCAGAGTTCAGGTCCTTGCCTGGCAAAAATCAGCATGTGTCCAATGAAGTCTAGAGGTGTCAGCCAGCTGAGGAGCTTTCCTAGCAGCACAGCTGTGCCTTTGCAACAGACTTGATATCTCTCTAAGCAACACCAAATAGGCAATTTAGGTCCACTCCATCGGCTTTCCACAGGCATCGGCCAAGGCCGATGTGAGCAGCCCTCAGGAACCTGGATATGTGCTTTCCGGAGCAAACCTGAGGTTTACCTTGCACTGCTGCATAGAGGCCACTGTACCAGAGACCTTCACCACTGTACAGTGATAATAGCAACTGTTATACCCATTAAATCAGCAGTGGTATCGATCACTATATGGCATTTCAACACGAGCCTTAATGCTACACACTCCTAGAAATCTTCCAGCATTAGCAGGTTTTGTCAAAGTACAGGTATATGTCTCACCTCAACTTCCTTAGCAGTATCTCCAAGCTTTCAAAGCCTTTTTCAGGTTTGCTGTTTAAACACCATTCAAGTCTGTGCTGTAATTTACCTTCTCTGCTACATGTAGAGACCAGTACAACTGTGCAACTGTTTTGTTTGAGTCTAATGACTGCACAGAATATGCAGCCCACTCCTGTGCAAAGGAACTTCTGTTTTGAAATACAAATCTAGCTAAAAGTTGGTGTATACTACCCTTTTTTTAAAAAATGTTTTTTGATCAAGGAAAATTCAAGTTGTCAAATCTTAAAGCAGACTTAAATTCTCAATTGTTTTCATTCAAAAGGCTTAGCAGCCTGGCCAGTATAATTAGGAAAACCTCAGGCTCTGTGAGATTCTCGGAAGAGAGAAAAATTAGGTTCAATTTTCATTTAGGTACAGGCACATTTATACCATCTTGGCAACACTAAAAGACACAAAAGTGGATTTAAAAGGAGACTGGCACCAAACAAGTTGCCACAAGATAGGGTATAAACGTAGAGTGCTTAAGCTCTGTTGTGGTAACTGATAAAGTGAAGATAAGCACTTTTATCATACCCACAATAAAGACAAGATAAGACACACGGCTTCCACTCAACAAAACCCCAGCACACTACCTCACTCTTCCTACGGAATAACCACCAGCACATGGGCCCCTACCACAGAGCAGATGAGGCGATATACATCTCCACCCATGCTGCCCTTCTGGTAACTTGTTCATGTGCTTGTCCCCAGGGTGAATAAAACCAGTCTACTGTGCCAGAACAACCTGAAATAGTAACATATGCTGCAGTTGTTATACATTATTATTGTTATTAATGTCTAGGATCATGTCAGTGTATATCATATCTTGCCCATATCACTTCAAGCACACATCAGGCAGTCTCTCAGCACACAGCATTATTGTACTATTCAATCATTTAATTAAAGCCATAATTGATGCAAAGAGTGAAAAAAAAGGAAGAGCACTTTTCCTGGAGAGGTTAGAATTTTAAGGTCTTATGAAAAGAAGCTGCTGGTATCTGACACAATAACTTAAAAGATTGAAAGAGGATTTTTGTGCATGGAACCGAAAAAGGAAGATTTCAAAAACATAAGAAATGAAAAGAGCCAGCGGAAAGGCTACCTAGAGTAAAGGCCACAGCTAAAATCAATAGGGAAGGTTGTAGGAGAAGATAGAAAGCCTATAGGAAAAAAATATATAAAAAATCACTTTTTTCTATATAGGAAGGAGTTCACTTTTTGCCTGGAAAATGGCAGTATATATGAAAGAAGATTGTGGAAATGTAGGAAAGAGGCAAGGCTGTAGCCAGAAAAAAAAGAAGACGGGTGGAGAAGCTGGGGCTGAGAGACTCTGGAGGTAAATGATGTTGCCAGGGGACAAACTTCAAAGTCAGCACAGGAGAAAATACTGAAGAACACCAACACAAAAAATTAGTGGCCAAATGCTCCAGCATTTCACTACTTCATAGAGTTTAACAGTACTGAGCATCCAGACTGCTCTTACTGCAAAGGCCATCAAGTCTCCTCCAGTAACCTCAGCACAGAGCCTTGCTGAGGTAACTGGGGGAAGTACTCACCAGAGCCATCTTCACCAAAAAAGTTGAATTACCAGATACTTTTCCTTTCACATATAATATTAAAAGAACTAAAGGACACAGTCGGCTTGGCCGTCATTTCTGGTATGCAGCTCTGTTGGCATCACGGCTGAGCTGGGCTCTCAGCGTATAATGAAGGTCAACATGGTCTAGTGATCTCAGCAGGCAAGGGTTGGCAGGTAGGCATGCCTCGCTTCTCATGCCAGCTCTCACACTTTGCTTCTCTCTTCCTTAAAAAGGAAATACCACCTGCCAGCCCCATAGACTTGTCATGATTAATGTTTGAAGACATTTTAAGAGACAAGGAAAGCTCATCAGACAGAGCTGCAAAGAGGGTGCATGTGGGTGAAATTATATTATTGCTACTGTGGCTTAACATCTCTTTCTTTCTACAGACTGAGCTGAAGGACTGATTACATGTGATAGTATTCAATTGTGTCCCTAAAGGTTTGTTGGTGTCAGATGCAAACACAAAGCAGAGTAATTACAGCACAAATTACTTTCATCCATGGGAAATTACTTTCATCCATGGGAAATCTGCCCATCTCTAGCCCTTTGCCTGGCTCCCCAAACACCTCTGTAGCTTTGTACACCTTCATGGCTACAAGCATTTCTGCACCGAGGCAGTCACACTCTACCAGCTCTATCAACCACATTTTATGATCACCAGGAGCTGTGGGCCATAGATGCTCCCCCTGACACTCACATAGGGCTCCTATCAGCAAGTGTGCTTGCCCTTAGATCATAGCCTGTAACGCGGTTTAGCACGGGCATCATGTACACAGTAGTACGCGGCCTTTTACATTTGCCCTAAAACTCGTAACTTGAATTCCGAGTGCAACTGCTTCCCTCTGGCGAGCTGAAGGAAAAGGCAGGCCTGGGGTAACCCATACCAAGCCAGGGCTGCCATTCCAGAGCACAGATAAAAGTGAAACCTGAGCGGAAAATGTTTGCGGTGCCAGTGGCAATCAAGGGCTGCGTTGTCCCAGCAACGGGAACACTTCATCAGCTCAGCTAACAGATGGTCAGTGAGCAACAGGCAGCATATGTTCCAATAAGCACTGACATCAGCACAGATGGAGGGTGGGCAGGAGGCTGGCCCTGAAACATAACCTGACATTTCCTTCTCATTTGGTGCTGCATTGTTATAACTCACACAGGAAGATTAGCAGGGAAAAGTGAATAGCATTAGGGAATCTGCTCAGGAACCGATTACTAACACTTCACTGCAGTTTTAGATTTTTACTTAACCAGAGTGCAACATTGTTAACAACATTCAGGGGCAGAAAAGGAAAATGCAGTGGGTTTTAACGATGGGGCTTTATTTTCATCACAAGCAGGCTTTCCCAAGAACACTAATTAACAGATTGCCACCTTCTAGGACTCTAGATGGCCAGTTCCATTGATTTCTACAGCTTTTTCTCTTTCGGTCTCCATCCCTCCCCCAGGAGAATGCCCTACAGGATTAAATAAACCCCCACAACACATTGTCATAGAGGGTATAACTTTCCTCAGTCCACAAGTAAACTTTAAAGATTGTTACAAAGGACAACAAATCTTATAGCCACAGGAAAAAAAAATCAGGCACATATCCCTGCTGATAAGCATTCAGTAAAAAAATGGGACTCAAAGGGGACTACAGTCCTTGGAAATCAACAATAGATTGATTTGGGTCTTAGGGAATCAGTATGCAAACAGGTAACAGGCAAATTTTATATTCATAGTCTTTGCATTGAAGATTATGGGAAAGCATGCTGGACGGCTTCAGAATGCCTCCTTGTGACAGATAGCAAGATGTCGAGGAGATATGTCTAAATGGTGTGAGCACGGGGATATATCACAGGCATATAATGAAGAAAGGGAACATGTGCAGCAACAACCGTCTGTTACCTCCTAATACCTTTAGAAGTCTCTCCCTCCGCTAATGCGTGGGAAAGTTTAGCAGGCACCTCCCTTAAACGCTAATGGGACTCACATCTCTTGTGTTAATGGAAGAACAGACCCTCAGTGAAGCCAGTTTTTGCTCCTGGGGGACTGCCAAGCTGTTTTGGGCATGGCAGACTCTTGTGTGTCTGTTCCTTGTGTCTTTCTTTGGAGAGCATGAATTTGCTCAGAGGCTTGCAGTCTGGACAACCCAGAATGCTCCAGCATGAATTCATACAGTTTCTCCTCAGATTTTAGGGAAATATATATATAAATATTTACACTCTTCAGACCTATAGCCAATTCACACAGGGATTTCCTACTCCTTCTTGAAGATTTAATTAATTCCGACAGTACTTCTGAGAAGTAAATATTGTCCGACTTACTTTAACAATGAGCAAACAGCAGCACAGACAGTTTAGTTCCCCTATTGTCAAAGCAGCTCCTGAGTTTGTGCTCCTCCGTATTTAGCCTCACCATTATAGCTATTGTGGGCAAAATTCCAGTGGCAGTTAAGGGCCATTCACTACCACATCAGTGCCCAACGCATCTAAGCTTCACAGAGACTTTTAGAGAATGACAGTCTCTGCTCCAGCAGATGAACCTCAGTAGCAAAAGAAGTTGGAATGACTTGACCAAGGTCACCGAGTAAGTAAATGATAGGTCTTGGAACGTGCAGGAGAATTAGTTGGCTTTCCTAACTCTTTGTCCCATAACCTACTGATGAGACAATATCATCTTACAGCAAGGTAAATTAGGTACTTCTCAACCCTGAAAACAAGCGTTCAATAAGAACTCCCTAAGAAATGACATATCTAAATGATCGGATATGTTATTACATTTGAACTACAGATTTCTGCTTGAGCAGCAAGGAATCCCAAGCACCTGTTGCTGACTTTTGACAACATGCACTGTATCTCTAGTAAAGCCTTTAAAGGACACTTTTAAACTGAAAAGACTGAGTAGCTGAACCTTTTGTGATTCATTTCAAGGACAGGGACTTGAATTTCCTGAGAACTACCAATCTTATGCTCTGGGCAGTATGCAAGTCTGGGATTGTGTTGTGAGAAGCCCATCTCTTTTAGTGATATTTGAGGGGATTTCTTCTGGTCATAGGGGATGCCTTTTTCCTTTCTTCTATCACACATAAGCAAAGCCTGTGCATACATATTAATTCAGTGCAACCTCTCTGCCTCAAAGACTATTTACTTCAAAAATACTTTGTGTTTAACAAATCTTCACTTAGGTTAAATCAGCACAGCTCCTTTATAATCAACACACTTCTTACATGGCAGCTGAAGAGGGAGAAAGATATATGAACTCAAAAATAAAAATCTAAAGTATGTGTTTAAATTGCAGAGTTAATGCAGACCATTTACAAAGCTCCTGCAAGGTGAATATATACAGACAGTATCTTCCAGTTAAGGGCATTTGAAATGGCATTTAACATATGAAACCTTTAACGACGCAGGAGAATTGGTCTGATTTGGTATATGGTTTTCTTTATCGGAGATATGTCTCTAAAGAGGTGCATATAGTGGTTTGGGCAGGTGGCTGCCCAGGATGGTCTGAGGGAGAAAGAGAAAGAAAGAAGCAATTTCTTCCATCTCTCCCTCATGCTTCCCAATCTGCAGAACAACAAGCACATGCACATTTATCAAAATAAAATCTTAACTTTCTCCTGTTCCCTGCCTTTGTTTTGCCTCACTGTAGTCACCACTTTCCAAAGGCTACCACTTTCCAAAGGTTAATCTCTAACTCCCACTGTGGGAAGGAAAAAAATGCAAAATGCTACTATCGTTTTATTATCTTTTTTTATAACTCTCTATGGCAAAGAGTAGGTAAGAAGGTTTGTAGATAGGCTGGGTACATTTTCATGGCAATTCTGGAAGCTCTGTCTAGAGATCAGTTAGAAGGCTTTACAAAACCTACCATTTTTAAACATTAATTTTTTCGTTTTTCTGGTCAGACAGACACTGGATACTGCCTTTTTGTGCAGGTTTGTAGTACCTTCTTTTCCTCTTGCTTTCAGTTTATTAGTTTTGGAGGCTCTCCTGCTCTGCAATAGCAGACTCAAAGGTTAGGTTTTTAATTATTACTGCTGGTTAGAGATGCAGCCAGTAATACATTCTGAACAGCTTTGCAATGTTTACACCCACCATACGTTATCTTTGTAACATGCTATGGAACAGTCGGCACAGTTTTAGTTTCTACATGTAATGGTCTATCATTGTTATAAATGTATTGCAGGTGTGACCGAGACACACAGCCAACCGACTGACTGAGAGGTCCCCTAAAAAGCACTTGGTTGTCACAGCTTATTCCCTGACACACCAAATCACTTTGGTCAACTAGGTCTCGATTAATGCTATACTACTGATGGAACTCATATTAACATCTTTGTGGACAAAAAAATGGCATACTTTAGACTCCAGATGGTTGACATTCTTGAAGTGTTTGTAAAGAATAATCCCACCTTTCCAAATAGTTCATTAGGTTATTAGTGCTTTTATATATAAAAAAAAGCATGTATTGCAAAAAGTTTCGCCAGGATCTACATTGCCTACTAACTGAACGCAAACTGAGAGCACCAGCCAAACCAACACGCCAGCCACACTGGCCCTGCAGGTTGTGGCAGGTAGCCACAACCCAGGCATTCCCGTAGCTGTGGGCTGTGTCAGGGTAGTGCAGAACTATCACATATCCTGTGTCAGGTTAGTGTAGGCACCTGGTGAGGCACTTGGTCAGCACCATCTAACAAGCACCACTTCTTGGAGTGGGGCCCACAGAAAACTCTTGGACACAGCACACCAGGACAGGGACCTGGTCTGTCTCTTAAGACTGCATGAACTTCACAGAAACTCCTGGAAACCTCTGCCAATTTACCATTATGAACTACCCTCAGCAAGGCAATTCTCTTCTCTGTGACTTTTCTATGTAAGACACACTATGTAAGAGCTAAGGATTTTGCTTCTTTAGCATGGACACAACACACGACACACAAGCCAACAAATGGAGTCTCTGACTGAATTCCTGGCTTCTGAGGAACGACTGGAATGAGGCTGACAGCCCAGGGAAAGGAACCGCATAGCTGGAATTAAACACACTAATGAAGTGCCTACCGTGGGGAACGGCTGGAGACAGCAGTGTTGCCCTCACCTGCCCCAGTGGCCTGCTTCCACAGCCAGCTCCACAGTGACTATGGCAGTTACTACAGCTGTTAGCCAAGGAGCTAAGTGAGGACTGAATATGCTGGCAGTAAACTAGAGGAACGAGGAAGACCCAGAGAGAAATTGCTCTCTACACCACTCATTTTCTATGTGTGTTCTCAGCACCCTAAGAACGACTTCTGGCTTTTGGGAAAAGAGGGTGGGCTCACCTTCATATGGAGCAAGTCTCCACAGAAGGTTAGGTTCTGTGTTCCATCAACTGCCCCCAGCTGCTTAGTTCTGCCTCTCTTACGTGCTGGCACTGGTGTTTGTGCAGACGCACAGCAGACAGACCTGGGAACTGGTAATTCCAAAACCCAGCAATTATGTTTAGTTCCTTGATCAGGTTAGCGCTCAGTCAAGACAACTCCCTCATTTTGCAAACAAAGCACATGTGAAGTAGGCCTGCTGGCAATAGCCTTTGGTTTGCTGTAAAGTAGCCCACTGGAGATTTTTAAAATCAAAATAGGTTCAATATTCCTCTTCTGCTTTAACCAGCATGCTGTACTGTGCGCAAGCAGAGCAGGATTTCCCTAGAGACTGAGCTGGCAGAAGAGGGCTGTGCAGGGGAAAAACCGGGGAACCAGTACGACAGCTGACTTGTTTTGTTCTAACAAGAAGATAACTACTGTATCTCAATGACTAAGAGCGGTGACTGTAGGGCAGGAAGCTGTGAACCACCCAAATCAGACAGAGCAGTCTAACAATCAGCTGAGAGCTCAGAGAAATCAGAGAAATTGCTCCTAGTGAAGAAAAACAAAAAACATTCTTACTTTACTATAGGGTAAATTCACTTATGCAGCCTCGTCATCCTTCCCCTGCACACACAACTCAGTGTGGCCTTGGCCCATTTACCCAGCGGTAGAGCTAAGGAGCCCTGCATTAAGCCTCTTTGCACATCACCTGCATGTGGTAGCTGCCCCAGGGTTGAACACGCAGATCTCAGCGTAGCAGCGAAAGGGCAGGCCAGGCCAGGCAGGTCCTGGCTCCCAGGACTGGGAAATGCCAGGGGAGGGAGAGCCACTAGCTGCCTGTCAGTCAGACGTGCATTGCGCAGACAGGCAGAGACATCTCGGCCAGCAGGAGCTCGCTTAAATGGACACTGTAAATCAGCTATGAGATCCCAAAGCTGGCTGCCCTTGCAACGGAACCTTTGGTAACCACAGGGCAAATCAGTCCAGTGCATTAAACCAGCAGAAAAATTAAATGAGCTTTAAAAAGAAAAGTTGCTATTGGCTTAGCATCTGGATCCAGCTTAGGATGTCAGAGGAATGCCAGCGCCCGCACAGGAAGGCAGGCAGAGGAGGAACAGATAACAACAGTAGTATCAGTTGACTTAAACTATGGTGTAAACGTAGCCCCAGGTAAGTATGCAAACCAGAAATTCCCTACCGAGAACAGTTCCCGATGCCTATGAGAGATGAGAGCACACAGTGCAGTTGCTCTGCCTAACATCCCCATCAGTTTGATGGTGATATGTTAAAGCAGTGCAAACAGAGGGTCCCCAGCAAGATTTGCACGGAGGAAGCATAAACAGAACAGTAGTGATGAGGCTCATGAAACGTGAGGGACATATTTGTGCAGGGACTGGCAGCGTTTTACGAGCAATTGCAGGTGCCTGATCTTAATGCTACCAACTGCTTCTTTTTGTCTATCCTGTAGCCAGGACTTGTGAGTGTGAGAGAGACTGAATGCTTTGTAATGAAGGTATATTGTAACATTTCTCTCCAGGTGGCACTTTGTTAACAACAATTAGATCCTGATTGATCTTTGAAGGGCTAATTCTTATGTGGTTTGCAAGGGTCCTACATGGAGCAAGTGTTGAGTGGGGGCACTTTAAAAGTATTAGTGAGAAAAAAAGAGGAATAGTGCCATAAGAAATTTGCAATACAATGCCCAAGCCTCCTTTGCACCCCCTCGTAATTTGTTCTTATTCCTGTTATTATCCCCTCGGGCACTAATGGTCACTTTATTAATTAGTTGAAAATTGCATTCTAGGTCAAATGGCAGCTTTTTTTCCCCTCCCATTGTTGCAAATTGCTAGTGGTATGGCCCAGTAAATGGCAGTGTTACTGCAAAATGGGAAAGATCCCTTGCTTTTCAAGATAAAGTGCATGGACCAGCTGCACTTTCCAGGGCATTTCTAAGCACAGCATTTCCCCAGGCCTGCTTTTAAGCAGATAGAAATTAAACTGAACTCACTGTCATTGTTAAGATTTCTAATCATAGGCTGTTACTGTATTTGCTCTTGCTCTCCTAACCCTTCCCCCCAAATCCTGTATTTTAATTTTAACCAAGGCTGTTTTGTAAGGTGCATCTCTGCAGTGCTTAACCCATTTTTTCAGGAAAGGAGGCAATGTTTTAGGTGCCCTTCATTTCTGTTGATCTTAACACAAAAACTTTAAGGACATCTGCTTTAGCAAAAGAGGACAGACACTCAGCAGCTTCTGAGAAATAAAGCCCTGTTTGAGACATCTAAAGTTAGAAGCTCAAAAAAAATCACAAATCACTCTTGCAAATATTTCTTGGCTAGTGAATGTAGAAATTAAGCAAACCACAGTCTCAGAAAACAAATTTGGAAACCTACAGATTTTGCAAAAGCTTTCCATAAGCAAACTGCTATGGAAGACAATAGGTGTTTAGCCTTTACACCAGAGGAACAGCCCACCAGAAGTGAACATCAAAGCAGTCTATTTTCCATTAACTACTACTCTGCTGGATGCAATCTCTCATACAAGTTTGTGTTCCAGCAGTCAGGAAACTGATGAGAAGTCAGAAGGGTTGGGCTAATTTTCCAGCACTGTCAGGTTAACAAATCCAAAGAAAGCAGTTTATGTGAAGTCAGTTGTGCAAACTGTCCAAGAGAAAACATAGCCCTTAATTTCTGTTTTTTCAAGCAATTCTGGCCTCACAGGCTCTGAATTGTCTTCTGTAAAGTTACATGCAAACTGCCTTATCTCCTTGCCTAGTGTACCCAGCTTAAAACCAAAAGAGATCAGAGAGAAAAAAAAAAAGTGAGAAAACTTCAGTATCGAAAAAGTTAAAGTCTCTTACAGAAGTGACCATGAGGCAGCACTGTGCCCTCTGCCCAATAGGATCCTGCGGTGCATGAAGAGGAGCATCTCCAGCAGGTGGAGGGAAGGGATCCTGCCCCTCTACTCAGCCCTGGTGAGGCCACATCTGGAGTACTGTGTCCAGTTCTGGGCCCCCCAGTACAA
>JAWLRI010000436.1:2513881-2534554 GCA_034781795.1 Crypturellus tataupa | reverse complement strand
TGCAGCCCTGTGCCACGTGCTCTAGGTGGCCCTGTGTGTGCAGGGGGGTTGGACTAGATGACCTCTAGAGGTCCCTTACGACCTTAGGCATTCTATGATTCTAAGTGCTTCATACCGTCGACCCTCACATACCCAGCAGTACTTCCATTCCACGGTTGAAACCTTTCTATCCCTCATAACAGCCTCATAGTCAGTATGTGGAAGGGCAGACGCATCTTGGCCTGCAGCAGCCTAGACATCCATCCTTCCAACAAGATGCTCCAGCTGGAGCCCCCAGGGAGCACTACCAGGGCTATTAACAACCCCTTGAGTCACTGCACTTGCACAGTACGAACATCAGAAGGTCTTTATTTTTTTCTTTCAGATCCTAATTTCTAAACCAGCTGGCTATCAGCCTTGCTAACTTGGGCCAATGCAATACAGAAGTTATTCAACAGTGAAAGGGACGGAAAAGATAGTGGACTGATGAAGCAATATAATGTCAGTGTAAATAAATGTATAAACACAAATTTAGGATTTCTTTCCTATTCACAACAAGTAAGTGTTAGGATACAGAAGCTGTCTTCTATTAGCATTTAATATGTTTTTCTTTGTGCTATTTTTCAACTTGCTTAGAGCAAGTTTCTTGTAGCCAGGAATTAATGTAATACACACGGATGCAAAGAAGTAAAAGTCTGTCCTCAGAGTAACAGGCTGATGAATCCACAGATTATTAATGACTTCTTTTGTTCAAGGACTTCAGGAAATTATGCAAAATGTAATTAAAGTAGACTTGGGGAGGGTAGTAGACTAGCAGAATAGACTTGGGAAGGGTCACACTGAGTTGCAAAATCAGCCTGGATATGCAGAGAGTCACACTGTAGCCATGATGGAAGGTCAGCACATTTTACATGTTTTCTGAATTGTTGCTAACACATAGAACTTTTGTTTAGGGTGCACAGGTCATCTTTTTAATGCTCTGTACTGCTATGCATTACCTATGTAGCTCCTCTCCCATTTCTGTTTGGAAGTGCAAAGTTACTAGTGGATTTCATGGAGCCTTGGCCTTTGGTTCCTTTCTGAGGTTTGTCTTCTGCATAGGGAAGGCAGAAAAGAAAACCCTTCCCTCGTGGATTTTGTTAATAACACACATAATAACAAGGAAAAGGAAAATTTTCTCAGTAAATTTTCCAGTTTGCTCAAAGATGGTTAATATTCTAGCTCAGCCTCCTCATAACATTCAGTAAGTAGCACATCTGAACAGAGTGTTCATATACACATTACCTAACAGGAGTCTAGCTTTATCACCAGAATGCCTCAAACTTGAATAAATATCACTCAGATGGAAAACCCTCCAGCAGAATGTAAACTAAAGGATCTTATGGGGCATTAGACCCGAGGGCAAAGATGATGGGTGAGAAAGTTCTGGATGTCATCTGCAAGGTCTATGAAAGCAAAGGATGCAAGCTCCTAACTATGTACACAAATATAGACACTTTGATGGTGTAGATGTCTTTTTTTTTCTTTTCTCTGAAAGCAGCAACTAGTCCCATAAGCCGTATTTGTATTTATGCTGTTCATTAACATTACACACAGAGCCAAGCTCCCTGACTGTGCTGCCTGGACCTTAGAATTCAGCATCAGGGAGCTGCAAGGACGGGCTGCTCCACAAGGGAAGGTGAGCCAGGAGCTGACGGTGGCAATAGGAGCACAGCGGTGATGTCTCTGAGGAGGGTGCGGTCCCACAGTACCTGAACAAGAACAGAGCAGGTCTCGTGATGGCAGCTAGGTTCAGACAACAACCCAGTGACCACCTAAGAAATGCATAGTGGACTGAGGCACTCCAAGGCACATCCAAGGTCAAGCCAGGAAGTAAACAGAGCAAAGCATAGGCAGGATCAGCAAACTATGAGGCTGAACCCAGGCATATCTGCACAGATCAGAAAAGGGGAAAGCACAAGGAATTGGGATTGAAATTCCTGAGCACAGTGGCCTCCTGTGAGGCTTCACAGCTCTCTCACACTGCTAATTCTTACACACCAGTTGGAAACAAGGTCATGCAGCTGCACACAGCCAACCCCTAGGGCCTGGAGCCAGACCCTGGGGATGTACTCAGTGTGCAGCCACCCTCGTGGGTCTCAGCCCCATCTGCACCTGGAACTCTTGGACACACCGCAACTTGTACATCCACCACCACTGAGACCTGCCCTGTGCAATCTCAGCAAGTCTGACTGACCTACATTCGGGAGCAACATTACCAGATCACCAACACCTACCTAAGAGGGTGGCCTCATGAGAGTCTCACCTATTGTCACGGTATCCCAACATCCTCAAGTATGACATGCCTAGGTGGTCAAACAAGTCAAGCTTTCCTTTTATTTACTAAGCTGATCATGCTCTTTTATCACCACAAGATGTTTTCTCAGGAGTGTAGCACTCTGTAACATAACAGGATCTTCCCACAACCCTCCCAAGGAAGGAGGATATTCTAGTCTGCCTCCTACCTTAAGCGACAAGAAGGGACTCAATATTTAAATATGAACAACTAAACTTTTGATCTGATTCTCCAATGTTTAACTAAAGGCTACCTCTGCAAAATTATAGCATGTTTGCTTATCCTTAAAGTTTTGCCCAGAAAACACAGTACAGAACAATCTGCAGAGCTTTAGCACTGCAGTTCCCTTCTGCCTGAAGGCAGTGTTTGTTAATGTAACAAAGCAACTGAAACTGTAGTTCTTCATTTTATAAAATAGATGTAATTCATACTTTTTGCTGTGTACAGTGTCACAGGCATCATAATATTTACTCAGCATCTTCTGCAGCTCTCAGATTCCCAGAATGACAGTATTACAACTGAATAATGTCAGATATGAAACATACCTAAAGATAAAAAGGAAGCACCAACAAATGTCTTGTCGCTGGTTTCACTTTCAATGATCCAGTCACTATTTCTGTTAAAGACACAGTTGATTAAATTATTGGTGTTAATGAAAGTTCTTTAACCCCTTTCCTGAAAAGCAGCTGATAAATAGCAGCCCAATTTTGATTAACATTTCCTGTGTCTAGAGGAGACAATCAGCAGTAAAGACAACCAAGAAATAGGAGTGCTTTTCTTACATTTTCTCCCTCACAAATATAGGATTCTTCATGTCAAATCCATGTGTCCCTTTTTTTCCTCCTCCCTTGTATAGATTCAAAGTATCCCTGTAGCCCAAAGATTATGGAAACCCTATCAGACTGCAATATATAAGGTCATTTTCTTGTATGCAATTTACTTCTATAGTCTGTAAGTTTCATGGTGCTTTGCCTAACTTAAAGTCCAACAGGACAGGAAAAGAGCACCTCCATGTTTCAACTTCATGCTTCTGTGTCGACTGTCTTATTCCTGGTGGGAAACAAAACAAAAAAAAACTTTGGCTTGGAAATAATAGTAATAGCAGCTTCTGCTTATGGGCTGGTATAATTATTACCAATAATTCATAACATACCACAACTAGCACAGCAAAACTCCTACTCTAACTGTATTGAATTTTGGTTGTTCAGGTCAACAGAAATCTTTCCCTATATCAGAACCTAAACTGGGAATTACCAACAGAACTTGGCACACAACTACATTCTTTTTAAACGCATTTTTATATATAATAAGATTCCTGAAACTAGAGAACTTTCATAAAACTCAGACCACATTTTTCCAAAAGAGCTTGAAAAAATAACAGTTTGTACAGTCGCAATCAGTG
Source organism: Crypturellus tataupa (assembly GCA_034781795.1). Classification (NCBI taxonomy): domain Eukaryota; kingdom Metazoa; phylum Chordata; class Aves; order Tinamiformes; family Tinamidae; genus Crypturellus; species Crypturellus tataupa. The sequence continues at coordinate 2,530,838 of JAWLRI010000436.1, read as the reverse complement.
ACAAAGCAGGAATGCCTCTGTCATGAGCAAATCAGATACTGTGTTCTGCAACAGTTTTGTCTTTTTGAATATTTGATAGAATCAGCAATGCTGTGCTGTTGGCAGTTTATTTGGTCAGCTGGACTACTGCTATATGCAGAGTAGGGTAGAGCATATTTATTGGGTTATAGTCAAATTAATACATATTAAGAAATTAGAGTATCATGTATTATGGATGTTTGACAACACCATTCACATTGACACAACATATAAACTAAGATATATTGGCAGTTGACTTAAGAGTTATCTGCACAAGACTCAAGAAACAAAATTAACTAAACATGAATGGACTAATTAAAATAAATTTTAAATCACTGTACCAGAAGGATTAATTTAAGTTGTACAATCACTACAGTATTCCTTTTGAAAATAATTTTCAAAAACTTTCCCTTTGGGACATAATAATAACATATATTCATGTTAAACACTTCTAAAACCAGATTTACTTTTGACTGTACATATGTGCTATTCTAAAAATACACAGATCTCCAAAGGAGTGTGGCAGATTAAGACTGTGTGGCAAGTAATATACCAGTAAAAATTAATGCAGGAAATATGTTACTGCTTTACCCATACACTGCGCATTTACTTCTATCCTTAAGACTATCTTACAAGTATAGAGTGAAATCATAGTCCCACTAACATCTACCAGTGATGCACCACTGATGTCAATGGAGAAAAGAAATTTCCCCCTGTGCCTCAAACAACTGCCACTACAAAAAAAAAAAAAAAAAAAAAAAAAAAAAAAAAAAAAAAAGACTGCCATCAAACTACTTGCTAATTTCCTCTTGATTTACAATTTCATCCAAAATTATACTGATTAAAGGCTCATGTCACAACCTCTAGTTTGAGGTCAAAGATGGATTTAAGGTCTGACATAAATATTAAATGTTTAGGAAATGTCATATGGAGGGCAATTCTGGATGTTTTGAAAAAGGACACTGCATTTGATTCAGCTTTGAATGGCCCCTAACCAAATGAATATTAAAGCTGTAGCAGTTTTGTCAACAAAACAAAACAAAAAATCTGAAAATTTTATTGAATGTTTTAGCTACACTTTTATAATTTTCTGAGACTTATAAGGGGGGGAAATAGTAAGCCTGAGGACAACTTTTTTTTGACTCTGAAGGAATGTGAGCACTTAATATAAGGTGTATAATGTAAAAGAAAAGCATCATTACATGTACAGGACAAATGGACGTTCTCTCATAGCACAGGATGACCCTTAGGTGTATCAGAAGATTTTTTTTTTACTAACTTTCAGTAATAGAACCACATGAATTAATTAAATTTTTGTAGCCTTCTTTGACACATACAATTTCCCTCTGATTTTCAATAATGTTTATTTTATGATTGATTTTCCTAACTGTGTCAACAAGTCTTTTTGTAAAGGGCTCAAAACAAATTTATCCAGAACTGAAATTAATTAGTAACTATTTTATAAAATTCCATACACTTATTTCTGTAAGCAATAGGCTAGTAATAAAAAGGATACAAAATAAAATCTAATTGAAAACAGTCATGATAAGTTTCTGATGAGTCTTCCCACAACTGTTCTTGAAACAATGATGAAGTGGTCAAGTACTATATCTTCAGCATATAGTACTTCATAAAAATATATCTTGTTTTCTTATTCATTTTCATCAACTTTCAGTAATGAGTAGTCATCTGGGCCATCTAAAACACAAAACAGCTGTGAGGAGCCAAATATGATGCACAAACATCACACAACATTCTAGAAACAACAAAAAAACAGTACTCAAAATACTTATGAAGCCAAAGATAATACTCTTGACATCCACCAATATATTTTATAGTTATCATTATCTAGAAATAAGATGAATTTTGCAGTGTCTGAAGTCTTGCTATCATGACTAGACACTCTTTTCTGGTGGAGTCTACTTTAATTTGAAGTTACAGCCTGATGCAGGGTGAGATACTGTGGCTTGTGTTATGTTGACAGTTAAACAATCATAATGATGCATAATGGATTTACTGATCTATGTATTAGTTCTGCAGAGCAACACATTCTTTAAACCTTAAACAGGGAAAAATTCTATAAAGTTCAATGCAAGCATAAGTGCTATAGCAACTGCTATTTCTGTTAACAAGGGTCATGAGATAGCTTTCATATAAGGAACTAATTTTCAAATGCTCATAAAAATAAATTATCTATCAGCACCACAATAAGAAACACAAGCCAGATATAGTTGTTACATCAATAAAATCTAATATGATGACCATGAAAACTATATGAACAAGATACTAATCAGTGTTATTCAGAATAAAAAGAAAAATAAGCCAAGACAGTTAACTTTCTAAGATAATAAATACTAAAACTACAGTACAAGCCCACAGATTTTGGTGAGCATTCTCAGAGTGATTTCCAGGACTTAAATATAAAATAATTCATTACTAAGGTAAACTCATTAAGCTAACTTACCAAAACCAATATAAAAATCTGTCACACTGCCAGAAAAAATTATTGTAACATATTTCATAGAGTTTGGGATGTACTGATATTGAATGATTTGTGAAAAATATCTCTTTCCTGAATGCTAGATTAAGAATTTGGACAAGACAAAACTGCAAATCTGTAGTCTCCAATTCAATGACTATTAAGCAAGAATCAGGACAAAAATGTCTTAGCTCAATATGGTAAAAAAATTGTTCATTTTAACTAAAGATTGTAAATAGAAAAGCAAAAAACTTCTAAAAACTATCTAAAATAGTTATTTTTCTCAATAACTAAATATGCTTTTAAGAAAATCTGCAAACTTTATCAGATTTAAAAACTGCATCTTAACATTTTTCTCCTTTCTTTGGATATCCTCTCATTTTTATCCTTAGTCTTTTCTTGTCAGTAGGAACAAGACATCATGCTTTATTTTTTCTTTTATCCCATACTTCCCGTACAGAGTAAAGAGGTTATTATGTACCTTAATGTATCGGAAAATGTTAAAGTACAAAACTAAAGATAGGACAATTCCACAGCACATAAACAGACAAAAAACATCAGTTTTGTAAACATTCACTTGAGCCAACCCAATCCAAAGATTGCTAGAAAGCTAAGAAAATCCCAAAGAAAAGGCTGAAGATGACATAAATGGAGACAATTTCCAATTAGGTTGTTGAGATAGAGACCACTAAAGAGATAACCACAGACCTAAGTGCGTCATTCATCTTCTAGGTGACCTAAGTGTTGTTGACACTTGATTTTTTTTTGGAGGGGGGGGATACAATTTATGTATTTCACAATTTCAAATGGGACTTTTACATAACAACTGCCTAACCTCCTAAACTACTGTTTGAAGAAAGCAATTAGGCCAACTTCCTCTGATTATTTTTAACTGAATGCATATGCAAAGAGTAGACATTAAGAAAGACGCTACAACCTCTAAATCATAGTTTTTCAAAAAAAAAACAAAAAACCAAAAAAAAACAAACAACAAGTACTGGACAAGAGCAAAACTACACGCAAAATGTATAAAATTATAAACTCAGGAGTATCTAATGATATGACACTCTGGACTTTCCAGGACCAATGGGACAATATAATATTGTAGATATATACTATGCCATATCTGGTTCCCTTAAGTGTTAGTGATTTGGTCTCATATCAAACATACTTCTAAAATGACAAGTGAAGAACAGGCTAAATATGTGGCTCAGTTACTCAGCAAAGTTCTTGAGAAGTGGATGTTAGAGACAAAAATGATCTAAATGGTAACTATCTGCTCATTTCAATTTGATAGATCTACAGATATATTCTTTACCGAGGAAGAAGCTCAAATCTTCTCTTCCGTCCTGGATGTCTCCATCTATATTCTCTATCTGGAGGGAACAGGATATTTTCAATTAATGTTAAAACAAAAATATCAATTTATTCATGATATTATACAAGATAAAATTTGTATAATTTTATATAAACATAAAATATTTATGTTTATTCCAGAAAAAGAACATGACCCCGTCCTGTAAACATATGATTACTGGTATATAATTAAGGCTCTTATTTTGAAACATAGGAGAATGAAGTCCGTGATGGAATTCTTCTTCTTGAGCAATTGCTCTTCTTCATCTCACCATGCTCATCTCAATTGATGGAATTGCTCAAAGTATTTGGGGCATTTTAGCACTTAATTTTAGTCCAACTGACGGTTTAAGATAATGAATCATGTAAGTCATACACCACAGTCAGTAAATCAGGCTGTGTAAATTTGAGAAAGGAAAATAAACCATTTGGAATCTATCACAACATTTAGAATATGTGTTAAGCAAACACATATTTTGGAGAGATATAATTTTCTTAGACGAATTATATATTTAGTACTCTCAACTCCAAAATACAACAGCTTCTACATCAAAGTATAAAGCTGTGAAACACTTCGCTGTTTCCCCATCCCACTGTTTATGTTTATGATCCTGGTGGTAGGTGACTTGTAATGGAAATACTTCTAGCTTTGTGACGGCTCTCACTCATTATGTCTTCACACTCATATGTAAGTATGGGTCCATCATACTTACAGTCCTGGTGTCTACCTTATCACAGGTATATTAAGTAATGACATATCCTTGCCAATACCTTTCACTATTTCTCATATATTAAGATATCTATGATCTTAATCATTCATGCATCATAAGCAGTTCCATAAACTCTCTCCCATCTCCTTCTCTTATCTTCAGCTTACTTTGTGCTCTTTCAGACAGATTTTCCAATGCCAATATGAGACTCATTGCCCAAATCGCAGAAATTTTTACATACAATTTTTACATAAAGTAGGACAATACATAGCTAAAGTTAGACTTGGATTTTTTGAAACAAGTTACAGAAGCACATCTTTTTCAAAAATAACTTCTATAGTTCTTAGTGGTTAGTTTATTTTTAGTTATGTGTGAATTGAAATAACAATGTGATTTAAAACAACATGTCTGTATCTTCAAATGCCAATTAATGAAATTTAATCTAGGAACAGACCCTATCTACAATGAGAAAAAAAAGTATATTACTTAACCTGTGTTCAAACATATTTTGAAATCAGTTTAGTTTGAGTTGAAGGGAATATAAACTGTGATGAAAGCAGGTTTTGAAACACTATTTTACTTTTTAAATGCCATTTAAATATTCTTTAAAAACAATAAATTCAATAATAAAAATATGCATAATCTATGAATGATAATAATGATATTCCTCAACATGGGGCAATTGGAAAACACGTCTATGGCATACACTTTCTCACTGTAACAGCATGCAAACAATGTGTTGGAAGACACATCAAGTATGTGAAAAATGAGATGGCCTTTCTGCCATATAGTATTTTGTCTTGATCTAAGTGAATGTTCTAAAGTCAACAGGTATCACTTAATGCTAGAATCCCTTACCCAGCGTTTTTAGAAAACATTAAGCTGAGATCAAAGTTTTTGCTAACAGTAGTGCACAACTATAACTGACACAAAACAAGTTTTACTTCTGAGTCCTATGGCTACAGGATAACCTCATACATACAGATGGAAACTGCAAAAAGAAACAGAATATTACAGTGTTGATAGAGACAATTCCAAATGTACATTCACATTCTTTTCTTTTTCTTTCTTTTTTTTTTTTTTTTTTTTTACCTTGTGGTTGAGGGCCTCTCCATGTGAACCCTCTCATCTGATTATGATATGGAGGAACAAAAGATGTTCTGTGTGTTTGCTGGAACCTGGGACTGAGTTCTCTTTGTTGCGTTCCTGAAAAACATATTTACTAAATGATTCTGTCTGTGTATAAGATTTAGTGAAGAAAAAGATAGAGGGAATTTTCTTCTTTGATAAACATAATTTCTTAGATTTATGCCAAAATACTTATGTGAAATTATGACTTCTACAAACTACATTTTGCCTAATAAGTATGGTTCTTGTGCTCATTTCCATCTGTGCTCATCAGAGTTACAAGCTGTTAACAAATGTATCTATAAACCAGATGGAATTTTTGTGACACAGATTTGGAGATTACAAGCATTTAAAAGAAATGGAAATCTTTGTCCAAATTTGATCCAAATCATGATGAAAAAGGTTAACTACCGCTCTAAAGCAATAGCAGATGTCAACAGGGTCTGGTACCATAAATCACCATCAGGTACTTCTAGCGCTAGGCATGGTCTAATACCACACCTGAAGTATTGCTGCCACATGACGCACTGCATCAAATAAGCAGAAAATCATTCTATCTGTTGTAATTTGCTCAGGGAATTCTGAACGGGCATTTTTTATCTTGAACACTGTATAGCAGATCAAGTATTAAACAGGTAGTAAACATAAAATCAGCACACCACACTGTCATGTGACATTCAGCTAATTCACCCATAATGTAATCATCTGCTTATGCCTGAACCAGATCATATTTGTAATGTTAGGTGATCCTGTTGAGCACAGACCTGTAATTAATAAATGAAGAACCAGAGGTCTGCTAATGGTAGAGAATTAAACTCTACAACAACATAAACAAATAAAAGGGCCCAAAGTCAGGCTATCTCACAGTTTTTCCTTTAAAAGTTACCAAAAACCTTCTCTCCTCTTGCATAAAAACAATACTCAAGTTGAAAAAGGGAGCCCTCTCCATACAGCCCTCTCCATACACTTCTCTGCAAACACTAGCAAAACCTGATGGCATCATTAAATTTTTCTTAATCAGGAAAGGCTGTCAGACTACACGCACATTTTCTTATCTATATTTCAGTAACAGGCAAGAAGTAGTAACAGCTTTTTAAAACAGTAATGTTAGCATTTCAAAATCTATTAATTGTAACTAAAATGATGCCAATTTACAGCCTTTGAACTGAGATTCGGTGTGAACTACTCTGAAGCCACAAAAGCATCAAAAGTCAGGCTGAAATGTGAATGATGCTAAAAGTCTTTTAGAGGTCTTTTCCCTCAAAGTCAGGCTGAACTGGTAGGAAGACTAGTACCTTTAGAAAACCTATTATTATTTTTGGAAAAAAAAAAAGCAAGTCTTAGGCAAAACATCCTTCTCCATGATGCCCAAAAGCTTGCCTATATTTTCAACTGTATCAGTCAGCCTTGGAAAGAATATTCTCCCTTCAGTGCCTTACTCAGGCTAAAATTGCTCCCCTGAGGGAAAGGAAGAAAAAAAACTGAGTCATCTATATGTCTGAGTCTGCTATAAAATAGTTACTAAATAAATAACAGCAATGTTTCTGTCAGTTTGCAACATTTTATTTACAGCACACATCTCAGTAACAAGGTAGCCAGATGGAAAAAAATATATATATATATTTATTCAAACTTCTTTTTTTAGATATTTGGTTTCTCGGAGAAAGATCTTATGATTTAAGTCAGCTTGACAATCTGCCTGGGGAAATGCTGCTGCTGTTAAAGGATAATTGAACTCATCAATATCCTGGCTTTACTGAGGAAAATTACCATGATGCCAACCTGTGATAATTCCATTCCCTCTCCGTCTGCTCTGGATTATTCTGTTCTTCGCCATGCAAGCCTTGCAAATGAGGGACTTGAGATTCTGGAAGGGTGCGTGCAATGACTCCTGCAGACAGTTAGGTTAGAATCAATGACTGTTTTCCCTGTCTCTCTTCAGGTGTAGCACAAATCAATGACACAATTTAATAAAACAATTTTCTTAGCCCAGGCTCATACATGCTTGAAAGTGCTAAATCTGTTTTGCATTTTTCAGGAAATCAAACATTTTGTATCAAAAGAGGATTCTTGAAGTGGTGAATAGGTGTACAGAAGGAATGTATTTTGTGTTTCCCTCTCAGTGAAGTTTGCTTTTCTGCTCTGCTCACATCCATAAATCACTTGCTTCCCTGTTATATCACCTTGCATCTGCAGATATACCTAAATAGACTTTAATCAGCAATACCTCATGCAGAGCTGGTTTAAGCCTCAAGACAAGGAGTGATGAATTGACAGAAAAAGCATCAGTTAAAATCAAACTATCTTAATCTTGTACATCACAAATGAACTTTAGCACAAAATAACAATAAATCAGCCATAATTCCAGGTATTTGTTCATTGATAAAGCATAAATTATTCTAATGCCAGGTAGAAGAATTAAATAAAAATGTTTCTCTTATGAAGAAAAGTTCTGCTTTAGTCAAAATGAAAAGCTGAAGCTACTTAAAGATCCAATATTGAGATGTGACACATCCTCAAACTGATTTCAGGGGGCTTTGAAGGTCTGCCAGATCTGAGAAACATTTTTCTTCATTTATTGATTTGTACTGAACATTTGGGTGGTAGTCTACATTGAAAAGAGTTGGCAAAAATGGATTTTTTGAGCTGTGCCATAATATGTGATTTTCAAAAGTTGAAATGACTTTTACCAGCATGTTAATACTTTTTTATAACCGAGACTTAGGAGAGAGAGGGAAAGGATTATGTAATAAAGTAAAAGATCTATGGGTATCAAGACTGCAGCAAATAGACAGTTTCTTAAATAGCAGTCTGCATTTCTGAAACATTCATTAAACTTCCTTAGAGATAGGACTTTATGCACAACTCATGGATGATTTTTCTTTTTCACACAAACTGAGTACAGTCTGCGACAAACTCCCACAAACACTAATGGGAAAATCCTTTCATCATATTTTTGTCAGAATAAATTCAGACTGTGTTTATGAAGGCTGGAAGAAAGACATGATCAAGAAAGGACAAAAACATATCTCCTATGCTTATCCCATTAAGTAATTTGTTTTTAATTTAAAAAATGGATCATGAACATACCCCATCAGTGAGAAGAACAATAAAAGGCTAATTAAGTGATAATATCATTGCCTCATTGCCTTATGAGATTATTATATCCAATTTGCTGTTTGGATAAACAAACTAATATGATTACTCTTATGGAAAACAGAGAACTAACATAATATGAGCTTAATACATTAAAAAAGGCGAGAGGCCTCTTTTTATTCTTATCTGAGGCCTTCCATTTTTTATCTTTAGCAACTGCTAAGGCTACATAGAGTTACAAACAAACACACAAACTTGCTGACAGATACATCAACTGCATGTAATTCATATATATCTTTTGGTACAAGGATCACTGTGAAATAAACCTTAAAAATGTTTTTAAATTACTGATATAAATTGAAGTATCTAACTGTCTAAATATTTACGTATCTCTACTGTACTTTTCATGAAGCTATTTAGTGCATTTAAACCCATCATAATTAAAAGAGCAATGACTCTGAGATCTCCTGAATTCACTGATATAATACACAACACCATACAGATACTATACACATAGAAAAAAAACCTTAGGAATCATTAGGAAAAGCAAAAGGAGGAACGTTTTTCTAATGTTTTCAATAACAAAACATCCCATATAGAATAACTTCGTTTTTTCTGGATACACTACTGCAGCTATCAGCAGATTAGATTTATGATGCTCAAGAGTAGATTATTAAGAAACAAGTAGTGAAAGATCTTGACTTCCAGTGCTACATTAAGCTCTGCCAGGAACTAAGTACCAATTGTATTTACTAAAGTTGAACTTACAATAGTAGGAACAACAAATTGCACATCCTTGTTGCTTTGACAGGGTCCCCAGCTCCAAAACAGTTTCTTGTCTTTCAAACCGATAAGCTGGAAAGCTCTTTTATTAGTCTGAGAGCTATCTCTGCCATATATGTACCATAAAACCATAACTAAAAAAGAAGAAATATTCAAGCTACTCTAAAAATTCACAAGACTAGACAGTATTTTTTCCACAGCAGAACAGTTTGTCTTGGGTTTGTTTAGACTGGAATATCAGTCTTTTTAAAACCCTAACTTAGATATATTAGCTGGTCAAGTAAATCTTTGGCCATGTTCCAGTGATCTAAGCATCTTCCTTTATCTCCCTTCTAAGACATGTTAAAAAGTAACTTTAACTTGACCATATCAGGATTTTCAGTTGTCAGCTAAAAATGCTAGATATCATATAAGAAAACCTCTTAGCCAATATCAATTTTATTCAGATACAGAAACGTATTTTAAAGGTAATTCTCTAACCTGGATTCTGCACAAATTGAAAAGAAGTAGCTGTTTCACATGGACATATACGGTTTTCTATTGTTCCATTTATTCTTTACACCCTCTGTTAGTCTGCCCAAGCCCTACATGAAAACGTGTATGAACCAACGGCCCAATCCAACAGAACAACCAGTGGGAACTACAGAATTTGGGTAGGAGCTATAGTCTTAACCAAGTGATTGACTCAATATGGAAAGGATTATCCTCCTCTTTCATGCTGGAAACACACACATTCCACCCACCCACATGCATTCCCCTGATCACTGATTCAGGATGGAATCTAATTGGACAAAATCAGAAAAGGAAACCAATTATACAAAAATTGGTATTAAACCCATGAAATAAAAATCTTTCAAAAACAAAAACATTTATTTTTCTTTCTGTAATCACTACATTTGAACCTGAGGTGACATGTGTAACAAGCTGAAACATTTTTCAGGTAATTTTTTCAACAATTAAGTGGTGCAGAGTACTGCCTTCAGGAGATACATGAATCTAAGGTCTCATGTGCTTTCTGCACAGATGAGTACAGCACTATCCCTCCTCCTTTCAACATGCTCTGTGCTGGTGAGGCACAAGCCTGGTCTGGAGGCTTCATACATGTATTAATCCAGACTTTGCCCCCTGCCTCTGAGTTTGGATATAACGCCCCCCTCATGCAGCTACCAGGTCTCCATGCCAGACCTGGCTCATGCCTAGCAAGACCCTGCCAGTATCTGTCTGCCCTTGCCTTTGCAGATGTGCTTTAAATCATATTGATTTACATAACATAGGATGTCAACTGTACAAAATTGCCAACTTCAGAAAAATTGCAATCCAGTAAATACTAAAAGGTGTGGAAAGATACTCAATGAGATTCTTATATATATATATATAAAATTATATATATGTGTGTGTGTACATATATATGCATATATATATACACATACATGGTTCACTCTGATTTCCAGTTCCTCTTGGAATGCACCTATCTCAAACTTTATGTTCCTTAATACATTTAAAAACACACTCAAACACTTTAAAATTTTCACCCAGTATGTTTGTTTAAAGAAATTCTTAAGATTTTACCTAAAATTTTGTGCAAAAGTTTTTCATTAATATCTTCACATCAGAAAACTGTTACAGTCACTATATTTTTTGTAATGGACAGTCAGTTTAATACTTTCTTTTACTATTCTTTTCAAAGTAGTGGAAATCAAAATAAAGGTAAAAAAAAAAACATCTTTCATAGTCTCATCATTTCTATTTTCTTTTTTTTTATTATTTTTTATTTTTCAAATGGAGGCTAGGAAAGATGAAATAGGATAAGAAAGAGGAAAATGAAGCAAATTAGGTACAGGATAGGTACTTTTATCTAAAAATACAAAAGCATTTAAGGGGATATGATTACTCACATTGCCTTCCAAAAGCTCCTCCAAAGAGCACCCGTGGTGTGACTGCTGATACTTTTCTTGAAAAAGTTTCCCATCAAACATTTTCCATGGCATCAAATCATCCATTCTGAATGGAAAGCCACAGGCGCTGTTGGCCATGAGCAAAGTTGTAAGGCCACGGATAAAAACAGCGCCAAGATGCACAGCCCTGGAGTCCACTTGTGCAAGCTGTCAACATGAAAAAAGAAATACACACCACAAATCAAGGAATGTAAGTGACCTTACCATGTTACTGAATTATGCAAGCAACAGAACAAATGTTAAATAGACCCAAAACTGTGAGAATGATGCTTATGGGGCATCTTGTACAGATGTTCTCTATTCCACAGCTCTAAAGTGCTTTGTAGAATTCATCAATGAATTCTGCATAAAGTTTTATTTATTAAAGGAAGTACAAATTTGTTTTAACAAATAGAGTACCACATTTTTTTTTTTTAAGACAGATACACTCAGAATGAAAACTCAAAGACAAAAGAGAAATTAATCTCTGCAGTATTTCTCAAATGTTAACATTAGGTTCACTACAAGGAATTCCATTACTGGAATGTAAAACATTAACTGGGAGTATAAAGTGTTACATATAAAGCTATCCATTGACCTTCCACAGTTTCATAACTGGGAAATGTTACAGCACTTAGAGATCATTTAAATTATAAGATCTGACAGAACTAAGTTCATTGTGCCCAGGCTTCAGAAGTATTTTAAATATTCTAAAATTTTACTGACTGCAATTTAAAGCCCAAATTATTTTTCTTCAACATGGATTTCTTCAGAATAAACACTGGAATGGTATGACAAAAGCCAGAAAATACAAAATGAGAATCTCAACAGGACAATTAAAACTTGCAGCCTAAATAAAATTGATGGGTGATTTTAAAATCCTGCTGTGGCAGGATATGGCCAACTATAAAACCTTGAATTCAGTAAGGCAAAAACTTCAAGTAAGCATAAGCAGCACACAGCTCCTCATGGGGGGATGCCTCTTCCACAGCCTGCACTGTTGCAGTCTGTCAGGACCAGAAGGACCTCCTGACACCATTGCTATCAACACAGCAATCTGCACCAGGACTTCAGTTTTTTATTAAATGATTATGTGAAACCGGTTCCTGCGATAGGGTTCCCCTAGCCACAGGCAAAGGGCAGTGGGGTTCTGTTAAAACTACTTGAAGAAATGAGGTGTATATCTACTAGCATTTCAATCCGCAGTGCAGAAACAAGAGAGAACCAAGAACTGTTGTTACTGGCAGAAGATACCAGGGAGCCCTGCAGGAAGAACTTCTGCCTCTCGTGATTCTTGGGGAGGCCCTGATGACCCCCTAGGGTACCAAACCAAAATGACCAAAACTCAGTACCTGAAACACCCCAACACAGACAACTGACACAACCACAGACATTCTAACAAATGCTACAACTCCAGCTATCTGAGAGATTATTTGAAAAAAATGAAAGGCCTGTTGCCTATCCTTCACTGGCTGGGGCACTTCATACTTGAGAAAGAGGAAACCTTACCTCCTCACCATTTAAAATAAAAGTACTTGCAGCATAGGATCAGGCTAAGAGCTTTAGGATGACTTTGAATGCAAGTCGTCATTTTACCAGCTGGTAACTATACTGGTAAATATATGTAGATTCAAAAACTCATCTACCTGCAAGTAGAGCAGGTTTTTGCAAACTGCCACTGAATTATGCTGAAAAGTACTTAAATATGGAATGTGGTTTATGTGAACCAGTATTATTTGTACCAAGGAAACCATAAGAGTGCACACAACCAGTTATTATATTGCAGCTGAGAGATTCTTACACTGCATTTACTAGATGGCTTCTATCACCTCATCAAATTTCACGTCCAGATAAGAAAACCTGCTCATCATAACAAGCTTTAAAATTAAACCTGCTTGTTTTGTGGTCTCAAGACTAAGGCCTTATGGGAGGAAGTACAAAGAGTAAATATTAACAGGAATATTCAGAACTCCCTGTTTTGTAAACTAATTCAGCTAAAGAATTCTTTCAGAGTTTATACACCCTGGTCTCCTTTGCAATCAGCAATTTGAACTTCAAGTATCTTCAATAAAATGTCTTCCTGCACTCTAACAATTACTAAATCAAGCTAAATTTTGCTCTTAAGATATAAAAAAAAACAGAAATGCTGAACTAAAATTACCAATAAAGTCCAAGAGTGCCCATCACATACCAACCTGTTAAAGCAAGCTTGCCAAAATTTGTATCAACATGACCTCTACTATCAATATTCTTACAGATCAGTCCAAAAAAAGACAAGAAATTCTCTAAGTACAAAAGATTATTCTCTCACTGCATTATCAGTTTTTTACTGATAATGTTAAAGAATGTCATTGTTGAAAAGACCTTCATAAAGAATAACTAAAGCAGTTATTTTCAGCTTCTGAAAATAAAAGTAAATGTTCTTCATCTGCATCAAGCATTCTGTAACTATTGATTCATACCTGTCTTGCCTGCAATGATAAAAAGATATTGCTACTGTTTTTTTTTAATTGTTTGTTTAATCCCACTGATATCAATGATGTAAAACAGCTCTTGGAACAAATTACTAGTACTACATGAGGGTGCTGGATGCCATTGAGCCACAAATCTTTACAGAGTTCTGCTCTGAAAGCTCTATGCCTGCATCTAACATAAACATGTGCCCATTTTTTTTTCAGTGATGTTACTCAAATTGGTGCAAAACAAATCCATACATATTTGCAGAACAAGAGTCTAAATGAAACTTAAAACTAAATGAAAAATACTGCGTTTGAAGGTTATGCACAAAATAGCAAATAAACAAGACAACCTTGAGTTTGCAATCTGAACACCGTTCAAGCTGGAGATCACTGAAGGAATCACCTTCATTATCGATGCTAACACCTGTTGATGCCTACATGAAATGAAAACTGAGCTACCAACACAACTCTAGTGTTACTCTTTCAACAATGGTGGTGACATACTGTTTTAACAGATAAAAGAATACTTTACAACTAAAAGGTTTCATTTTTTAGGAATATCAATCCAGAAGTTTGTTGAGCACCAAAGGGAAGGGGTGGAAGGCTTGTGGATTTTTAACAGAAATCAATATTGGTTAAAGTGAGGCAAGAGCTATCAACAGCTACTTCTTTATTTTAATAAGACAGGAAATATATTCACTAAAGAGTAGTTTCTACTTTCCATGCCTGGCAATGATAAACAAAGAAAATGAAAGCATGGCGAGCCTGCAACAATGAGCCAGTGCACATGGCAAACCACGAACTTGCTTTGCCATGGGAATGCTCACAACAGCTTGGCGTCTGCAATGCAAAGATGTCACGATGAGGATAAATGGAAAATTCCAGAAGAAAAGAAGGATTGCCTTCCAGGGCATTACACCCTAGAGATTACTCCTTGTTGGAAACAGTGTCTGTTCTTTTTCCTATTTTTATAAATTTGGGACCCAATGAATCATGTGAGATACACTCCTGTGATCCTGCTGCTGCTACTCCTACCACCAGCTAATGACATTTGTGCAAGAGAGGCAGAAGTGCGTGAGAACGGTTCCTCCTGCACCAGCTGCTGGTACTGTGTTCCTGCTGCTGCTCCTACCAACAGCAGCTTCCCAGCCTCTTGGAGTTTTGGGAAAAAAAGATTATTTGTCCTATCTCACAACATTAGCTGGAGATGAGAACTCCGGAGTTCATGGTCCCCTATAATCATTGTCAGAGAGGTTGCTGATATGGTCCTTAGAAGGCCTTAGATTTGAACTGGGTAACTATATTCGAGACAGCAATGATACCCACATCGCTAATGTGAAACATTTTTGAGAACGATTTGAGACATGCTTTTGCTAGGAAGAGACATCATCATAGATTTTCTCATACCATGCCTTTTACTGCTCTACGAACAAAGAGCAGTATCTTGTGCAACATGAGTTCAGGCTGATTTTTGTGTTCATGTTCACTGATCTCAGAAATTGCTTCACAAGCAGGAAAGGGCTCACAGTGAACAGTTTGCAACTGGACCTACAGACTGTATCTTGCTGAAGAATATTTACTTGCAGGAAAAAAAAATCATGTATCTTGAATATAAAATGTAAATCTCTAGTTCCAATTATGTCTAATAAAATACTTAAAAACACTTTCAGAATGGAAACATATCTTCACATTTTAAAGAATTTTTTTTTTTTTTTTTTAGTCCTCAAGCATCTCTTTGTAGATTTACAACAGATTTTGTAATAGAAGTGCAAACTCTATCCTATGTACCTGGAAAGCAGCACAGGTTCTTTTCAGGAATATGCCGCTTTACAGATTACTCTGTGGAGTTTTGAGGGTTTAAATTCATTAAATTCATTAAAAGAATGAACAGGCTTTACCATACTCAGAATGTATGGGCAAGGGGTGGGCAAGTGACTCACATTCTTCCCATCTAGACAAGAAGAAAGGTAAAGGTATGATGATATATATTCATAGTCCTTTACGTATACTACTTTATGCCTCATCTGTACCTTGATGCACTAAACATTACATTTTACTTAAGAACTAACTCCTTTAGTAGGATTTGTTATTGCATTCTAGGGACATATTTGAACAGTTTTTTTTTTTTTTTTTCTACATTGAAACTTTCTATTAACATTGAAAGCTTCTTTCTTTTATAAAAAAGGAAAACACAACAGTCAAGGGCAGGTTAGTACTTACTAAATGCTGGTTAAAATTAATCAATTGAAGAAGAGTAATTAAAGCCAGTGAAATCTGATCCAAGCAATAAACTGCTGGAATTCAAATGATGGTGATCAACATTTGAGTACTTTCCTAGTTGAACCGGTTCATTTTAGATCCATTTGAACTCAGTCGGTATATTATTACTACACTACTTCATGTAACACCTCCCTCAAACCCACCTCTATCTTAAATGATCAAATATTTAACTATGGACAATATATGCTTGAGCAATAAAGGCAGCAGGTAGATCCTATCTTAGGAACTTGTCATTAAAACTGCAAGTTTTAGCTTTGCCCTTCATGAAGATTGCTGGAACAAGTAAGCCATGCTGTGTTTCAAATACAGACAGATGAACTGTCAACTGATGACAACTTCACTAATGTTAAATTCTCTACAGCGGAAAGAATCACAGAATTTTCTCAACCAACAGACAGAGTCCTTTTCTGAATTCTAGATCTCTCTGCTTACAGCCATTACTCTAAATTCCCAGTGTAAGCTGTCATATACACTATAAACCAGGGGCACTGGAACTATTTACTTTGCTCTTGAGTGAAGACAAGCTAAAATGGGGCAGATATCAGTCTATACTAGAATCATAGAACGCCTAAGGTTGGAAGGGACCTCTAGAAGTCATCTAGTCCAACCCCCCTGCACACGCAGGGCCATCTAGGGAACATGGCACAGGGCTGCATCCAAGCAGGTCTTGAAGATCTCCAGAGAAGGAGACTCCACAACCTCTCTGGGCAGCCC
>JAWLRI010000436.1:2495281-2513781 GCA_034781795.1 Crypturellus tataupa | reverse complement strand
CTCCCCAGGTGCAGGACCGTGCACTTGGCCTTGTTGAATTTCATGAGGTTTCTCACTGCCCAGTTGTCCAGTCTGTCTAGGGCCCTCTGGATGGCACCACAGACCTCTAGAGTATCAGCTACTCCTCCCAGTTTGGTATCATCAGAAAACTATTGAGGGGGCACTCTCATCCAGCAAACTATTGAGGGGTGCCTTCATCCAGGTCATTGATGAATAAATTGAAAAGGACTGGACCAAGGACTGACCCCTGGGGGACACCGCTCACCCCAGACCTCCAACTAGACTCCACACAGCTGATTATCACCCTCTGAGCTCTGCCATCCAGCCAGTTTCTAATCCACTTCACCATCCACTCATCCATCCCACACCTCCAGAGCTTGTCCAGGAGGATGTTGTGAGGGATGGTGTCAAAAGCCTTTGTGAAGTCAAGATAGATGACATCCACCGCTCTCCCCTCGTCTATCCAGCTGGTCATCCCATCATAGAAGGCTATCAGATTAGTCAAGTATGATTTCCCCTTGGTGAATCCATGTTAACTAGTCTTGAGCACCTTCTTGTCCTCCATGTGCCTGCAGACAACGGCCAGTATGAGCCATTCCATCACTTTTGTGGGGACAGAGGCGAAGCTCACTGACCTGTAGTTGCCTGGATCCTCTTTCTTGCCTTTTTTGAAGACTGGTCTGACACTGGCCTTCTTCCAGTCCTCCGGCACCTCCCCCGTTCTCCAGGATCTTTCAAAGATAATAGAGAGCGGCTTGGCTATGGCATCTGCCAGCTCACGCAGTGCTCTGGGGTGCATCCCATCAGGGTCCACGGATTCGTGGGTATTGAGTTTCCTTAGGTACTCTCTTATTCAGTCTTCCTCTACCCAGGGCCTCGTTCCAGGCTTCCTCTCTTGTCTCTAGGGCCTGGGACTCTAAAGAGCTGCCCTTGGTAAACACTGAAGCAAAGACAGTATTCAGCAACTCTGCTTTTTCTGTGTTATTCGTAACCAGGGTGCCCATACTAGAGGTTTATACCACTCTGATCACTGCTGTGGACAACCATCTGGAGCCACTTTGTCTCAAAAATTCTATCGCAAACTATAAATCACCCTGGCAACAAAATAAAAGTTGTTCTAAAGAACTTCTGATCTAAATATCTGCAAAAATTTGTAATCAGCGAACCTATTAGGAAAAATCAACAATTCAACACATACACGCTAAATTTTGTTAAAATGCCTGTACAGATGCACTCTTTCAGAAATAAACTGACCTCAACTTGCTGAAACAGTGCTTTTCATAACATCAAATTATTACCAGAGTAGTAACACAGGTTCTCTAATTTTACATCACAGTTCATCTATTTAAGCTGTCCTGAGTGTCTCCCTAAATAAATGCAACTTGTTTACACGATGGTTTGAGTTTCTTGGATATTCTCTTTTTTTCCCCCCTTTTTTTTTTGAGCTAAGGCTTCCTACATTTGTTATCCAATGGAAGTAGATAAAGATTGGAGACGCATATGCATTCTTAGCAATAAGCAATGCAAAACTACTCCTTCGTAACACTAGCTCCTCACTTACTGAAAGCTGGCATTGAAATCATGCTATTCAACATCTTTTCCACCTGGAGTACTTGAAATTCCAATAGTTGTTTGTAATCTTGTCTGCATGACTGCATCAGGGAAATGAAAATTGTGGCAGCAACAGTGACGAATTTAAGCAATATTATCCTACAAAGATAGACTGGTAAAACTGTAACTTTAGCTGGCATCAGTCAGCTTTATGCAACAGCTTGCTGGCTGTGTAGCATTTCAGTTACTTCCTTGACCTGTCAAATTGAGGGAGAGGAGAAAAGCCAGTATTTTGAAAACATGATTAAGGTTTATTCTGATAAAAGACTATAGCTTAAGTTAAGCTCTTCCTGCTTAAACAAGGTGAGTGCAAAGGAAGTGAGGATTGAAAAGAGGAGGCAGTCCTGTGAGGGTATCTGCAGCAACAGAAACTAGAAAAACGAGTTCTTAAGTGTTTCTAATGCCTTACAGTAAATATTTAACAATAAACAGCTCAACTGTTTGGTGTTTATATGTTGAGGAAGATTTATTTACTGTGTTTTATCAGAGTTTGACGTAAAATGATACTTCTGTGTAATAACACTGTTATTTATTTTAAACCATAAACCTCAATGAAATGAACCTAAACAGAGCTTTAAACATTGTTTTTTTCCTTTAAGTACCTTGCAAAATAATAACAAAAAATAGCATGCTAATTAATTCACAACCAGGTAAACATTTCATTCACCAAATTTTACTTTTAGATTTTTGTTTCATTCTGAAAAATATCTATCAGAGTTCTTAATTATATCTACAACAATATTTAGCATATATGTGATTTATGTGGTATCACCAGATAACAAAATGATGGGATGAGATACTCTCAAAACTCAAGTATCTGTAAACAGTCAGGCAATGGACATCACAGTAGGACTTGCAGAAAAGCTCAAACTAATCATTATTTTTCTTATTGTAACTATAATTTTACCGTTGTTCAATTCTGATATAAAATGATTACTGGTCTAATGACAAGCCATAAAGCATGTAACATTTATACATCATTTGTATAAATCTGAAGTTGTATGGATCAGACTAATCACCTGATTAACTGTATCCCACGTAGTCATATACTTCCTATAAAAGTAAATTAGTTCATTAAGTTTTCATCTTCGTTATATACACACACCTGTGTTTTTTGGTGATATCTTTGAACTTTGTCGCTTTCCTCTCATGGATAATGTTGAACTTACTTGAAAGCAAAATTTAACTCTCTTGACTGTTTTTTTTTCTCCATACATTAGTTAAAAGCAATGAAATTACTGAAGCCCATAGAAGGTTTTCTAACTCTCATTACATACTTCAATATTCTACTATACACTGATTAGATCCTTAAGCAAAACCAATAAAAGTAGAGCTTTCCTCTGCCACTATCTGCATCTTGACCATCCTCCTGATGCAAAATCCTTACCTCCTCCTTATCCTAGCCCTTTTTGCTGTGTCTAACCAGAGGCCTGCTCTCTGGAACAGTTTTAGGAGCAAAAATTGGGTCATCAGCACAAAAGCTCAACACAGCATCCTCGGCTACCTGTGCCAACGCAGTGTTCTTGTTCACAGCAGCAGACTATATGGCAAATGATGACTGTTCAGGCATACAGAAGTCCAGGGTGCCATTGCATGGTCTCCCATCTTTTTTTTTTTTTTTTTTCCTTCTTTTCAGTGTATTGCGAAATCTTTGCATGGATTAAGGCACCATCACAATTATCAGCAAATTCTTAATGACTGCTCAAATTGTCCAGGGTTTAATTAAGCTTGAAGTGTATGTTCCTTCGCCTCAGTCAGGCTACATGTTTATGATCTAGCTAACTGTCTCAATGTATAACCATTCTTCTCCAATCTGATTTAAGTACAACTTTCAAAGGGTCTGTTCTATTTCCCAAAGAAATCATCAGAAATACCAGGAAACTCAAGTAGAATTTAGATGAGGCATAATTTGATATATTTGCAGCTCTGAGACAGCTTCATGAAGCCTTATGACAACTGCTGCTACCTTCATATCAAGCTCTTCAAATTAAACTGGTACCGAACCAAGACAGTTACCAAAGGGCATTCCACAAGATCCAGTGCTGCTTGCCAGAAGAATCAAAGGCTTTTGGATTTTTTTTTTTTATATATATACTGCAAAGTAGCATCCCAATATGATCATTTTTACTAAGGCTCACCTTTTATATCATATGGTCCAAGGCAAACAATTCTAGTTAAGGGATTTTCCAGGTGTTAAATCCATCAGTTCAGAAAGAAAGAGAGGAGTGCTCTGCTTTTCAGGCCAGTACTGGGGTCTAAGACAAGTCGAACCACGAATGAACCTTACAGCATCTCAGATAATCTCTGGGGGGAACTGCCTGTCTGCAATTCATGATGTTATGTTCAAGATACTAGGAATCACAGGCATTTTATAATTAAGCTGCAATAAAGTATTCACTTCCAGATGACCAAATTGTTTTGGACAGAAAGCTGCCACACACAGCTTGAAAACTGCTCCCTTTTGATACAAGCCATCAATTCTAACCCTATGCTAGAGTCAGATGAACACATTTGATTAAGCAAGAGAATCTTCTGTAGTTCAGTGCGTGCAGATTTTGTGTAAGAACTATCTACAAATAAATGACTTAAGGAAACCAATGTTATTTACCGGAGATATTCTATATTTTCTTGTATTGGCACTATGTAAGAGCAAACTGAATACAGAAATGTAAACAGTTAAGTGAGAGTAGCTTAGCCATTTTAAAGGTGCTCTCCACTTAGCATGGAAAAGAATGTTGTTTAAAAGCAAATATACACTCTGAAATCATTAAAACTTTGGGATCTCAGCACTTCAGCCAGCATCGGATTCTGGAGGAGCTTTGTTTGTGAAATAAATATTTCACTTATTCTCCAGTCTCAGGAACTATCTATTGCCATTTTAAATCAAAAGGAACCTATTTCTTTATCGCAAGAGGCGGTACCAAAATAAACTTCTTGCAGTACCGCTACAGTTCCAGTTGTGTTGTTGAAATGTTGCTTGCCATTGCTGGTAGTCTGAAGTACGCCTTCACTGTATTAAGTCTTATTGCACAAAGGCAACATGTATAATTTTGCTAAAAAAAAAATATATTGAGCAGATTGAGGATTTTTTCTTTCTGAAGTTTATTGATATAGTTCTCGTTTTATTAAATTGAGTAGTAAAGCTCTCATTGACTTCAACGGGAACTTACTGACTTTCAGCCCTAGCACAGAAATGTTTTCGATCAAGATGTATTTCTACATCTTGTATATGAAAAATAAATAGGAGCCTATTGCTAAATGGCAAAAAATGCTTAAATGTGCAATAATTGCCCTAGTTAAAACAGCTATATCAATTGTCACTAAGGAACTGACTGATGCTTATTTTAAGTATATCAGGTGAATGCATAACAACTTAGCTGGATTTAATATACCTTTTTAGTTAATATGCATATGCTTCTTATTAGCAGCCCTACTCCATGTCCTAGTACTGAGATCTGGTGTCCCTCTAGGTATGTTGAATAAATTTCAATAAATTTGCCTATAACTCATATTTAGCTTGCTCACTTCCACTAAGTTTTTGGAGGCACTGCATGAATACCTTTACAGATCTGGCCTTTATTGTCCCTGAGTTTTGTTTCATCACTTTAATACAAAAACACAGGTAGAACTGATTAAAGAGTGACGATGTCTTGAGCTACTAAGATGCAATGCTGGTAAGGACTATATAAAATAGCTGCACCTGTGAAAACATGTAATTTTTCTCTGAATACAGTTTCATTTCTTCATAAAATATTGCTTTAACCATGTCTCAACTATTATTCAGTAAATGCCATATAAAATCATCAGAAAATAAAGGTGCAGGAGAGAATATATATGCAATAAAATTCCTATTTTAATGTTAAAAAATATATTTCAAAATTTATAGGGCACTTTTGATTTAAGAACTTCCATTATTAACTGAGTCTACTAGGTTGCATGAGTGTTATATGTGAGAAGTAGAACAGGAGAAACAAGTGAACAATTTGCCCAAAGCAACAGGAAATAACCGGAAGGAGTGAAAGTCACCATTTTGACTCCACTCCTGGACAATGATGACAGCCTTCAAGGATCCACTTGAGGGGAAGGGGAACCAACTAGCACCTGGTCACCCTTACTGTCTCCAACACCTTCAGGATGAGCACTTCTACTGCAGGCATTTGACAACACGAGTACACACTATGAAGCACTATAATGCCTACACGGTTTGGTTTATCTGCCTTCTCCATCCACCTACAACTAGCTCATTAGGTCACTTCAGAGAATGGTTGTGCCTCTCCCAAGCTGCACAGAGCCATCTGCTTCTGTGGCGCTGGTCGCGGCAGACGTGCGGCCCGCACTCCCACCCAGCACCAGGCCCAGGATGCCCGCAGCAGGTGACGGGCAGGTGCTCGCGAGACGCTGCCTCCCGATGGCACCGCAGTTCCGGGGCTCTGCAGGCTCTGCACCACCTGCCGTGGGGCACCCGTCGGCCTTGCAGACGCCACCCGCACAGATGCCACCGGCAGCCGCAGGTGCGTCCTGCTCCCTCCGGGACGCAGCCCAGCCTCGGAAATGCCAGTCGCTTGCCTCATGAGTAAACGTACACTTTGACCAGCGCAAAACCTGGCAGGAAAATGACAGTTGTTGACAGAAAATATCTGCCTTCTCTGAAAAAAACTGTCCCTGACTTTTTCAACGTTGTCAGTTTGTCTAATCAATATTTTGGGAGGGTTTTATTACTCTTGCTGGCAAGAGCTACAGTTCACCTTCTGCGATATTACCAAGCGTGGATTAAAAAGTAACAGTAACTGTGTTATCTGTAATTGCAGATTGTCTTTTACCACAAACACCCTAAAAATTCTTTAATCTATATGAGGGCTGGTAGCAGTTGACAACTGACCCACTGCCGCTCTTTCCTTGCTGTTGTACAACTGGCAAAGAGTAAGCTATGCAGCAGTGAAGAGGGAAACTCTTAGGAAAGCAGAGTAAACTCACACAGATAAGAAAAAAATGCAAGATCATCTTTCACAAAAAGGAAGACGAATCCCCCATTTTAACAATCCTGCTCAAAAAGATTTTCTCCATAAGCAAATTGCATACAACTAGTACTGAGAAAAAACACCGTTCTCAGAAGGAAGAAGAGAGATTGCCATGCTGAGGTAACAACTATGTGGATTATGATACTCCAGCTTCTGTCAAATGTAAAAAAATGGCCAGAGAAATGGTCTCTATTAACACCAACAAACAGACCAAAGCAGGTAAAGAAGAAAATAAGGGGAGAAAAAAAAAAACATCTTGACTGGAGGTTGGATATGCTGGCGTTCTCTCTAAAAGTAGAGTCAGTTGGCCATGCAACCAGGTAAAAAGAAAATGAAATTCTTTAGAGTTTCAAAAGATAACGTTGAAAGCATTAGAAGATCTAGAAATCAAACTTTCAACAAATACTGTAAACAGTAACTTAAGCTCCCAAGATACAACCATATTTGCACAGTTATTTGACCTGTGCAAGTGAGCCCAAGACAATTCTCAGTAATAGGCTGAGACTCATATCCACTGTTTTCAAGTCACTGGAGACAGTAGTAGGCAGCTCACTAAAGTAAGCACATAGGTCTAGAGACAAGACAGATGAAAAAAAGAGAGCATGGAACATTGAATGTAATCAATCTTAGTATGCAGATATAATATAAGCAGGATTCCTAAAGCAAAACTATTTATTCTCTGAATTTCTTCACTGGAATGTCAAAGGTTTTGTACTACTTTGGTGAGATTAAATGGTCTCTGGGCCTTGCTATCTTCATTTGATGCAACTTATTAATCATTTAATATTCTTTTTTGATTAAAAACAAAGCTTATATAGTTACTTTAAGACTTAACTGTTTTTATTTGGACTAATTAATTTAAGGCCATTTTGAAGAAATGAAAAGAAAGCCCTGTTTCTCAGATTAAAGAGGTCCTCAACCAATCTCAGCTTGAAATCACAGCTCACACTATTGCACTTTTGTTCCAGATTAGCCCAACGTACTGAAAAAATCTAAAGGCTGCAGAGGAGACTGCCAAGATCAGTAAACCACTGTAACTCCCTCCCAACTTACAATCTCACCTATCATTTTAAAAAACACTTTTGACAGATCCAAAGTCTGTGAGGATATAAAGCCCTGATGCAGGGAAGCATTCAGGAATGCACTACGATTCCACCTCAGTTAGTTAACACCAAAGTGGATCACAAAAGCAGGTTCTAAATAAGTAACAGCGGTATTATCCTGGAGATCTTTACAATATTTATACTTGTATTTTCTGTTATGCTCAATTAAATTAGACTTCAGGCAAATATTCAGGAAAATGTCACTCAGACACAATAAACATACATTGAGTTGGCTTGATTTTCCTGGGAGAAAGCATTTTTTTTTAAATACATGTTTTGAAAAATGTAGATATCTTAAAAAGGCTATTTGGAGTTTGTCTGAAAAGAATCACATCTAGTGGTGTTGACAAACGTGGTTTGGCTTGCCAAATAGACTGGAAGACTGAAAATCTGGTATTTTCAGAATCAGGGTGGTTTTTGTACTTTTCTATTTCGGTGGCGATGGAAAAAAATGAGCTTAAAAGTACAATATATAATTAACAACATTCTTCTGAAATTTGAAGGACCCTAACTTGGACACATACTACTGTAAAATATATAACTTTTTTTTTTTCATGAATGCAGCTAAATATCCCTTTGAAAAAATAGTCACAGAAAAGTATCTTGTATAACACTGTGATATAATAGCATTACCAAGGTTTTGCTTCCATGGCACTACACAGGAGAAAATATTAGGAGCTCACATAGCATTGAAATTCTTGCTAATGTTATTTCTGCCTGTCAAAGTTTGCTGCATGTTTTTTAATTATTTCAAAAGCTGATTAAGTAATATTTGTTGATGTTTTCTGTGGAAGCTTGTTTACAACAGAGTTGTGAAGACTCTCTTGGGCTTATCTTTTAAGATCTATGACTGTGCTCATTTTGAATTAGTAATCCTTTCTAAATAATTGTTTTTAATAAAAGCACCTGAAGAACTGAAGGAGCACATTTTCACTGTTTGATATTCTTTTACCTCATACATAGCCAAACCGATCCTTTTACAAGTGGTACAAAAGATGTAATTACTCCAAAGCAGACATTTTGGCATAACTGGATATTTTATAGCAGAGCAATAAAGAGCTTATAAATAGTTACAGCGACATAAATTCCAGTAGAAATATATGGACATGGATATATGTCCACCCATGCATCTGTTACTTCTACGAAACATCATTTTGATGGTAGTATCAAGTATCATTCACTAAAGTAAATCAGAAATCTGAAAGCTGGAAGAAAATACATAGCAGGAAAGGGATTTATATTTTAACAGGTTTTGATTCATATTTTCTCAGATACATTTTACTTTTAAAAGCATTTAAAATAAATTGAAAAGGATACCATTGTTATCTGTCAATTTCCATGTATTTTTCCCATTTAACCAAATATTTTCGGTTCATCTTTGGCTACAACTTTCAGAAAACGTGACTCACAGCTTCCCATCTCCAATATATTCTTTTTCACATATTTATATATGTGCAGAAGTATTAGAAGAATTTTTATAATTCATTGCAATTTCTCCTGGGCAGTATTTTACAGGCATTACAGGTAGAAGGTGACCTATAACTTCACTTGTAAACAGCTAAGGCCAGCACAACATCTGAAACAACACAGCAAGCATGACTGCTGGTGCCTCTTTTTTTCTACAATGGTTGCAAAATTAGACTGATGGCGCTCTGGGCTTTTTGCCAAAACCACTCACCAGATTAAAATAGAAAGAAGGGAAATAGGCAACCTGGGGTCCAAAATTTAATTCTGACCTTATGTAAAAGCTCTATGGGAGGCTTGTGCAAAGCAGAATGTTTATATACCATGTAAGGGGGGCATAAGGAAGCTAGAAAAAGAAAATAGAGAAAAGGAATGTATGAAAGCTCTTGCCTGTCATGTGCACTTTCGTATTTTGAAAACGTCGTTCTTGAAAAATAATCAAATCTGCATGTACAAACATTCTGTTATTCTCAGAAAATAAATATTTAATTTGCACTTTAGTTTTACATCCACAGCCTGCTTACTTTCAGTCTGAGTTTTTATGCCTTTAACCCATTTTATTCAAACCATGAATATTTCAGAAATGTGTGGGTTTATGGATCTCATTAACTATGAAATATGGAACAGAAAACAGATTTGGAAGTGAAGAATAGAAAGATTTCTTCACCATATGAGAAGAACAAACTGTTTGCTTTTTCTCTTATACTTTGCAGCGGTATTCAAATTTTCTTCTGCTAAAACACATTTGCTAGTGGACTGTTCTTCAGAATCACGGTCACAGAACCACAGAATTGTTGAGGTTGGAAGGGACCTCTGGAGATCACCTAGTCCAACCTCCTGCTCCAGCAGGGCAGTCAGGAAAAAAGAATCAAGAAATATTGCAAGACAGGATTTAGCATTAGAATTTTCCATTGGATAGTCAGAATCCAAGTCAGAAAGAAACCTGAGATTGTAATTCTCTCACCTTAGGACTTCAACTATTAGAAAATGTCCTTTCCATTTTAATTTCTTATATAATTAACACACAAAAAATTCATGCAAGCTGTAACACATTCAGAGCCCATATATTTACTTTGACCCTTAGTTCCCATAACTGAAAAATCTTAATGCAGAAGAATTCCCCAAAAGAAAATTGTGTTTTATTTAACCCCAAATTACCCTACATGTTTTATATTACTAAATTATTTCAGTCAATACAATACCTGCAAATCTGCCAGTTGAGCAACTGCCTTCCCTTTGAGACACAGAATGAGTGCCACAAATGCATTTAAGTCCTCCAGAGAAAGGCTGTTGACCTAAAACAGAGATGAAAAATAACTTGCATTACCTGCAAGCTCTGAGGAAGAACTTCCTGAAAACTGGCCTCTCTTCAGTCATTTAAATTAATGATTTCATGGAATTATAGATCATAACTGTCATCATATCATGGCAGTTCTTTCAAATGTTTACATAAATATCCACTGAAAACTTAGAAAGTATTCTGAAATATTTCAGTTACTTACTTTTGTATTTTAAACTAAATTTCAGGATTAAAAAACATATTTAGATTATTTTAGTCACTTTAAGTTACGTACCGATGTTGGAAGAATTCAAAACTATGAAGAAAAACAAACTCAAAGTGCTCAAGGGAGAGAACATGGAGGAAAATTCTAAATCTATTTAATTGGATTCAAATACTTTTCTCAGAAAAGGCAGTATAGGGGCATTGACTATTGCTGTGAAAAAGTGCCTCTACCAGCAGGGCTGCTTCCCCAACTGCACCAAGCCAGTTCTGATCATTCGCTTCCTCTGCAAGAGCACGATAACCATAAACTATACATGTGCAGCAAGTCTGAGTATCTGCTACAATTGCTGCGGCTATACAGAGGGCTCTGAGATCTAAAATGGCATTATAACTCAATACCACTTGAAAATTGAGGCTAGGTTTTTTTAATGAAAGTGTGGAAATGAGTATTGTGACATTATACTCTAGTTAAAAGGCTATCTAAAACTCTGTACTGTCTTCCTTTCAACAGTTTGATTTTCAGGAAATGTTAAACATATCCCATTACAATCTCCTTAAGAATCTTCCCCCAAAGGATAATATAAAAATACAAAATTACAGGTGAAAAAAAGGAGGGGAAAAAAAAAAGGATACCGATATACAAAAACAAGGAGAAACTACTTTCAACAGCTTAATTTCTTTGTTTTCTTAGACGAATTAGCCCATTTCTTTCTCCTCAAAATAATAATAATTTAACTACTGTTCAGAATACATATTTTTCCCCTAGGTCTTGCAGTTGATCCTCTTGCTGTAAAATATTTTCCCTTTATTAACCATGAGCACGAGCATCAAGAGCTCATCAAGTTAGAGAAAGGCATTATAATCTTCTCATCCTCAGAGAGGAAAACCTACTTGTGCAATCACAATTTGAAAGATGCAAGTATAGACAATGTATAAAATAACTAAGAAAAATAAGTAAAAAATGAATGTTGTGTTTTATCTCGCATTTCTTTTTACTACAATTGAAGTAGTCTGTAAACTGCCAAATGTCTGTAATTATAACAGAACTACTACCTAATGATCCCTATTACTCAGAATGTAATGAGCACAGCCATATCCTCAATTCCGGCTTGACACAGAGTAGCATCACAAGGTAGTGTGAAAACGTAGTGAGAGCTGACTAAATATTTATATTGTCTGTTTGCACAGTCTGCACAGTCACCTGTGAGGTCTGGAGAGGGGCAGGAATGGGGAGGAAGCTCTTATTTTAGTGATATGAAGGTAACACAGAAAGAGAAGCTTTAATTTGTAGACAGGTGTCCAAAGGGGGAGCAAATCTCATTTATACTGTCTGCTAAACAACCCAAGAGGCTTTGTCCATGAGCATGTGAAAGTTATGAGGCACTATTAAAAAACGACAAATATATTTTTTTAAATTGGATCATGCATGTTACATTGAGTTATTAAAAATACTATAATGCAGTACTATTATATTTGATCAGTTATGCTTACACTAAAGATTAGGAGAAAAACTGGGAATAGATTGGTTAAAAATAGTTTACTAGAGGCAGAAAGCTAGAGAAAGCGAAACCATTCAAGTTACCTCCATGAAAAGATATGCCATCATGCAGCAGAATCCTGCATGAGGTGCTTCTAGAGCTTGGAGCTCTTCCATCAAGTCCTGAAGGTGAAAGCACGCCAGAAATGTACTATACCGTTGCTTTTCCACATCAGGTCCCTTGGCAAACCACAGTGTTTTCAAATTAGGTGTTCCACCTAGAAAAGAAATCCCTTATTGGCAGCAGCAAGATAAAAACATGCCTTCCTCATTAAAATCTGAAAGGAAACAATGAATCTGCTCTTGGAACTTGCAAGGACCACAGAGTGAAAATGAAATGATCTTGAAATGTCTGTAATCCAAACAAGTTGTATTGACTGTATAGTTATGTTTAACACAGTAGGCTCAATTCACTTGTTAAAACAGCATAGACAACTTTGAGACCAGAGAGATTCACCCCTTGTGAGAATTAAGCTTGTCTAAAATTGCATCCTTCCCCCCTAGAACTCAGAACACTGTTAAAGTGAAATTTGCACCATCATAAAATAGTAATTCAGAAGGAAAAAATAAAATGTATCTATATCTTCATCCTTCCTCCTATAGCTGACATATTCAGGTTTACTGAAAGATTATGGCATTGGCTCCTCATCATTGCCTATTTGAAGGAATAAACTGGCCACTTATGGCATTTGCTGGCAAACCAAGGGCTTGCACTCATTCTCCACAGAGCACTCTGCAAGCCCGACTCTTCTGCAGGAGGTCCCTGGCCAATCAGAGAACAAAAATGAAAGCTATCTAGTATTCTGTATTCCCTAGGCTACAGAATTAAACATTATTGCAAACACTTGCAAAGGAACTGTCATCAGTTACATATATTATATCTTCGGGGCTTTTCTACAGTAATAGTCACCCATGTGTCTAAATCTAAGTCTTCATCCTTACTCCACGTCATCATCTCCCAACTTGTGACGTGTGTGAACAAATATAAGATTTGCTTCCCACCTAAATTACACTTAATCCTTTATCAAAATAAACAGTATTGAGAGTGAAGTAGCAGAACAGCAAGCCAGTTAGGCTTAAGAACCTCAACTGAAGATAGGATCCTAGCGTAAAGCACTGTTGCTTCTGGAGTTAAATAGAGGTGTGAATTTTAAATGTGGATCAATTAAATTACATTTGTTAACACCTTCTCTCTCTCTTTTTTTTTTTTTTTGGTGACATGAAGCAGCTGTAGCCCACAGTTAGGACCACTTGGTGATAATAAATGGTTAAAGCGACAAGGTGTTGAGATCTACATAGATGATGTTTATCTAGCCCCAAAAGCCTATTAACCAAATGGTACTGTTTTACCCCCTTTACCAAAGGGGGAAACTGAAAAGTTTTCTAGAATTTTCTTTCTGCATTTCCACAGTGGATTCTTTTTTACTATTTTTTACTGCTAACTTTTCCACTAAAAGTTGCAACTATGCAAAGAATTACTTGCAATCCTACCAAAGAATCTCGAAGCTTCTAGTCTTATTTTGTAGGGAAATGCATATATACACACACATACATAATTAAAAAAAATGCTGGTAGATTGATTTGGATAAGACGAATAGGTTAGAAATATCACAGATACTAGTGATAGGGCCAGTACAGTACGATAAAACTCTGGTACTCGTTTGAATGCTGATAATTACTGCATTAGGGAAAAAAAATAACAGAGAGACTGACTCCCAGGAGGGAAAGCAAAGCAAACAGGCACAAAAATGAACAAAGACAACTATCCCTAGCAAGGCTAAGCAACTTTAAAGTTTGAGACAATTTTTACAAGCATAAAAGCACTACTAATTTTGATGTCTACTGCTTTCTAGAAGGTTCCCAATCAGATGCATAAAAAAAGATATTCCAAGAATCAGATAAAGTTTTCTCTATCTGTACAATTTTTTCCTTGAAGCAACTACATCCAGGAGTATACCTAATGATTCATTTTTTTCTTTCTTCAGAGTAATACTAACTGCAACAATAAGAGACAATCTTGTTGGACAAAAAATAAACATTTTTTTCAAAAGCATAGTATCACTTTCAGTAGCTTTTTTTCCAATTAACCTTCAAAAACGCACAATGAAAATGTACATGTCTGAATTGAGAGAGCTCCATAAAAAAAAAATCAAATACTCTCTTCTATAAACAGTTTCTTATACTTTCAGAAACAACATCTCCTTGTGCCTGGGAAAAAGAAGTACTGAAAAAAAAAAATGAGTTATTTGCTCTGGGAAAGAAAACTTGACACTATCTCCTTTCAGTAGGTATGTTCCAAAAGCAGTATTTTCATGCAAAGATTTCAGTGCATTCTACGAGCAACTAGATTCCAAGAGTTGGCTGTTATATTATAACCCTTAAATGAAAGATAAATACAATGAAGAAACAAATACACTGAAAGACCTCCCAGGACCATATGTACAGTCAACAACAGAGCTGAAATTCAGATACAGTAGACCTAAAAAGAGTTTGGTGCTCTGGTTACACGTTCTGGTTACATCCACACTATTTATTTTGCTATACTATATGTAGCAATTAGAAAACAGAGACACAGAACAAAATGCTTCATCTCTGATCCACATTTCTATTTTAGAGATTACTCTTGAAAACATTATCTATCCTATCTAGCTTGTAGCAACCAGAAGTTCCTACGAATTACAGAGAGAGCGCAGAACAACACAAACACAATATGTGCAAAACTGTGTGAAAAAACATACTCAAGAGCAGGAGTAGTCCTTATGCCCTTCTAGGAAGGCATCACAAAAACTCCTAAGGATATGTCAAGAGGTAGTGTTTTTATATCTCCTCCCAGATCGATCGCCAACAAGTGGAAAATAAAAATCACTGATCAAATTATTTTTTCCCTAATGCATATATTTAAATACATGATCATATGGAAAATGTCTGCAAAACAAGAGCACTTCAAGTGAATATATAAATATTGATTTAACTTGGTCAACTACATTACCTGACTTATCAATATGCAGTGTATGCAAAAGCTGTGGAAGGCATTAATATTGTAAAAACATAAATTCTATGTTTACGCAAAGGTGATCCCCACATTTATACCATGTCATATAATCACACAGTACAGATATTCACATATAATATAGATTGTTGATATATGAAGTAATGATTACTGAATCTTCATTTGATAAGTTGTAATCATAGAATCATTATGGTTGGAAAAGACCGTTAAGATCATTGAGTCCAACCATAAGCCCATCACCACCAGGCCTACTAAAACAAAACTCACTGTTCAGCCATTAACTTGTCAACAATCCTGGTCAATTTTAAATGTGCCATAAATTGAAACACCAATTAAATGTGAACACCAGAGAAACATTCAGAAGACAGTAAGTTTAAAATGAGTGTACTAAGGACATGCCCCTGTAAAATGCAATCATTAGAAGACTGCAAGTATATCCAGATTCCTGCAGTACAAGCACTTTCAGCTACAATATCCAACACATTTTCAGAGTTAATATGAAAAGCAGAATCCATACATAAGACTTCCTCCTGCTCCATAATAAACCACATACATGCTAAATCTATCAAACCAAAGAGATCAGTTATGCTCACACGATAAGGATGTTAGATAGTATTTTCTTAGATCACAAATCTTCTAATAAATTCATTTTTCAGATTTGCAGAGATGTTTTCATCAACATTTTTTTTTTAAATCAACATCAGGATCATACTCATTCCAACGAAAGGGAACATCCCAGAAGGGAAAAAAAGAGAAAGTGCCTGCATGTGCTAATTCAGAACACACTGTCCTGAGAAAAATGTGTATACGTAATACACACAATATTTTAAACTACCAGTTGTAGCATTTAGGATTCAATGCTCCTTAAAAAAAAATTAATAATAATAGCCAATCTATCACCTGTGAGCTCTTCAGATGTAAAACAGTTATACTGTTTTTTTTACACACATGCACACATCCCGCCCCCCCCCAAAAAAAAAAAACAATCATACATTTCAGTGGACAATTTTTTTAAGAACAATGATAAATTTCTAATATTTATAGTCATGTAGATTGCGGTTCAAAATTCACATCTCACTCTTCAGGTGTTGTAATCCAAATCAACTTCAATGTCAAGATTTTCCATATATTCTCAGTACACTTCTAAAATAGTATGATGATGGAGTTACCATTTTTCCTTCAAAAGATAAAAAGGACTCTCCTAGATTAATTGCACCTGTGATTTCTCAAATAATCATTATGAAGATTTAATTTTTTGAGTAAACTGACCTGAGTGATGTTTTTGAACTCTTAACTTCCTAACTTCCTTAACTTCTTTAAATTTAGCTCTAAGTAAGATTCCTGTCTGAAAAATGTGATGCACGGCTGAGAACCTTATTTGGCGAATTACAAAGTCATGCAGTGGAAAATAAAAGATGCATGAGCAAATGTAAGGCATACAAATATGGACTGCAAAAATTTTAGAAAAATATTTGTTCACTGAAGGAATGACAACAGAGCACTAAAAATACATGCTAGAAGTCCTCCTTCCCTTTTTTAATAGTCTGCTAGAACAGCCTTTAATTATTTAGTAAAGGTTATGGCTGAGAAGATGCTGTTTTATACAATCCTGTTTTGTAGTTGCTATAAACAAATGAACTCCCAGTGATTATAAATCCTGTTTATTGTCAATATGAGGGTGGGTTCTGTGCACAGTATGTTTGCAGATTAGAACCAGAGAATGTGATATTAAGTAAATTCCTCTACAGAAAAGGAGAAATTTACTGTATTATCTAGGAAGGAAAAATTCACAACATAAACTGAAATGTAACTGCATCAGAAGCACACACAACTGAGGTACCATAAGGAGTAAGCACGAGCATAGGATGCTCACAGCTGCGCAGGGCTTTGAGTGTCTACTGGGGTGATGATTCCATACTCCTGCTGCTCTCTGGAGGCAAACTGAGCTCAGCTTAAAAATAGATCAGGTATATTTACCCTACTGTAATCAAATCCCTGCTCTTTAAGTAGACCACCTCAGCAGGAGTGCTTAGAACAGCATTTGAGGCTTCATTTGAAATACAAAATTAGTACTTTATTGTAACACTTAAGTATGGTTTATGTTTTGTTGCACTTTTTGTTTGTTTCATAAATGCAAGCAGTCATACACCGCAGCATTGTATACTGAAATAAAATATTTCCACAGGACAGATCAATCATTTTTTTACCCCACATATTAATATGCATTTGGAAAATTTCACAGCAATTTCATGATATCATCAAATCATTTAGCTAATCACTCTTCCCATAACGTAACAGAATGAAACTACTCTGTATGATACAAAAGCAAGTTTAGAAATTGTTTACATAACTCAATTCTTTCTAAACACAGCTCCTTTTGAAAGGACGTTAGAAAAGGCTGCTAAAGACCAACATCCTTTTCTTTATGCTTAAATTTGAACACTCTCACTAAACATGTAAGCTGCAAACATTAAGATAAGCATACAATCCTAACAATCATATAGTCTTACATGAAAAAATGCACTTTATTATAACACTAGAAAATTAGAAACAAATAAGCTTTAAATCAATTTCTATCAAGAACAAGTACTGCTGTCAAAAATTCTGGGTACTGCAAGAAAAACTGTTAGTGAACACTCTCAAATTCAATTATATAACTAACAAGATATGAATGGTTGCATGTGTAAACAAAACTAAGATACTTCATAGGAAAGTCTAAAAACATGAACCATCAGGTGATGGATAGACAGACAGAGATGACACTGAGAATAAAGACAGAGGGGTTATGAATACAAAGCCATGGACAAATTAGCAAGGTAACCGCTTTAATGAATTCCTTCTGATACACAAATTCAATGTGAAATCTTATACTTCTTATCATAAACTGGCATAACACAACACAATTTAGTGATAATAAGATGATTAGCATATGCAAGACCCAATCGTGAGATATTTGTTTATAAATGAAATAAATTCTTCATAACACTGAATCTCATGTTTATGAACATGCCCTTTACTGAAGGAAAAGGGAATTAAGAAAAGACTAAAGTACAGTAAGAATATGCAAAACAGTTGACGTTTAACAGAGTAGAAGAGACCTTAAAGAGATGGATAGCATAATTATTTTTTCACTGAAAGTCAGATTCTTTTTTGAGTATGTCACAGGTGATCTAAAAATCATAGAATCATAGAATCATAGAATGCCTAAGGTTGGAAGGGACCTCTAGAAGTCATCTAGTCCAACCCCCCTGCA